>CM040123.1:104156024-104691024 GCA_022559845.1 Amorphophallus konjac
ACTTTTGCCAGAATGATTTAATTAACGCCTTCTGCTAAGGCACTTTTTTTTTTGGAATTAACGTCCTAGATTAGGTCGTCTTCTTTCAGACTAACGTCTCTGAGACGGTCGTGTCTTTTTCAAAAATTAGATTTCCTTTTATAATTAACGCCGTCCTCCTAGGGCGTCTTTATGCAAATAACGCCTTACTCTGAGGCGCGTTTTCAAATAAAATCACAAAAAATATATATATAAGTGAAAAAAGAAAAAAATTGCATGCTTGCATTCTTTTGCATGGGCATCTTTTATTTATGGTTTGCATATGTGTGCCTTGCATGATGCATCTCCCGCTATCAGCTATTTCCTTTTGCCTTATCTTGATTAAAGGCTTGGCCCCTTGACCCGTCACTAAGGTCAGAATATTGCCACCCCTTGCTCATTGGGCAAGGGGCCAAGTCGAACAGATGAATTAACCTGTTTTGTTTAAGTGAAAACCGCAGCTACTGGTACAGGGCAAAGTAAAGTAAACACGAAGAACGTGGAAAGAAGAAAATACACAAACACAGGCCCACAACCACACAAAGTACTCAGGTAACTAACAAAAATCTCGATCTCATATATATATACATCACGAATGTGTAAGTACAGGTGTGAGGGTGGAGAAGTACAAGTAAATCTCTCAGCTCTCGCCTCCACCCTCCTCTCTCCTACTCTCAACCTCCTCCTCGCCGTCCCGAGCTGGTGCTGGTGGAGGAGGCATGGGCCCTCGTGAAGAAGCCGGAACCCTAATGTGTCCCCCTGCCTCGCTCCTCTCTCGGAGGGAAGAGCCCGCCACAAAGGTGGAGCTGGTGAAGGAGTACCCCGCAGCCCGTGTTCGCTCACGTCCCTGCTGGAGACGCTCCTCGGACACTCACAGTCGCTCCTGGGAAAGGATCAGCTGGGTCCTCAGGTCTGCCAACTCCGCACGCTCACAAGCCCGCTCCTCGCGCTCCCGGGCACGCTCTCGTCGCTCTAGCTCAAGGGCAACCCGCAGCTCTGCCACGTCCTGAGGCAGCTCCTCTCGTCGCCTCACGGTCCGCTCCAGCTCTGTAATCCGCTGCTCGCGGATCGACAGCTCTGTCCCAGCCAAGGCAACCTGAGTACGCGCCGCCTGTAACTGTCTGGTCTGCAACAGGTAGACACATCATCAGTTCCACAGTTCAATAATTTAGGAAATGCATAACGAAAGGTAAATCACTCACCTGGGCAGTCATCGCCTGCTGTCCCTCGTAGACGCAGTTAAGAGCGGCTCGTAGCTCCTCAGTCTGTAAAATGAATTTGTATCAGTGCATAATTATATAATCAATGTTTAAATGGAGTTGTGTTTTGGAATTTACCCGTGAAGCGAGGTCGCGCTCTGCTACCTCGGCTCGTGCCACCGCTCCCGCTAGCTGCTCTGCCAGTGCAGTCACCTCTGCACTAGGCCCTCTCGAGCTGGATGCCTCCCCCGGATCTCTCCTCACTGCTCCCTGCTGGGCACGCTGCATTCATTGAGATCGTCAGTGGCTAATCATCAATAATTCAACCAAAAATATATTCATTTGCATATAGAAATAATTTAAACACTCACCAGGGTCTCTAGGTCTGCCCGTGTGACAGCTAGCTGGTCCTCCAGGCTGTGTAAGTGGGCCTGGGCATCTATCGCCGCTATGTCCCGCGCATCCTGCATTCATCACATATTAGTCACATGATAATCACATAAGCATTTGCATTTAATTCAGAAATAAGTGCATTCATACATACCCCTAAGACCCTCATCTGGGGTCGGCCGGCGTATACCTCCCGGTAGCGTCGGAGGTACTCGGAGCTGTCAGTCGCGCGGGAGGTGACTCTGGTCCAGCCACGCTGCCAGTCGGCGTGCTGCTCCTCGAACCGCACCCTCCAGTCGGTCGCCTTTGTACGACCTCGAGTCTTCTTCCCGATGCCCCGCGGCTCGCCTACCTCTATCCACTCCTCGGGGAGGCCCAATGTCCTCATCACCAACCTAAGCCGTAACGGCTCGATCTCGCTCAAACAGTGAACCCAAAGCTCACGCCCAAAGCGAGGTCGGCCCGCTACGACCCAAGGCTGGCCCTCGTCTGTCATCCCCTCATAGGGTCTCCACTGCACCTGCATTCATAAACATACATGTCATCATTTCATCATTATCATAAATTCAAAATAAAAAGCAAAAGAAAGATGCATAGCATTCATACATACCAGCGAGGGAGGGAAGTCACGGAGCTCCCTCCGTAGAACCCACAACTCGTAGCCGAGCGGGGCGCCAAAGACGACCGGCACCCAGTGCCGTGCTAGAGGGAAAGCTCCCTCACTCCCAGGCCGTGGGTCAGCGCGCCCCATCGGCATGTAGAGGTGGCTCCAAACCTGCATCCATGCATTGCATTAGTTAGGCATTCGCACGCACATAAAAATATACATAAAAGAAAGAAAGAAAATGAAATGCATACCTGAAGAAAAGGTGAGAAGCCACTGACGGTCGTCTCTCGCCCTGTCCCCGTAGACAGGTCGGCCATCATGTGCGCCAGCAGAGCCGCTCCGCAGGCGTAGCTGCCAACTACCTCCAGGTCCTCGAGTATCCCTAGAAATCGGCAGTTGATGACGTCGCCCTTTGTCCCGAGCAATAGCCTCCCCAGTAGTAGTAGCAAGAACCTCCTCAAGTCTAGGTCAGCTCTCTCCCTGTCGGCTGGGTCCTGGCAGTACACTGTCCTAGCCCCATCTATCAACCTCTGTGAGAACTGCTCTAGGGTCTCTCCTGACCTGTGCCTAGCATTCCCTAAACCCATCACTGTAGTGAGGTCGGTGCGGAAGATCATCCTACACTCGCTAGGTGTCTCATAGACCATCTCCAGCCCTAGCAATCTCTGGGCATGCTCAGTGTAGTCTGGGTAGGTAATCCCACTCACAGCCTCTCCATCTACCCTCAACCCTGTAATCCTGGCCACGTCCTCCAGGGTAGGAATCATGTGTCCCCAAGGCATCAGGAATGCCCGGCTAGTCCTATCCCATCTCTCCCGTAGAACCTGGATAAGTGGCAGGTCGGGTCTGACTGGCTCTATGCTAAGGAAGGCCCCGAACCCCATAGCATCTACCCTCGCTCTCTGTAACTCGGGGAGGCCGTAGTATGCTACCCGGACCATGACCCATGAGATGCGCGTCCTCATCAGACCCTGCATGCATAAAATAAGAATTTTTGATTTAATTGTTGTGAATATTCATGCTCATTTCATTCTGATTATCTCAGGTCGAATGTTGATGTTGTTGGAATTAACGACCTTCCTCAGGTCGTTTTTCGTTGAAGTAGCGCCCTTAAGTGGGGCGTGGTTCTGTTTGGGTTTCAAGATAATGACCTGCCCTAGGTCGTTTTTCATCTATGAAACGCCTCTGTGACGGGCGTGTGTTTTGTGGTTAATTTCTATAATCCTAAAGATTTTATCGAGTCACGCCCTGTGGTGGGGCGTTTTTCAATTTGGGTTCGTTAATTAATCAAATAATTAATGAATGGGCGACCGCTGGTTTGGTCGTCTGTTTTTAATTGACGCCCTGGTGTGGGGCGTGGTTTCTGGTTTTTCAGAAAAAGGAATAAAAATAACAGCATGCGAAATTAACAGCATAATATGTAAATTTAATTAGGCGACATGCTTTAGGGCGTGTTCTCATGGGGTTATTTGTTTTTCATGAAAATAATATAATTTAACGCCCTTGGGTTGGGCGTATATTTTGAGATCGCGACGCCCCTGAGGGCGTCTTCTTTCTAGGTTGCAGGGTTTATACCCGAGGGCGATGGAAAACCAGGAAAAATGAAATTAAAATAAATAAAAAAGGGGAATCGGGTTTGAGGCTTACCTTCTTGTGCTTCTGATTTTATGGTCGAGGCCTTGGCTGCCGTGGCCGCCGCAGTTGGCCGGCACGGGGGAGGATCGCCGCCGCGGGCAGTGGTTCTTCACCGTCTTCATCTCCTTCTCCTTCTTCACCGTTTTCCTCCTCGCCACCTTCTTCCTCTTCACCCCCTTCACCTTCGCCGTCCTCTTCTCCTTCGCCTTCGTCGTGGGCTTCTTGGTCTCCTCCGGCCTCGTCGCCGGCCTCTGCCATTGGAGCTTCATCTTCAACCGCCACGATGGCCCCCTCCTCACCGTGGGCGTCGTCGCCCAGATCAACCACTTCGGGAGCGGCTACCCTCTGCCGTTTGACTGAACCACCTCTGGCCATGGTTAGGGCTAAGGATAGAGAGAGAGAGATATAGGGAAAGGGAGAGAGGGGCTTCGGTTCGATTAGGGTTGCAGAGAATGAGAGAGAGCAAATGGAACGAAGGAAGAAGAAGAAAGGGGGAAAGCCCTTTTAGCTTTCGAAAAGAAGAGACGCCCTACGAAGAGGCGTGTTCTGTGGAAGTCACGGCTAAGACAGGGGCGTGTTTATAAGGTAGACGACGTTGCTCGAGGCGTCCATTTTATTTGCATGGGGAATGATAACCGTCGTCAGACGCATTCAATAGGCGTTGCTTGATTTGAGAGGAGTAATTATTACGGTTTTGGTTAATGCCTTGGCTAGAGGCGTTAGTTTTTGAAACGTGGCTTTCCTGAGGGCGTTACTTTTGGAATTTCAACGAATATATTTTGGGAATTTGAATCGATTAACGCCCTGTTTTAAGTCGTTATATAATTAACGCCCACTATGAAGGCGTCAGATGTTCAAACAGGAATGTTGGAAATGACCTATGCTGAAGGCGTCCTTTTATGAATTCACGCCTTTCCTTGAGGCGTTATTCGCAACAAAATGACAGGTTATATGAGGATTTGATCTGAAACACAGCAATAAGGCTCAATCCAAAAACAATCATTTTTATTACTAGGAAAAGGATTACAATGCTTAATGAGCCACCTTGGGTCTTAGTTTTCTCAATGCTGTTACATATGATTTCCACTAATCTTTGTCCTCCTCCAAGTATTCTACAGGTTGATGGAGTTTGTTAATCTTCCATAAAGCTTGGATTGTAATAGCCTCTTCTCCATCTTCATTGCTGCTTAAGACTCTTGATCTGATTGGAGGGAGATGTGAGACGTCTTCTAGGTGTTGCCTTGGAAGTCCAATTTGAGGAAGGCACCTGTAAGAGTTGTACAAGACGAAGTCTGAAGCGCCTATGAGACGAAGGTCCGTCCGGGTAGAAAATCGTGCACGAAGTTCCTGCATCTTGAGTACACCCGGGGCACAAGTAAAGAGGTTCTTTGGCATTACATTTAGGTGCTCTCTCCATTCCACTCTCTTTTTGATTTGAGGAATCCGGTTCATCACCCTATTGCTTATTCCTAATGAGCCGGTTATATACGAGAGTGGGCTCCTTGAGAAAATTCTTGAGGGTTGTTGGGCCTCACCACATGGATCGAATTTGAAGTGTAGATCAACCCAACTAGAGAGTGCTAGCATGCACCCGTAGATGGGCCTTCCCATGGCCGCCGAGGTGAGCTCACTATAGAGATAGGCTAGGATCGCCGGTCCAACTCTTTCCTCTTCCCATAAGCTCACCACCGCGCTCAATTGGGCCTCCTCTAGAAAGTCTTCCGTGGATGGAAACAAGAGTGCTCCTGCTAAGCACACCACGAAGGCTTTTGCTATCTTTTCTATCTCCTCCTCTTCCTTTGCTTGATCCGCTCTCTTGAACACCCATGAGGCGAGCTTCAAGAGGTTGATTCCTTTAGTGACCTTGATTTGGTTCACTATATTTGGGCTAGGTATCATTGAGGTTAGCAATTCATGAGAGGAGATTGGCCTTGGCATGAGGGCCATCTTTTGTTCTTCTCCTTGTTTCATCCTTTTCAAGCCTAAGATCAGCTCTAATTCTTCCAAAAGAATGGTAGCTTCAAAAGTGGAGAATAGAAAAGTGTGGGTGGAAGGATGCCATATCTCAATCAATGCTCTTATAGCAGCCCAATCTAGATGAATTTGGTCATAGTGTTTTGCATGGGTGACTAGGCCCAAGAGATGCCATCTTGTTAGGTATACTCTCATGTCAGAGGAGAATTTGGAGAGAATAAGGGGCAACCACTTCACTTTTGTAAATCTCCTAGCACCAGGGACATTTGGGTAGTCCTGTGGAAAGAAAACATGAACAGTGCAATAGTGCTAGACGTGAGCATGTTTGACAGAAGGATTTGACAGAAGAAAAGAAAGAAGATATAAGCAGAGGAATTCACTAACCTGTTGTTGAGCAACTCGGCTGCAGATATGCCCTTGGATTTCAGTCAACCTAGGGGTGGAAGACCTAGGTCTCTTAATCATCCTCTCCATTGTTTTGGCTTTACAGAAGGAGCGCGGACGAGTGCCTGTAGGAGAAGAACAAACAGAGAAAACAAGAAAAGAGCCGGCTACGGAGGTTCAGAGAATGTTGCTTTAGGTTGAGGAAAGCATCCTTTCTTTTATAAAGATTTGGAGAGGGCTTAAGGTTGTTCAGAGTTAGCAGGTTGAGGGTTATTAGGATTTGGTTTTGCTTTCGATTTGGAAACGGAAGCGTTGGATTGATTAACGACTTCTGTTAGGGCGTCAATTTATGAATTGACGACTTTGCTGAGGTCGTGTTTTGTGTAACGCCCTTTAGTAGGTCGTTTACTCTTTGGCCTCTCGATGGATTTAACGCCTTGATAAAGGGCGTGTTTCATGTTTTAACGACTACACATTTAGGTGCGTTTTATGAGTTGATGCCGTCCAGTGCAGGCGTGTTTTTATGAGCTTATGAATTTGGATATTCATGTGTGTTAATGAACTTAAGTGCTATTATTTCGTTGAATTATTTTTAATTGAGCACTTATGATCATATCATGATTTAAATGGAGAATTATGTTTGATTAGTCTGAATTTTGAAAACTGATGAATTTTAAAAGTGCAGAAGTTTGTAGGATTAGAGGCGCTGGGGTTGCTCATGGAGATAACATCGCACTTGTCATTTTGTTCGTTGTAAGCATTGTTACTACATGGTATTTATGCTATTATAGCATATCAAGGACCTTGTGGTTCTGATGAACCTGGAATTTGAGTTCCCCTTCATCAAAAACTATGATAATTTCAGGAGAGTCTTGATCACACGGATAGGCCGTTAAGTCGTTCAAGGTTTGGGACGATGGTTCCACTTTCTGAGTTGATGCGCGGACAAACGGGCCTCGGCTTAGTGTTGGCTCAGAAACTTGGATTCTTGACCAAATCTAGATGGCTTAGCAATATTATCCTTGATTATTTTCTATTTTTAGTTTGTTTTATCTTTTCTTTTAGCCCAGCATGCATCATGTACGACTTTGAGTTTCATGCTGAAAATTTTCATATTATGACAATAATGAAGGTCACTCGCTCTTTATTGAGTTGACATGAGATATTCCACTCCAAATCAAGTACTTTGTTCTATCTGAAGCCGCTCAGGCTAGTTCCTTGAAAGTGTCCCTTTGTTGGATCTCCATCTCAATTCTCTTTATTTTCTGCAAATTTACCTTGGTTGTAGCATGTCCACGTTGGCTGGTAACCGCTCTCCAATGGTCTTTCCCTATCGTGCCCGCACGCACACCTTTTGCCTTACATTTTACTTGTTCAGCTTAGTCTCCTTTATCCAGCAAATTGATGCTTCCTTGGAATCATTCGGAGTTGTTTCATTCAGAATCTTGGAAAGATTTCCATTGCTTAGTGTCCGAGGCGTTTCACATCACACCTTGGCATCTACTTATCAGTTCGCTCCACTTCATTCCATTTTGTTGCACTTTCACTTCATTTTTCGTCTCACTCCCTTCCAAAGCAGACGCCAAGGCGGGGCAGCTGTAGACACGCCAAAAATGACGCTATGTTGATCAAATCTCATGTCACTATGATGACGCCCCAAAGTAAACTTCAATATATTCATAATATGAAGTTTTTCTATTTTCTTGTGTGTAGTTTTGATTTTTGTTTGCATTTGGTGATTCGCGACCTGAAGAGGGGCGTTATTTAAATAGCGACCTTATCTAGGGCATTTTCTAAAGAAAGGACGACTAAATATCAGGGCGTCAATTCCTGGTATTATCCGATTTTAAAGTAAATGCAAAATCAATTTAATTATTGGTTAACGTCCTTCCTCAGGGCGTGTTTTAAATTAACGTCTCTATCTTGGGCGTGTTCTCATGATTTTCAAATAAAGCAAGTTTTATTGCCAAAATTAAATCCAGGAAGAAACGCCCTTTCTTGGGTCGTGTTTTATGAAACGCCGTATCAGTAGGTCGTCAAATCAAGAATTGACGCCCTTCTCAAGGTCGTGTTTTCATTTCGGAGTCCTACCTTTTTCCATCTTTCCCTCACAGTTCCCTGCCTTGTTTCAACCTCTTGCTCGATGTTGATCCTTTCCTTGGATATTCCTTGCCCGTTCTTATCTTCCCTTGTTTGATCACATCCGATTGGGATCTTATATAAGGATTGCTGAATCGATCGTCACTTTTTTTTTTGAGAGAGAAGAGAGAAGAGGGACACCCACATATACAGAGGAAATTTGCAGGTTCTGTACGAGCAGGGCTTTTCCTCCTCCTTCCTGTGCGATCGTTCCTCTGCATCCTTTTCATAGGAGTCTTGCCAGTTCCCACTGATTCCTCTTCTTCCATCAACATATTCTTCACGGTTTCCCTTTACTGTCATCAGGGACAGCAGGGTTCTTTCTCTTGTTTATTTCATTTGTGAGCATATCATCCTTCATTCACCCGTCGGTCTTTCTTATTGCATTAAGTCCTAGCATCATCATTATCATATCATATCTCCTTCCCTAGCTCTTCTCTAGGGGTTTAAAAAAAAAACAAAACAAGGTGCGCATGTTGATTTCCTTCCATCCTCACATGTTTTATTTGGATTGATACTACTTGCATTGGCTGATCCCTTTTCGTTTTGCTTTGTTTCATTATCTTTTTTGCAAGGTAATCAAAAGGAGAACCCTTCTCATCGGCCGGCCAATTGAAGAAGGAGGAAGGAACTTCACATCATCCCGCGTTTCAATCTTCACCAGGTATTCACGATCTCTCTTTTTTTGAGGTAACCCCTCTGGCGATCACATCTCCATATTTGCACCACGTGCAAGCTTTTCTTCCCCTTATTTATGCATTAATCATCTTTATTCTTCATATGTTTTATCACATCATTATTCTCTTGTGATTTTGTGTGGGATTTATGCCCATCCACAGTGAGGTCGAGATTTCTCTTTCTGCTTGACCAGTACAGTAGGAGTAGTTGTAGTGCCGAGTTTTTGACCGGCCATCGTGTTTACTGTTCCTGTTACTACTGTTGTTCCTGTAGTTACTACTTTCTGTTCCGCCGTTGTTCTCAGTTAGGGTTCCACGGGATCCCTACTGAGCCTGTGATAGGAGGCTCACCCCTGCTTTTCAGGTGTGGCGGTTCTTCCTCGAGGTTCGAGGGTGCAGTGCAGGGGTCCTTAGTTGCCAGCTCGCCGGGCCGAGTGTTCACTTGGCATGTGGTACGCTTTACTACTTTAGACTATACTTTATGTTAGACTGGACTCTATTGTAGTACTTGTTTATTTATTTCTATTAATTGTTGAATTATCTCGCCTTATTTCCTATTTCTTTGTACCTCCACACTCCTTTTTAGCCCATCCGAGCCCTCTCGACTCGTGGGCAGCGGGCCAGGATTCGAATGGTATCGGCCCCTTCCTTGTATCCGAATCTTGGGTCATCACAGCTGGTATCAGAGCGGTGGTTGTGGACGTACATAGGAATTTGAGATATTGCAGTGATCAAAGTCCATAAGATCCAATATAGTCGGCAACTGGCTTAGGGTTTTGTGTTTGTTTTCCACTGGATTTCTTTCTTGAGAGCTTGAGTGCGCTGCGTGGCGCTGTGAAGGCGGTTGTTGTTCGCGGCTTTCGTGCCGGCGTGGGGTCTAAGGACTGAGGTCCAGAGCTTTCTTCCTCATCGTTGGTGGCCCCGGTTGTGTTGCGTTGGGCAGAGGTTGCCGGCAGGTGCGTTGCTGTGGTGCTGCGTTCGAGGCATTTTCCACGATGTTAGGTGGCTGGCAAGGATTGTTCGTGGTTAAGTCGCCATGAGCATGCTCTGAGGGAGCTGTTGTTGAGTCTGGCCACTCCAGCTTGAGGTTTATCCTGCCCCTGATGTGTTAAGGTTGTGGTTTGAGGTGGCAGAGCGGGTGCTCTGATCGAGAGGTGCGCTCGGGTGAGTGGAGGATCTTCTCGATGAGTTGCTGATTTTCGAGCCTGATGTTCTTATTGTGCTCTATGGCGTCAAAAATGACGTGTCGGTCCCGGTTATTTTTGTGGATTTTGAGCCAAGATTGGGCTGTGGTGTCCCAGTAGGTCTTGCTCCTATGCTCTTGTATGCGAATGGGTTATGTTTGCCCTAGATTTGGTTTAAGTTGTGAAGGCTCCGCGGTGAGTTTTGGGACTCGAGAATGAGCATTGATGATTGCCGATTATGGCTCATGTTGCGGCTCTTAGCATGGCATGCTGTAGTTCGAGGAATTGCAACGGTGGTGCATCGAGAGATGCTGTGATTGTGGTCTGATGTGACACTCGCCGAGTGTGTCAGAGGTGCTGACCTGACGTGGCGATGGTTTTCTTGGTGCTGGGTGGTGCTGTTCCCAGCGTGTGCAAGGTTCGAGGTCAGGTTGAGCATGGAGTTCTTCCGTTGGTCGGAGGTATGTCGGTTTCTCCTTTGGTTGGATAGATTATGTTTGGCTAAGGTTCGTCGTCTTGCATTATGTTCCCAGATTTGGTTGGCCTCTGTGTGCCATGAAGTTCGTGCGAGACGTGATCTGTGTTTTGGCAAGGTGGTTGCCTGTGAGAGTTGTGCCCATTTCCCCTGGTGTGTAAGGGTACTGGCTATGTTCCGGAAGGACGAGTGCTGGTTGGGCGGTGTTCACATTCGTTGCTGGTGCTGGAAATTTTCGATGCGTGGTAGTTCGGAGCCTGCAGAGTTGCAGAAGATTGCCAGATTAAGGGAGAGAATATGTGCTTTGGGTTCAAGGTAATGTAGCTTTCCTCACCCTATTTTCTGAGGTTGACCAGCCGAGTTGTGGATTGTCGGGATGGTGAGTCTCGAGTTGCCGTGTTGGCTATGCGCGTGTGGATCAGAGTGCGCAGTGGGAGCCTAGTGGGTCTATAACCCACAGGTTCAGGATCGTAGCGTTGGTTGCTACGGGCGGATTTCCTGAGGTTGCGTTGAGCATTGGAAGATTGGTTCCTCGGTGTGAGACGTGTTGTTGCCGTGCCGTTGCTCGAGGCATTGTGGTTCATGGCACTGGCAGGATGGAGTGTTGGGGGAAAATGTTGGCAAGTGTGCCGCATGAGTACCTTGTTCATGTGATGGAAGCCGTGTCAGGCGTCGGTGTGAGCCCGGATGGGGTTGTTGAGGATGTCGCCTGATGGGGGTCGAGGACGTGTTGGTTAGAGTCGGTGGCTTGGTGCCTGACTTGTGTTGAAAGTTGTGTCCTCGGGTGGGACCGTGATCTTGAGAAGTAATCTCTGGCAGGTTATGGGTACTAGTTGGCAACTGTGAGTGGCTGGTGAGCCTAACCGTGTGGATCGACCACAGCATCGTCCGTTGGTTATATGGTCATGTCGGATTGTGACGGTAAGATATATAATCGACTGGGGACCTAGTGTGCATTGGTCATGGTGTTGGCGACCAGGTTGCTGTGAGATTGGGTGGCACTTTCCTCCCCTAGAGATGTGTGCCATGAATTATCTCGGTGGTGACCCGTGGCTCTGTGGTAAGGGTGGAATCGGGATTGGCAGGTATCCACTTGGAGTCATTGAGATGAGATAGGATTCGATGAGGCAAGACGGAGGAGTGACGCCTGTGGTTGAAGGTCCTTGATGGGACGTTGGTGTTGGAGTGGTTATCCCTGGTCTGTGACCAGTCTGGGAGAAATTCTCTGTAAGTCTGAGTCGACTGAGGTGATGACTGAAGACTCCTGAGTCTTGTCGTCGGTTTCATTATGCTCCCTGGAGAGGGTCGAGTTGGCGCGATGATGGAGTTCGGATGCGATGTTCGAGAGGAGTGCAGCTCGAGACGTGGTAATAATCTGTGTGAGAGTCAGCGGATAACCTGTCGCGGTGTGGGAACATGCCCGTTAGGCCGGTGAAGGTTTCCCGTTGACGTGTATCTGGCGACCAGTGGATGGTCTCTTCACAGACAGAAGATGCTGTTGGTTGTGTATCGTGAACGATGAGAGCCGTGTATTGGTGAGGCCTTTGGTGGTCGTTTCTGTGATGTGCTTTTCGGATGGGATCTGGGCTTTGTCGAAGTCTTGCTTCTTGTAGAGTTGGCCTAGTGATATGTCTGGCTTTCAGCTTGCCTGGTGTGAGGTGATCCTTGGCACTGAGCCGATGTTCTGGTTGCTGTCTGTTGAGATGGCTATGTGAGCTGATGGAGGCTCTGTATTGGTTGTTCCCTTGAGAAGGGTGTGCTACCAGTCAGCTAGTTGTGAAGCTGATGTATGGTTTGTCCGCCGACCATGGGATGGATCTGTAGTTGTTTCTCGCGACGAGGGTTATGTCACTTCGGTGAGCGATATTGTGGCAGTGGTGCCATTATTGGTTTTTTCGTTGTGGCTGAGGTGATGTCGGACTGTGTCCTTTGGTGTATGCCTGCTCTAATGACCGGTGTTCACGGCGTGCGGAGTGAGGTGTCGTTCGTGATTGTAGTCTAGCTATGTCCCTCAAGATCGGAGCTTTTGTGAGAATCGAGGTTTTCTGTGTTGGGCTCTGACGGCGTTGTCAGTTGGTTAAGGTGTTCTTCCCCTGTGGCTTGATGCTAATCCTAAATTTTGAGGATAAATTTTTTTTAGGGGGGAGGGCTGTAATGCCCAAATTTTTTTTGGATATTTTTTAGATCATTTTCGTGGGTCTCAGAGTGTATTTTGTGCTTTACACGTGTTTTACCTGATGTGCCTTCGGAACTCTGTGCAGGGTGAACCGTGACGTTCTCAGACTCGGGACAGTATCGGCGCGTTGTGCTCCTCCCGAGGATCGCGGAGGTAATTTTTCATAATTTTCTAAATTTTTGGAATTTTTGGGTTTTTCTATATATATTAACCCTTTCTCTCTCTCCCCTCTCATTTTCTCTCCCTCACCCTCTCTCTTCTCTCACGCTCTCTCCTCTCCCCCTCTCTTCTCCGGGCGGCCGACGGAGGCAGACGAGGGTGGGGCGGCGTGGCTCGTGGGGCGTGGAGCGACGGGCACGGGACGAGGATCGCGATGGTGGACGCGGTTCGTGGGATCGCGAGCCGGCAAGGGTTTAGCGGCATTTTCTTCGTGGATCGGCGTCCACGGCACGTGAAATCTTCGGTGGAGGTAGGAAGGCGGACCCTCAGCTCGTGTGTTTCATTTCCTGCGGATTTGGTAGCCCGTGGCGAGCCGAGTTGGGTTCTTCTCGCATTTTCGGAAAAAAACCATGTTTTTGGGGTGTGAGCCCGATCTAGCGTTTTAATGTGTTAATCGGTGGTTTGAGGGCATCATTGAATGCCTAGGGGCTTGGGGAATGATTTTCCCTTTGTTTCCCCTTCACCTGGGGGTGATTGGGGCGTGGAATGAGTTTCTCGTCGTTTTTCGCCGTTTTCGGGAGCAGATAGAGAACGCGCTCGCCCAGGTGGGCATGATCTTGGAGATCGTGTTGCCCCGACGAAGCATGTTCATTGGGGAAGATGAACAGTAAGGTGGTTCTTGTCGCACTACAAGTGGGTAGCGCGTTCTGTCTTGTTGCGCTACAGGAGCATAGCACGTTTATTCTTGTGGCGTTACGGGTGGGTAGTTCTGCTTTATCACGCTACAGGAGTATAGCGCGTTCTGATCTGAATGCGCTATATGAGGGTAGCACGATCTGGAGGGTGACCAATCGGGCAGCCCAGGGCTGGTAGTCTACGGCTAATCGTGCCTCCTTTGGCCATGTGTGTCTCAGACACCCCGTGGAGTTCTGTGACCATGTCTTTGGGTGTCCGGAGGTTTTATTTTCATCGATTAGCATGCCCGTAGGTGTGTGTGTTATGGGCTTTGTGTTACGCTGGATCGAGTCACCGTGTATCGGTGTGAGTGCGGTGGGGTCTCCCCCGCATGTCGAGAGTTCCCTAGAAGATTATTCCCGAGTGGGCCAAGTGTTTGGCCTTGGACTGCGAGTCCAGTCATCTAGCCTGGAGCTAGAGGTTTCTCGCTTTTCCCTGGGATGGCGAATCGGCGTGGCGGCCTGTGAGCTACCTTAGAAATTATGCTTCTGCACTTTCCGCGTGGGCCATATGTTTGGCCTTGGACTGTGAGTATAGTCACCCAGCCTAGGGCTGGAGATCTCTTGGGTTTCCTTTTTAAGGGGATGGTCTCGGCGGTCGTGAGCTGCCTCGGTATTCATGCTACTATGGTTTTTGTCCTAGGGATTAGGCTAGATTAACGGCGTTGTGCTGTTGCGTATGACGGTCTTGACCCCGAGTCTTGTGACTCAAGGACCCTTGGATTTAGAGAGTCTAGAGGACTATCCAGAGTCCATTGGCTCGGTGCCACTTGGTCCTTCGTGACTTTCGCACAGGCTGCGTGCGTGTTTCTCGGAGTTTCTCCTTGGAGAGTGGTCACATAAGTGACTCCCCACTAGTCGTAGCCTTCCGACACGCGTGTGGTCCCACCAGGGAGTGGTGGCGAGGCTTTACCCCAGAGACACGGCTTTAGGCTGGTTGCCGTGGGCCTCCTACTGTGGCGGCTCGAGTCAGGGTCGGGAGGAATACCAGCTAGAGGGCCAGACATAACGCAGTCAGTCAGTGTGTGCACACGTGGTCGGGGACTTCAGACGCGTGTTGACGAGCATGACCCCGCCTAGACCCTTGTTATGTGTTCTACGGTTACTTGTACGGTGTCTTAGTCTCCGCCTGGGGCGCCGCAGCGAGGCTGTGGACTAAGTCGTCAGTGGACGCATCCGGCCTTGCTTCTGGTGGGCAGGTACTCCTGTCACGTGAGGCGTGACTCTCCTATTTCCGGGTTCCATTTCTCGTCTGCGAGACGTGGTTTTCTAGAGCGTAAGATGTTTCGAGGTAGTGGCCAGGGTGCCAGTGGCTTTACCGAGGTTGTGTCTTGTTAGAGTTGTGTTCACGACAGCGTGGTCATGACGTTACCTTGGACAGCGTGGTCCAGGTTGGCCTTGTCTGGGAGGGCAGGCCTTCACGACAGAGCTGTCGTGAGTGTTTCCTCGGTAGGCCTGATGTTAGAGTGGTCCGATTCCCGATGGTGAGATCGAGATTTCTCTTTCTGCTTGACCAGTACAGTAGGAGTAGTTGTAGTGCCGAGTTTTCGACCGGCCACCGTGTTTATTGTTCATGCTGCTACTGTTGTTCCTATAGTTACTGCTTTCCATGCCGCCGTTGTTCTCAGTTGGGGTTCCGCGGGATTCCTACTAAGCCAGTGATAGGAGGCTCTCCCCTACTTTTTCGGTGCGGTGGTTCTTCCTCGAGGTTTGAGGGTGTAGTGCTGGGGTCCTTAGTTGCTAGCTCGCCGGGGTCCTTTAGAATGTACTTTCTGTTGGATTGGACTCTGTTGTAGTAGTTGTTTATTTATTTCTGTTAATTGTTAAATTGTCCTACCTTATTTCCTATTTCTTTGTACCTCCACACTCTTTTTTAGCCCTTCCGAGCCTTCCGGCTCGTGGGCGGCGGGCCAGGATTCGAATGGTATCGCTCCCTTCTCGGTATCCGGATCTTGGGTCATCATAGATAGGTTGACTAAACTCTGGGTACTTCTAATGGTATAACCGGCCCGGCATCCGTGAGGGAATCCACGGGTGCGGGGATTTATGGAGGCTTTGAAAAAGGAATTTCCAGTCCAAAGATACGGAATGCTCAATGGAGGGTCCTTCCTTTCCCAAGAAAGGGTGTGGAATCCTAGGAGTGTAGAGAGAGGAGGTCTCTCAACCGAATGCCTTAGAATGCAGGCTAATGTAAGCAGATCAATCAGCAGTAAGCAGATAATCAATAAGTGCAACAAGCAGATGGAGATAATAGTAAAAATCAAGGTTCTGTGAAAACAGAACAAAATGACGACCTGACAGTAGCCGTTGTCTCAGTAAACATCGTCTGTATGACAGTCGCTGATCATGGTGAAACTGTGATGAACAGTGAATGGAGCAAAGTGAAATAGCACCTTGGTGTGAGGCGCAGAATCTATGAATGACGCCTCTGTGAAGGGGCGTTGTTTAACAGCAAACAGTAAAAGTAAACAGTAACTCAAGAATTGACGCCTTGGAATTAGGCGCTAAATGCGTGGATAACGCCTCTGTGGAGGGACGTTGATTATAAAAAATAATGATAATTCTGAAAATAATGTAAACATCGCCTCTGTGAGAGGTCGCTGATTATAGAAATAGCGGCTACGGAGCAGTCGCTAATCAGTTTCAGAGTAATAGAGAGTAATGTAAAAGCTAACAGAAATCAAATTTTTTGCTTAAAAATGCTATGGACGGTTTAAAAATTGACAAATCAAGTGGGAGGTGTGCACGTGGTGCACAAAGGGAGTGTGCTACGTGGAGCACTAAGGAGGGGCACACGTGGGTGCCAAAGGAGGGGCACGCGAGGGTGCCCAAGGGAGGGGCACACGTGGGTGCCAAAGGAGGGGTAATCAAAATAAAAAATAGCAAGTGTCCCACCGTGATCACCAATTTGTGAACGTGTCACATAGACATTAAGAAGAAGAAAAATTTAATTTCTTAAAAAGAAGAATAATGATGAAGTATGTATGTGATGAGAAATAAAAGAAAGTGAATAACAAGGGAGCATGTGAGGCTCTAAAGGAGTGTGATCGCCAGTGGGGTTACCTCAAAAAAAGAAAATGATTGCATGTACCTTGTGAAGCTGGTGAGATTGTGAGTTGCACTTCCTCCTTCTACCGGCCGGCCGATAAAGGGGGCTTTTATCCTTGATTACCCTTAAAAGAAAACAAACAATCAAGGCAAGAGATTTGGATTAGCCAATAAGAGTGTAGTATCTATACTCAATAGAATGGTGAAGTGCAATATGGGCATAAACACACCTTGTGGTTTTGTTTTAAAACCCATAAGAGGAGTAAGGGATGGGAAATATGTGTATGCAAAGAGGAATATGAAAGTATGGCAATCTACTAGATGAACATGTAGAGGGTGGATGATGATTATAATATGCAGAGTAGAAAAAGAATTAAAAAGAAAATGAGAAATCCTCTTCTGCGCCTGTGAGCAGGACAGAGGAAAGCTCAAGGAGAACTCCACGACAGCACCCTTGTCAGTAAGGATAAGGAGCAAAGAACCTCATCGAAAGAACTTAAAAATGCCTGTGCTCATGCGTCTAATTAAGGTCTTTGCACGAGAGAACCTGAAGCGGTTTTTATAGGGATTGAAGACCTTTTTCTAATAGGATTATAAGAAGGAGGGATAACTCTTGATCATGGGTCTCCTTCCTTCAATCGAATGCAGAGTTTAAAACAAGGAAGGAGTTTGTCTAGGAAGGTTGCAGTCGAAACGGAAACAAAACCGAAATGGCGACTTAGAAATAGTCGCTGTTCTAAACAGAGCCCCTGGGTCTACCGCTATTTCACTAGAATTTTGGACTTTTCATATTTGAGAAATACATAACCCACGACCACGCACGGGACATCCATTAATGAGCACCCGCCTGGAAGTCGTTATTTCATGGAATTTAATTCCGAACAGAAATTGGAAAGAGTTAAAACAACAACCACGCGTACGGTCGTTTACTTTATGAAATAGCGACATCTCCAAAGGCGTTATTTAAATAGCAACCCAATGGCGGTCATCATATTCGAAGAAAATCTAAAGAAATGGGGAAAACCATCTTATTAAGCCAGTAATGTAGTCCACTTCGGGGCATTACGATGTGACATGAATTTTAGTCAACATAGCATCGATTTTGGCATGTCTACAAGCAGTGGATAGAGCAACAGTGTGTTGCTTCTTGGATGCCCAAGACACTAGACAACCACCTAAGAATTGGTAGTACCCACTAGTGCTTTTCCTATCAATCCGACACCCAGCATAATCTGCATCAGTGTAAGCTATTAGGTCCAGCTCACACCTAGCAGGATACCAAAGACCTAGTTCTTTGGTGCCTGTCAGATATCTAAAAATCCTCTTAACAGCACTAAGATGTGACTCTTTAGGACTAGCCTGAAATCTTGCACATAAACACATAGCAAATTGTATATCAGTCTTAGATGTAGTAAGATAAAGAAGGGATCCGATCATACCTCTGTACATCTTGGTGTCAACCAATTTACCTTTTGGGTCATCATGAAGGCTAGTTGATGTACCCATTGGTGCTGTTATTTTCTTGAGATTTTCTAATTTGAACTTCTTCAGTAGATCCCTTATATACTTGGACTGAGTGATGAAAGTTCCTTCTTTAGTTTGTGTCACATACAGTCCAAGAAACAGCTTTAGCTCACCCATAGAGATCATTTCAAATTCATGTGTCATTAAATCAGAAAATTCTCTACACATTGTCGGGTTAGTTGAACAAAAAACTATATCATCTACATATATTTGAACAATGAGAATATCTGAATGACATACCTTTGTGAATAAAGTTTGGTCAATTTCACCTCTTGTGAACTTCTTATCTATGAGGAATTTGCTGAGCCTGTCATATCAAGCTCTGGGAACTTGTTTCAGTCCATATAGAGCTTTATTCAATTTATAAACATGATTAGGAAAGTCTATACATTCAAAACCAGGAGACTATCTTACAAAGACATCATCTTTTATTTCTCCATTCAGAAATGCAGATTTCACATCCATCTGCTGAAAGGTGATTCCTAATGAGCATGCATAAGCTAGCAGAATTCTAATAGCCTCTAACCTAGCTACAGGGGCAAATGACTCTTCAAAGTCAATACCATATTCTTGATTGTACCCCTGGGCTACCAATCTGGCCTTATTCCTAACAACATTGCCCTGCTCATCGGTTTTATTCCTAAAAACCCATTTTGTCCCAATGACAGTCCCATGATCAGGAGGTGGAACTAGGTGCCATACTTTGTTCCTGTCAAATTGATTTAATTCCTCGTGCATGGCATTGATCCAATGCACGTCACCAAGGGCACTGTCTATGTTTTTGGGTTCTATCTATGATACTAATGCAAAGGAATTTAATTCATTCTGAGCTTTGAGATAAGATCTAGTTCTAGGGGGTTCATGCAAATTACCAATTATGTTATCTATAGGATGATCTCTAAGAAATCTGACATTGATAATTTGATTATCTTGAACCTCATTTACCTCCCCCCTGAGAACCAGGCTCCTCTGCATCATTATCTTCAGATTGGTCTGCAGGATCTTCATCTTTCAGAATTTCTCCATTATTCTATTCCCTACACAAACCATTTTCAATCTTAGTCATTGTTTCATCAAAGACCACATGTGGAGATTCTTCTACTATTTTAGAGTTTAAATTTTATACCCTATAGGCTCTAGATGTTTCTGAATATCCTAGAAAGATTCCAGGATCACTTTTGGGTTCAAATTTATCAAAGTCTCTTTTATCATTAACATGCACAAAACACTTACAACCGAAGACCTTAAAATAAGCTAGTGAAGGTTTCTTACCCTTGAGAATCTCATAAGGAGTTTTCTGGGTAAATGACCTTACCATAGCTCTGTTGACTACATGGCATGCAGTGTTGACTACCTCAGCCCAAAATTTCATTGGTAGGTTACCTTCCACCAGCAATGCTCGAGCCATCTCCACAAGGGTCCGGTTCCTCTTCTCTACTACGCCATTTTGCTCTGGAGTCTTTGGAGAGGAGAACCTGTGAGTTATGCCATTGTTCCTGCCAAAGTCATCAAACTGTGAGTTCTCAAACTCACCACCATGATCAGACAAAATATTCAGAATGGAATTATCATTATTCTGTTTTATTTTTAAATAGAACTCCTGAAATTCATTAAATGCTTCATTTTTGTGTGTGAGGAAAAACACCCAAGTGAACCTAGAGAAATCATCAACTAGTACAAAACCATATCTCTTATTAGATAAACTAGCTGATCTAGTAGGTCCAAAGAGATCCATGTGAATCAGCTCATATGGTTTAGAAGATAAGTTTTCTGTTTGAGACTTGAAAGATTTCCTAGTATGTTTGGATTGGGTGCATGCCTCACATACAACATTATCAATTTTAAACGATATTTCAGGAAGCCCTCTAACCATGGAATGCTTATTCAGTTTGTGTAGCACTGTATAACTAGCATGACCTAGTCTACGATGCCAAAGATAGGCTAGGTCATCCTTGTTAGCAGTAAGGCACATGTTTGAATGTGCTACATCATCTAGGTCAACTAGGTAAATGTTAGTGAGTCTTTTACCAGAAAGTTTAACATTATTAGAATTAGGCTCATAAATGTTGCAACCAGTAGAGTCAAAAACTACCCTATGACCTTTATCATAAAGCTAGCTAATACTTAACAAGTTATATGCAAGACCTTCTACCAGCATGACTTAATCAATACAGCAGGTAGAGCACTTACCTACCTTCCCTGATCCGACAATCTTACCCTTGGTGTTGCCTCCAAAGGTGACAAGGCCTCCATTCTTTTCAACCAGCATACAAAATTTGGCAATGTCCCCCGTCATATACCTGGAGCAGCCACTGTCCAAGTACCAAAGATTTTGCTTGGCTGCCAGGCATATCTGCATCAAGGATCAACTAGAAAAGTTTGGAACCCAAAAATATTTAGGCCCCAAAGCACCAGAAACATCATCAAAATAAGATAGCAAACATTTAGGTATCCACATTTGTATTGGAACATATTGCTTTGTGGACTTGTTTGTTTTCTTTTTGTTGTTGCTATTTTTGTTGTCATTAATGGTATGGAAAATATTGGGTGGAGTGTACCCTGAATTGGTCCTAGACTGACCATGGAAAGTGTGTTTCCGTGGGTTCCATGTCCTGGATTGCCCAACCCAATTTCTAACCTAAGGTCTATACTTCTGAGTGGGATTTGAGTGGTATGTAGACCTTCCATAAGCTCTATCCTTTCCAGACCTACTGAACTGATATGTCTGTGCATAGTGGTATGCATGATTGGTCTGAGCTCTGGGATAGTTTTTGTTACTCTCAGATCTCCTGACTGTAGTAGGTCCACCTAGAATATGCATGGAAGTGGTTTGTGTTTTCCAGTTACCTTTCTGTGGAGACCTACTTGAGTTATTCTGGGGTTTTGATATAGCAGAAGGTTTACCCCTATACTGGTGTCTGCCCTGAGGTGCAGACTTGTGTGTGTGTGAACTGCTGGACACCTCTACTTTTTGTTTGCCCTTGTCATGAGCATTGGGCTTTTTCTGATTAGAAGTTTTTACAAAAAATTTCTCAGCATTGTTTCCACTATACATTTTAATGAGAGGGGTGTTCTTTCCCTTTTCTGCTACAAATGAACCAGTTTTGAATTCAAAGCTTCTTTTAGCAGTGGGATTAAAACCAAGACCCTCTTTTCTGAAATTCACCCTTGTTCCCAAAAGAGCATTTAAATTTTCAGTACCTTGGGTCATACTCTCAAGGGTTTTCTGTTTATCCTCATTTTCTTTTTCAAGATTTTCTATTGATTTCTTCAACTCAACATTAACATTCAACACAGCTTCATACTTTACATTAACAATTTTCATTTCATTTTCACATTTTTGAAATTTCAACTTTAAATCATCAATTACATTTTTCAACATGTCATTCTCCTTCCTAGCATCAATTAAAACAGATTTCATCTCATCAAATTCAGCAGCAGATTATTTTAGACAGTTATTTTCTGTTTCAAGATATGCAATTCTATCAGTCATGGTAGTATCATTAACAAGTGAATTAACTTTTCTTTTTAACTATCTATTTTCTTTTCTAATATCATCAACTTTATCCATCAATTCACCATAAGCATCTTCCCAATCAGTAAGAGTGTAATTTTCGAAGGGAGATGTTACCTCATCATTTTCTTCTTCTTTGTCATAGTCCCTGGCCATCAGACATATTTGACTCCCTTCTCCTTCACTCTCCGAGGTGCAGCTGAGATTGCCCTCATCCTCATCGCTCCAGGTACTAATCATAGCTTTGCCTTTCGTGTTTCTCTTCTTTCTTTTCTCCTTCAATTTCTGGAGCTCTGGGCATTCTACCTTCATGTGGCCAGCTTTCCTGCAATGATAGCAAACAGTGGTGTCAGTCTTTTTGGCAGGATTAGTTTTGTACCTCGTTTGTCTTCTGTCACTATGCTATCTTCTTCCAAAGTTTCTTCCCTCTTTTCTCAGAAACCTCTTGAACTGTCTAGCCAGTATAGCGAGCTGATCACCTTCAATTTCTGACCCTGAGGAGCTGTGGTCACTGGATGACTCACTCTTACAAGAGTTGGCCTTCAATGCGATGGGTTTCTTCTTCTTCTCCAGCTCATCTACCTTTGGCAAGTTCATCTCATATGTCATGAGTGAACCAATTAACTCATCAACCTTGGTGGTCTTTAAATCACTGGACTCCTCAATAATGGTAGCCTTTGTGTGCCAGATCGGAGTTAGGGATCGCAGAATCTTTCTCACCACCTCATATTCAGAGTACTCTTTGCCAAGGCTCCTGAGTCCATTGGTGATAATCATGAGGCAAGCATACATCTTTGTGATGGTCTCATTCGACCTCATCCTAAACGCCTCATACTCAGAGACCAGCATGTTGGCTTTGGTCTCTCTCACTTGGGATGTCCCTTCGTATATACCTTCCAATTTATCCCACATCTCCTTAGCTGATGAACAGGATGTTATCCTGGAGATCTCAGTGGGGTGAAGGGCACACTGAATGGCGTTCATAGCACTCCAGTTGAGTGTTGATCTACGGATCTGCTCTCGTGTCCATAGATCCTCATCCTCAGACAGTTCGAAGGGGCCTTTGCTAACAACTTTCCAGAGTTCAAAATCTTTTGCCCTCAAGAGAACTTGTGTACGATTCTGCCAGTATGCATAGTTTGAACCATCAAAGTATGGAGGCTTGGTCGTAGATTGTCCCTCGACTGTCATTCCTTTAGCATCCATGACGTCTATCTCTTCAGGATGTTAGTCCCTGCAGAAGAGTTAGGCTATGATACCATGTGATATGGATCTAGAGGGGGGGTGAATAGATCTACCCAAAATCTTAAACCAATATTAAGCAGATAAAATGTGGAATTAAAAGTTGCTTAATAAGAACAGCCAATTCAGACACAAAATAACTAGAGCCACTGAATTAACAAGAGACTTAGTCAAATGATTTGAACAGAGTGAATAAGTGAAACCAGATAGACAAGAGAAACACAGCAGCAACAGAACTGAATTCTAGAGAGATGGAGTGTGAAGAGGTACTTGGCGGAGGTAGAGCTCAATGAGTGTCCTCACGCAAGATAAACTACTTGTCAGAAAAGTCTAACTTATCCTTCGAGCAGTACCTTTTGATATACCTTCTCCATTCTCTAGAATAATCAAAATATTAATCAAACGAACCAAGATAGCAGCCAAAAATGTAAATGGAGCAATCACAAACTATCAAGAATGAACACACGATTTTTAGGTGGTTCGTTCTTCTGCAGAGATCTACGTCCACCCCACACTTAAACCAAGTGTGGCTTCACTGCTGATTCACAGCTTCTAATCCGCTGATCCACGGCTTCAGGGAAAATTCCCAACACACGTCGAGCCTTACAGCTTAAGCTACCAGAGGAATCCTCCTCTACAGCTGGGGATTACAGCTTACCCACCGCTGACTCACAGCTTGCTACAAGAGTTTGAAGTTGAAAAACAAAAGCAACAGAAAAACAAAAGACGGTAAACAAATTGTTGCTCTTACAAAGAGCAGATCGGCTCTGGCATTGTACCAAGAAGCTGAGAACAATGACTTACAGATTTTTAGATTCGCACCCTTCAACCGACTCAATGCTCTCCTCTCAGACTTTTCTTAAAACACTCTCAAAGCTCTCTCTGGATATACTGGAAGTCCCTCTCAACTTGGCTGCTATTATTCTCTCGTAATATTCTCTTGTTGTTCGCTCAGTATCTTCTCTTCTGTATCTTCTGTTCTTTCTATACTCTTCGACAGTGGGTGATCTGCTCCTTTTATAAGGCAGCAGATGATGGGCGCGTGGAAACCACGTTTCCCACCCAAAAGTTCATTCAGATCTGATTTGAAAAGGCCACGTGGCAACATCTTGATTGGGTTGCTTTCCACGTGTCACGAACACAACGCTTCACCTTTTTCCTTGGATCACGTGCCTTTTATCCTGGTACATTAGTTGCTCGTGACTTAAAGTTCATAGGTAGTTGGGACACGCGTCAGGTGTTCTTACCTATCAATATAACGAGCAAGGATATCAGTCACGTGTTATGGACTTAGGCAATTTACATGTCTATGTATATGCACAGATGCAAGAATGATTAGCACAGACTCTATCATGCAGCTAGCGTAGACAACTAACACAAACTCTGTGCAAGCTAGCAGAGACTCAAGTTAACAACCTAAACCAACTAACACAGACCTTGTGTCTGAGTGAAAACTAGCTAGCACTGACTTAGGTGCAGGATTATGCATACTAACACCGACCCTGTTAAGCAGGACATAATGTGCTAACACAGACTTGGATGAATGACACTTCAAGATAACACAGACCTTAGCTTGCATGTGACTCCTGCTAGCATCGACCTTACATGCAACTTGCACTGACCTTATTACGCATGTATGAAAACATGCACGGACCTTAATATGCATGAAGTAGATAGTGCACCGACTCAATGCATGCGAATGTCACAAAGATGCACCGACCTATTATGTGTAAAGTAAAATATGCACAGACCTATAGTGGTCACAGCGAAACCTGCACCGACCTCATATATGCTCACAACAAAAACTTCCACCGACCCTATGAGGTCATAACAGAACCTGCACCAACTGTATGCAATGATAATGCATACATGCATGGACCTGATCAAAGGCCAAAATCGGTATGAACTGACCTGCACCGACCTTGGTTGTGTACTATGCACAATATGCACTGACCTTAAACAAGGCGACTAGCACTGACCTCTCTAAGTAAATACGTCAACTAGCACCGACCTCATAAGTGCGATGCAGCACATGCACCGACCTTATATGCTGCTAGTATCGACCTTACTCAAAGGCAAATGCAACTAGCATCGACCTTGTGCAGACTAACTAATGCTAGCACCGACCTTATATCAGAATAACAAAGTGTGCAGAAATGTTTTATGAAAATGTCTGACAAATAACCAATTCATCAAAATACATAATATTACCATGATCAATATCAAGTCATTAGAGTCAACTCTACAGTCAACAAAATCAACTCTATTGTTGCCAATCATTCAAAACACAATCAATGCATAGCAGTCTTCACACTGTTGATCAACTCTAGAGGAGACCCAACACATCTAAATTCAATTGAGCAAATTTAGAAATAAGATTGGACATACCTTTCAGACTGGATAGTTTCCCTATTGGTTTCCTGCTGAGTGCATCGGCAACAGCATTTGCCTTCCCAGGGTGATATTGAATAGCAAAATCAAAGTCCTTGTGATACTCCAATCACCGTCTTTGCCTCATATTTAGCTCTTTCTGAGAGAATAGATATTTCAAGCTCTTATGGTCTGAATAGACCATGAATTTCTCTCCATAAAGATAATGACGCCAAATCTTCAAAGCGAATACCACAGTAGCCTGCTCTAGGTCATGAACAAGATAATTTTTCTCATGTTTCTTTAATTGTCTTGAAGCGTAGCAAATGACCTTGTTATTTTGCATGAGCACGCACCCTAGACCAATGCCAGATGCATCAGTGTATACTTCAAATCCGCCACCTTCGACAGGTAATGCTAGTACATGTGCCGTGGTGAGATGCTTCTTAAGAGCCAAGAAATTTTCTTCACATTCCTTCGTCCACTCAAAAGGGTTTTCCTTTCTAGTGAGTCTGGTCAAAGGAGCCGCAATCTTGGAAAAATCTTTGATAAATCTCCTATAGTAACCAGCCAAGCCAATGAAACTCCGAACTTCAGATACCGTGTTCGGTCGGCTCCAGTTCTTAATAGCTTCAACCTTAGAAGGATCTACTGCCGTGCCTTCTTTAGAAATGATATGGCCAAGGAAAGAGACCTCCTTAAGCCAAAATTCACATTTGTTTAATTTCGCATAAAATTGGTGTTCCCACAAAGTTTGCAAGGCAACCCTTAGATGTTCCTCGTGTTCCTCCGCTGTCTTTGAATAGATGAGGATATCATCAATGAATACGACCACAAATTGGTCAAGATAAGGCTGAAACACATTATTCATCAGTTGCAAGAATGCAGCAGGTGCATTAGTTAAACCGAATGGCATAACGACAAATTCATAATGTCCGTATCGGCTTCTGAAAGCCGTCTTGTGAATGTCTTCATTCTTGACCCTCAGTTGATGATAGCCTGACCTGAGATTGATCTTGGAGAAGTACTCCACGCTAGAAAGTTGGTCAAACAACTCATCAATACGCGACAGTGAGTATTTGTTCTTGATGGTGAGTTGATTCAACTACCGGTAGTCAATGCATAATCTGAGGGAACCGTCCTTCTTCTTAACAAATAAGACTGGCATACCCCAAGGGGATGTGCTAGGTCGTATGAAGCCTTTTTCTAGTAGCTCCTGAAGTTGCTTCTTTAGTTCCTTCAATTCCTTGGGGGACATCCTGTAAGGAGCTATTGACACAGGTGCTGCTCCGGGTGTGAGTTCAATGGTGAAGTTAACCTCTCTTTCGGGTGGTAAACCGGATAACTCCGAAGGAAAGATATCAGGAAACTCCTGAACTACATGGATTTTGTTTATCTGGATTTCCTTAGACTCGGTAACTATTATGGAGGCAAGGAAAGCTTTACATCAGCGCGAAATGAGTTTGCAGGCGTGAAGGGATGAAATAATGGCGGGATGTTTCCAGTATTTGATACCAAGAAAGGAAAATCGTGGAAGACCTAGTTTTCGGAAAGAGATTATCCTATTTCGGCAATCTATGTAGGCATCATGGTCTACCATCCAATCAACTCCTAATATGGCATTGCAGCCTTTCATGTCAAGACATACGAGATTAGTAGGAAGATTATGTCCTTCTACAATTACCTCACTATCGGGGTAATAAGTTGTAAGCTTAGTTCCGAGACCTAAAGGTGTGGTAATAGCTAGGTTTGATGGCAAAGGAACCGCTGAAACTGGCAAGGTTTTTGCAAAAGTAGTTGATATAAAGGAATGTGTCACGTCCTGATGCGGAATATCGAGGGCGTGAGTGAGTCGTAATCAAGCATATCGATCAGAGCATATACAAATTTAATTCTAAGAAAAGGATATATGAGAAAATGATACTTTTATTCCATCAAAATAGAGGTTTACATTGCTAATTCATAAGCCATAAAGGCAAATTACAAACTTTCAAACCCAAAGTACATGATTCTTGTAAAACACTAATGATCTACATAAATCCTAGGGAAAAGAAAATCACTCTTTCACTCTTGTCTATTCCCTTGTTCAATGTCATTTCCTACAACAAGTTAACCAAAACGTAGGGTGAGCAAAAAGCTCAGTAGAATTTTATATCTCTAAAAACCAGGCAATCTTTAAGTGTTTAACAATTTAAGTAATCTTTCCAAGTTGCATCGAAAAGTGTATACATGAGTGAAATTTTCAAGTAATTAAGATAACAAGATATCAAGAGAAATTTCAAGTAATAACTTTGAACAAGTAAAGAATTTCATGTAATTGGCCATTTCACGTAAGTCAAGTAATTCATGTAATTTTCAAGTAATCATGTAAACAAGTAACAAGTATGAATAGTGGAATGCCGTAAAAATTTAGCAAGTCATGCACTTCGGTGCAATGCCACACCATGGTCAATCAACTCCCATGGGCACAAGTACTTTCGGGCGCTCCTCCCAGAATCAGACCGGGCCCCATTAATGCCAGGCATTAGGTCGGTGGATCATAAGATCCCAAGTATGTTTAGACATCCACTTAACATTATGGCCAATGAATTTCAAGAATAAGCTCATTTGTAAAAAGTACAGATCTGGCAAAAATCTCAGAAGTTGCAAGAGAATGAATAATAATTTTAAGCAATCATGTTTAACGACATTAAGTCGTGGAATTCAAGAACGAACGGTAACTAGGAAGAAAATTCAAGTAAATAGAACTAATAGAATTATTTAATTCCATAATTTAATCTGGTGTTCAATTCATTTAACAAGTGTTTAGACATATTTTAGGAAGTTTTTTTATATCCTGGAGGTATTTTAGTTTAGCCAAAATGCGAATTTTATAGCCAATCGAATTCTGTTATGAACGTGGTGTAGGTAAGCACCATGTTCACGAAATCATTTGAGAATTCATTCTTAATTGTTAAAATTCAGAAATATTAAGTTTTAGATAAGATGTATATACTTTTGAATTAAAATCGTGATTTCACATATTATTGATATTTTTAATGATAATAAGATAGAATAATAGATTTATCATGCAGAAAATAATTTAACATGTTAAAAAGTAATTCTTATACACCAATTTGCTGATAACATGATAAAACAGATTTTTACATGCTGTAGGTAATTTTCATATATTTATTTACTGATATTATGATAAATATAGATTTTCATGCTTAAGAAAATAGATTTATTATGCTAAAAAATAGTTTCATAATGCTGAAAATAATTCTAACATGTTAAAGTAATTTTAACATGCTAGAAATAATTTTATCATACTGAGAGTAATTTTATCATGTTGAAAATTAATATTTAACATTCTAAAATTAATACTTAGCATGCTAAAATAATTCTCATACATTAACTTACTGATGAGATGATAAAAAGAAGTTTACCATGCTGATTAAAAAAATTCTCTGATAACAAAATAAATTTTATCCTGCTGAAAATATTTTTTTACATTTATTTACTAATTATTTGATGGACAAATAGATTTATCAGGCTGAAAAATAGCTTTTAAATAGCTTTAGTATGCTGACAATAGTTCTAATATGCTAAAATAATTCTACCATGTTGGAAATAATTTTATCATGTTGGAAGAAATTTTTAACATGTTGGAAATATTTTTCATGTATTAGTTTACTAATAATATGGTAAAAATAGATTTGTTTTCATGCTAAAAATAATTTTTAGTTTACAAAAATAATTTTTAACATGCTGTAAAAATTCAAACATGTTAATATTACTTTTCTTTATTTTTGATGACTGAAAGATTACGATTAATGTGGATTCCAAATGCTATAATTCCTATTGTATAGTGACTAAACTTTAGTCCCACATTAGAAGTTAGAAAAACTTCCTAGGCTTTATATGTTGGAGAGCTCACCCTTGGGTCAGGACCCAAGGGGCATAAGATGTGGGCTCGAGTTGTGTGTGGATACGAAACTATTAGGTTGGTTGGTTAGTTGGTTTTTTAAAGAACGCGACGTGGCAGGGTCTCGCGTTCTCAAGAATTTTTTTTAAATTATTTTGTCTGACCCCCGGGCATTCCGAGTACTTTTTTTGAACGCGCTAGCCTTGACTAGCGCGATCTGAAGATTTCAGATCGCGCTAGCCTTGGGTAGCGCGATCTGGATATCTATATATATATTTATATTTTTAAAAAAAGTGGACAGCGGGAAATAGTGTCTGTAGGAACGCACCATGTCGGGGCAGCGCGTTCATGAACGCGCCCCTGATGGGCAACGCGTTATGGTCCCATGGAAAAATGGGAATACCCCTCTAGTAAAATGACCATAACTTGCTCATTTCTTAACGAAATTTAGGGAAACATGTATCAATGGAAAGAGCACAGAAAAATGAATAAGGTGGCATGCTTTAATTAAGATTTGGCCTGAGAGACACCTACCTTTTAGCAGATCTAAGGAGAGGTAGAAAATATAAGAAAACATTTGCTTCTCCAAATTCTTCCTTCAAATCTCCTCCAATCACCACAGCAGCATAGCCTTGGCTTCTAGGGATGATTTGAGGGTCGAATGGGATTCTATTTATAGCCAAATTTGTCAAGATTCCTTGCCTAATAATGCCAAACTTTCCAACTCTGAATTGGTATAAAATTCTAATTTTTCTTCTTAACCTAGCCTCCATTTGGTGTGAAACCAAGGTAAAAATGGCTAGTCTAAGGTGGCTGGTAGGTAAGGGTTGATTCTTGAGTCAATCTTCTAGAAATGGAGTTATTTTAATCCCTTAAATGCCATATTAAACACATGTTACGAATTTATGGTTAATTTAACCTTTATTGAATCCTTTAACCATTAATTCAGCCCATTATAGATTATCTAATGGGCCAATTGTAATCATAATCCATTATATGGACTTTTATTGGGCTTACTATGATTTTTCTAAGGGTTAGAGTATTTAATTTCTATTTACCATAAGTAAGTACAAGTAAATGTATTTATCTATTTATTTCATATAATAAAAATATAATTTAATTATTTCATGAATATTTTAATTATATAATTCATTGAAAAAAATTATTTGTCATTTTAATTTATCGGGTTTCTGCATCCTCCCCCACTTAAAAGAATTTGGTCCTCCAAATTCACATTATATAACTAAAATTCAAAAATTCAAATAGAGAAGTCGAATTTCTAACCTGAGATTAAGTCCGGATACTTCTTCTTGATGGATTCTTCCAATTCCTAGGTGGCTTCCTTGAATCCACGCTTGCTCTATTGAACTTTTACCAACGGAATGGCCCGATTCCTTAGTTGGTGTAATTTTCGATCTAATATCTTGATCGGTCTTTCTTCATATGATAAGTCCTTTTGTAGCTTCAAATCTTCAAATTGTATCACATGCGAAGGATCGTACACGTACTTCTTCAGCATTGATACATGGAAGACATCATGTACATCGGCCAGATGAGGAGGCAAAGCCGGCTTGTACGCTACCTCGTCGATTCTCTCCAGAATCTCGAAAGGGCCGATAAATCTTGGACTCAACTTTCCTTTGATGCCGAATCTTTTAATTCTACGAGTGGGTGAGATCTTTAAGAAGACGTGCTCCCCCACTTGGAACTCGAGGTCTCTCCTCCGATTGTCGGTATAACTCTTTTACTGTGATTGAGCTACCTTCAATCTTTCTTGAATCAACTGGATTTTATCAGTTGTATCTTGGACAATATCGGGACCAAGCAATCCCTTCTCTCCAACCTCGCTCTAGCATAGAGGCGATCTACAACTTCGGCCATAAAGAGCTTCGAATGGTGCCATTTGTATACTTGACTGATAGCTATTGTTATAAGCAAACTCAGTCAATGGTAAATGTTCATGCCAACTTCCGCCGAAGTCTATCATGCATGCTCTCAACATATCTTCAATAATTTGATTCGTCCTCTCGGTTTGTCTATCAGTCTGAGGGTGAAAAGTAGTGCTAAATCTTAGCCTAGTACCCATAGATGATTACAAACCTTTCCAGAAGTGAGAGGTGAATCTCGGATCTCAATCCAAAATAATAGAACTTGGAATACCATGCAGCCTTACGATCTCTTTGATATATAAGGCGGCTAGAACCGGTCCATTTAGTCTTGATAGGTAAAAAGTGAGCGGACTTTGTTAACCGGTCCACAATTACCCATATAGCATCAAAACCACTTCGGGTCTTCGGTAATCCAACTATGAAGTCCATACCAATACTATCCCATTTCCATTCCGTATTTCGAGAGGCTTGAGTTTACCAGCCGGTTTGAGGTGCTCGGCTTTAACTTGTTGACATACCAAGCATCGACTTACGAACTCGGCTACCTCTCTTTTCATGTTAGGCCACCAGAAAGTTCTCTTGAGGTCTTGGTACATTTTTGTAGCACCGGGGTGAATAGTGTACCTTGACCGATGTGCTTCCTCCAAGATTTTACCCTTGATGGTAGAACAATCGGGTATGCAAGTTCTTCCTTTGAATAATAACCTTCCATCATCAGCCAGAAGGAAATCCGGTCGTTGATCTAGTTTCTCTTTAATTTCAACGATCATCGGATCATCATCTTGCCGTTCCTTGATTTTCGAGAGTAACTCGGGTTGGAGTCGAATATTTGCAATAAACACTCCGTCTTTCTTCTCCTCCACATTGAGGTTTAAATTTGCCATTTCTTCAAGTAGATGCCATTCTTTAACCATCAAACTTGATAATAAAGCCATTGGCTTCCAGCTAAGAGCATCAGCTACGGCATTGCCTTTTCCCAGGGTGGTATTGTATAGAGAAATCGAAATCCTTTAAGTATTCCAACCACCGTCTTTATCTCATGTTGAGCTCCTTTTGAGAGAATAAATATTTGAGACTCTTGTGATCGGAATACACAATAAAGGCTTCGCCATAGAGATAATGTCGCCAGATCTTCAAAGCAAAGATCACAGCTGCCAGCTCTAGGTCATGCACGGGGTAATTTTCCTCGTGTTTCTTTAATTGCCGTGAAGAATAGGCTATAACCTTAACATGTTGCATTAATACGCAACCTAGGCCAATTCCGGATGCATCAGCATACACTTCGAATCCTCCTCCTTCCGTAGGTAATGTGAGAATAGGGGCAGTCGTCAGACAATCCTTTAAAGTTTGAAAGCTCTTCTCGCATTCCCCGGACCATATAAAAGGATTCTCCTTTCTTGTCAATCTTGTCAAAGATATCGTAATCTTAGAGAAGTCCTTGATAAATCTTCGATAATATCCAGCCAATCCCAAGAAGCTTCGGGTTTCCGTCACATTAGTAGGTCTTTCCCAGTTCTTTACGGCCTCGACCTTTGAAGGATCGGCAGCGATACCATTCCGGAAAATTATGTGACCGATAAAAGAAACTTCCTCCAACCAGAAATCACACTTGCTTAATTTGGCATAAAGCTTGTGATCTCTTGATAATTGAAGGGCCTCTTTGAGATGTTCTTCATGCTCTTCCTTAGTCTTGGAGTAGATCAGAATATCATCAATGAAGACAACCATAAATTGATCGAGGTATGGCCTGAATACGCTGTTCATTAATTGCATAAATGTGGCAGGCACGTTTGTTAGGCCAAAAGGCATAACAGTGAACTAATAGTGCCCATACCTACTCTGAAATGCAGTCTTGTGAATATCCCCTTTCTTGATCTTTAATTGATGATAACCTGATCGAAGATTGATCTTTGAGAAATATCGAGCTCCAGAAATTTGGTCGAATAATTCATCAATCCTCGGCAATGGATATGTATTCTTGATGGTGAGTTAATTCAATTACCGATAATCAACACACAGTCTCATCGAACCATCCTTCTTTTTAACAAAGAGGACCGGGGCTCCCCAAGGTGAAGTACTTGGTCGGATAAACCCCTTTTCCAATAACTCCAATAGTTGTTCCATTAACTCCTTCATTTCAACGGCAGACATTCGATATGGAGCTTCAGAAACTGGTGCAGCTCCCGGAATTAAATCAATAGAGAATACAACTTCTCTCTCTCGAGGAATACTAGGCAACTCGTCCAGAAATATATCAGAATAATCTCGAACGATAGGAATGTCCTTTAGAACGGGTTCCGTGTGCTCAGTCATAGTGATAGAAACTAAGAAACCGGCACAACCCTTCCTTAACAATTTCTCGGCTTTGAGGGCCAAAATAAGATATATGTGCTTGGAATGCCTGGTGCCAAAAAATAGAATGTCGGGGTAACCAATAAAAGTTATCGTACCTGTAATGCCCTGGATCTTGTTGGATCTTTGTTGGATCTTTCGGATCTCTTTCGGATTGGTTTCGTTGAGTTTCGGTTCGCATTTGTGGCTTCTGAGTTGAGTTTGACGAGCCGTGTGGGTTTTTCTCACGTACTAGTTACGGAACCCTACGGTGAGTTTGTTTGTCAATTCTCAAGCTCGTGGATGCTGCAGCGACGATGTACTCGTCGATCCGGTCGTTTCGACTATTTTTGCGTATTTTTCTGAATTTGTGCATTTTCGGCGCATTTTCAGAATTTCCAGAAATTAGGAAAATTTCCTAATTTCTTTTCCTTTTTCTTTTCTCTTTCTCTCTCTCCTTCTCATTCGCGCGACCGTCCCTCTCTCTCCCGTTCTCTCTCGTTCTCTCCCCTTTCCGGCTCCGGCTGCAGACGGAGGCGTGCGTGGGCGAGGTGGCGAGGCCGTGGAGCTGTCGAGGTGCGCGATAGGGCGAGGATCGGATCGATTCTGGCGCGATCCCGAACGGTGGATTCAAAGCCGGTGAAATCGGTTCGCGAGTGGTTTTCGGCGTGGTTTAGTCCTTTCGGGGCGCGGTTTCTTCGGTGGAGGTAGGGTGACGGATCCTTGCTTCTTCATCTTCGTTTTCCCTGCCATTGCACGGCGTTCGGCTAGGAAACGAGCGTGTTTGGGCTTGTTTTGCCTAAACCGTGATTTTCGTGGTTTTTAGGGTCGGCCGGTAAACGGTGACCGTTTGCGGTTCAGTTAGTTTCTAAATGACCGCAGGGATGTTAGAATCCCATCCACGTAGTTTTCGTGCGATTTGGTGTTCATTCGAGGCCGGTAGAAGTCCGGGAACCTCGGTGACCCACTTAGGGTTGATTTGGTAAAATCGCCCGAATCTTGCGTTTTTGTGCGTGCATGTGGGCGTTTTGGCCCTTGAATGTTGTATTTTGTCGAATGGGTTTGTATCCCCTGCGTTTCGGCGTGAATGGGGCGTGGAACGGGCCGATCCGGCCATTCCTCTGTTTTCCCGCCGTAACCGAAGTAGCGGTCTAGCCAGCGACCGTCACTTGCTTTTGACGGCCCTACGATGGACCGTTATTTGGTTTGAGGGTTTATTAGCCCTTTTGCTTCTGGGTAAGCGACGGCCCTAGCTTGGAGCGTCGTTCCCGTGTAACGCGCCGGTGCCTGGCCGTTACTTTGCTTTCATCGTTTTTCCTTGGGGTTAAGTCAGCTGATCTAACGCGCTTGACCCAGCGCGTTAGATGGAAATAACGCGCCTTGCCCTAGCCGTTACTTTCCGTTGACTGACTTTGACCTGTTGAGGCGGTTCCTCCGACGGATGTGTTCCCATCCGTTGTTTTGAGTATAACGTGCCTGCCCCTGGCCGTTATATTCTGCGTGGACGAGGTTGGGTGGCTGTCCCGTTGGAAGCGACGGTGGAGCCCCTGTGCGTCGTTAGAGAGTAACGCGCTCACCCCTGTCCGTCGTTTGCTGTGGTGTTGGGTTGAGGGTGGCTATGCCGTTGTGAGTAACGGATAGGCCCCCGTGCGTCGTTTGGTTCTGACGGCCCTCCCCTGCCGCGCTGTTTCGTGAGTGACGCGCCTGGCTTAGCGCGTTGCTTCGTTTTGGGTTTGGGTGGCTATGCCGTTGGGAGTAACGGTGGAGCCCCTGTGCGCCGTTTGCTTGTAACGCCCCTGGTCCCGTGCGTTACTTGGCTTTTGTGTGCTTTGTAGGTTGTTAGGGTGGTGTGAGCGACGGCCTGTGTCCGTCCGTCGTTTGGGAAATAACGCCCCTGAGCTAGACCGTCACTTGCTAATAACGGTCTAGGGCCTGTGCGTTGCTTCCCTTGTGCCTTGGTTTTCCGCCCGATGATTCTGTGTGTCTTGGCTTGTCCTTGTGGTCTGCCCGTTGTCCCGTGGATGTCTCCTGACGTCCTATGAGGGTTAAGACTACGTTGTGAGGTAGCCAGGAGTCTTCTTACTTGTGGTAGGATCCTTGATCCTACTCTTGTATGCTTTTGTTGTTTGGGTTTCGGTCAACCCGGTGTGACCCAGTGGTTGACGTGTGACCTTGTCTGTGCGTGTCTTGGCGGTTCTGTCCTATCCAAGACGCTGCTTCTGGATGTTTCGAGGTGTTGTTCTACCTCGGTTTGCATGTCCAGCTGTGCTGAGGGTTCTTGGTGCTTCCCTCAGGTCTCCGTGTGTTGTTTTCTGCGGAGCGTGATTTTTCTGGCCTAGGATTAGACCGATTGGCGGCTTGTCCCGCTGTTTGTGACGATCTTGCCTTGAGTCGTTCAACTCAGGATCGTTACATAGGAGGTCTAGTTACTTGTCCTGAGTTGTCGGCGGTGGTGATGCTGCCATTTGGTGCTTAGAAGTACGAGTAGATGGGCGTGGTTGCCTGTCTGTACTTCGGCACTTGTGTTTTGAGCTTCTGTGTCGTGTGAAGCCTCCACTTGTGTGACCTAAGGCCTAGAGGTGCCGACCCGCTAGCGGATGGCGGAGGGGTTTTCCCGGTGAGCGGTTTTTAGTTAGTTCCGCGGGCTCCTAGTCAACGGTGGCGTCCTGCCGAGGGAGAATACTAGCTAGAGGACCTGGCTTAGACTATAGCCAGTGTGTGCACACGTGGTCAGGGACTGAGGACTTACGTCGACGGGCGTGACCCTGACTAGTTACTTGTTTGCTGTTACTGTTTGGTTCAGCTGGTGTCTACATCTCTGCTGTTGTTACAGCAGTACTGTAGGTGAGACACTTGAGGTGCAGCATGAGACGTCAGTGGACGCAGCTGGCTTTTTAAGGAGGTGCTTCCGTCACGTGACGCGTAGCTCTTCACGTTTTCTTGCGCGTTGTGACCTTTGCGAGTTGCCCGTTCGTGGCTGTGCTCGAGGTCAGTGTTCTGTCGTCTGCACGATGTTCTGATCGTGCGTGGGGCTTTGTGCACGACGTTCTCTGTCGTGTTTTGTCTGTTTCCCGGTGTCGGCGTTCGCCTTCGCCTTTGTTTGGGCTGGTTGACAGGCCGATGTACCCTTCTGTGTGAGTTTAGGGTCATCCACCTGTTGCCTTTTTGTTTGGAGTAGTTTGGGATGCCGAGGTTAGTTCGGTAGCCGCTTGTTTGGTGCGGGTTCTCACCCTCTCCTGCGTGTTCCCTACTCCTACTTCCCGTCTGTTCCTTTACAGCTTTGTAGTGTAGCTTTCCTGCTTTGCTACGTTGCTGTTCTTGCTGCGTTTGTTGCTGCTTCCGTTGCTTTTGCTTTGTGCGTTTTCCAGTGGGGATCCGCGTGACCCCTACTGAGTTTCTGTTGAGACTCACCCCTGCTGCTTTTCAGGTGGGTTTCGACGTCTGCCTCTGCTGTTCCTGGCGGAGTGCTCGCTTGCTGTTGTAGCTGCCAGCTGTACCTGCGTCGGGCTTCTCCCGACTTCTGTGTACGTTTCTTTCTGTCAGACTGTACTGTGCTAGACTTGTTGTCTTTCCTTTGGGCTGGACTCTGTGTTTAATTGTTAAAAATTTATTAATGAAGCTGTAATTTTATTTCTGCTACTTTAGCAATCCAATCTAATGAAATTTACTTGCTTACTGTTATATCTCTGTGGCTTCAATGTACTCTACACATGCCCTCCTAACCCTTCAGGGGCCTCATCAGCCTCTTGGGTGGCCTCCCCAGTTCTTGGTATCGGTGTATCGATGTTATCGGTATATCGGTATCCTGAACTCTGGGTCGTTACAGCTGGTATCAGAGCAGTGTTCTGAGATGTTCGGAGTTTTTCTTTTCTGAGCTATCAGAGCGTTGTTGTGTGAAGTACATGGGAATCCGAGATATACAGTTTCCAGAGTCCTTAGGCCCAGTACAGTCTCTTGCTGGCGTAGGTGTTGCGATGGTTTATCGCAGTGCTTCTCGCGTATGGTCTTGTACGTGCTTGGTTGGCACTGTACGAGATGGTTTTTGCTCTCGTCTGGATGTGACGACGTGCTTCGTTCGGTTTTGAAGTTGGTCTCGATCGTGTTGCACTTGGCAGTGTTTGTCGGTTGGCATGAACCTGCTGTGCATTGTTCGAACTGTTTTCTGTATTTTGCTCAGGTAGCTTATGACTTTTTAGCGTTGGTGTGATGGCCATGCACGTTCTTACGTTGCTTTGGTTATCCCGGCTTGAGTCTGCTTAGCTTCTGATGCATTGTTGTTTTCGTTGTTTCGGTTGTCGTGTTGCCTCGATTGAGAAGTTGCTCGAGCGAACCTAGGATTTTCCCTTCCTGGTGAGCTGTTGTTGTAGAGCTTGTTGCTTCTCGTCCCTTCTTGGTGAAGTTTTTTCGAGGTTAGCCTTGGAATTGTTGTCTTAGTGCTGCCTTGTCCTGTGTCTGCTTAAGCGTAGACAGCTTTGTGTTGAGCCTGATCTGCTCCTTGTTGTACGGTTGCTTGGCTTTGGACTCCGTAATGGTGTTAAGAGCTGTTGTGCACCGTAGTTGTCGTGCTGTGTCTAACGGCCGATGCGTTGTGAAGGCTCATTTGTTGTTTTAGGACGTGAAGGTAAGCTGAGATTGATGCTTTCCTTGTGCTTTGTGCTGAAGCTGGTGCTCTTCTCTTGTTGCACTTAGGCTCCTTGAGTTCGGTTATTCGTTGGATCGGTGCGCGTGGCGTGTGAATTGCGATCTTGTTGATTGCGATGACGCTGGTGTGTGCTGAGATGCGATTTCCGATGTTGTTTTGTTGCCTGTGCGCATTGTTGAGGGTGCAGCTGAAGTGTGTGGGTTGGCTACCCGTTTGTCGAGAAGTCCTTTCCTTCTCGATGTGGCTTCGTCTTGGCTTTTTGTTCCTTGACTTTGTCGGCTGTCGTGCCATTGTTTTTGGTTTTTCGGTGTTGGCATGGGCTTGTGCGAGTGTTGGGGAATTTGTCGGCATTCCTTGCTGATTGAGTACCCTTTTTCTCTGCATTTTTCTTTCTGGGGTGTTGTGCTCTTGAGGCGTGTTGCTAGTCCTTGAGTTGCGTTCCCCGAGATTGTTGTCATTTCTCGTTGTTGTGGGTCTTCTCTTGGTGAGCAGTTTGATGCGTGACCTGACTTTAGTGGTCGTGTGCTCAGCTGTTCTTGTGCCTTAATGTGACCCAGCTTGCAGATGTGTTCCTTGGCCCTGTGTGTTGTGCGGAGCCGGAATTCTGCAGGTGTTGCCGTTGTGATTGTTTTTGTAAGTGCTGTTTCTCTATGATTTTGTGTCCTTGCCTTTGGACCATTGTCTTGTCAGTTAGCTTTGCTGTACTCTTTTTCCTTGGAGTTAGCTTGCGACTCTATCAGATGTGATATCTGAGTGAGGATTGACTTGATGGTGTCTGTGGTCCAGTGGTGTTGTCGTCGTTGGTGTCCTGTGTGCCAGGTGTTCCCTGTTGCCTTTGGCACTAGAGCCGATGATGTGGTCGAGCTGTCAGCTGGGAGGACTGTGTCTCCTTGTGTGAGCTGCTGCTTGCCGTGTTGTTATTGTGTTTTTCGGTGTTGGTTCTCGATTGTTGTGGCTGTCGTGTCTCTTGCCCTATGAGACGTAAACGACGTTGCCCTTGCTTCGGAGGTGTCAGTTGTGTTCACTTTGGTGTCATGCTCGTGCTGTGGACTTGCTGTCTTGGAAGCTAGAGTGTGTACCTGTAGTTGTGACCTGACGGTGTCCCTCTGAGCTGTGTTTTCCGAGTCTTGTATTGTTGGGTTGCTCTCCCTTGCTTCTCCTTTGCTAGTCCTTAATTTCGAGGGCGAAATTTCTTAAAGGAGGGGAGGATGTAATGACCCGGTTTCTTGTCGGATCTTTGTCGAATCCTTTGCAGGTCTCGTAGGATCTTTAATGGATCTTTCGGGTCTGTTTCGGATTGGTTTCGTTGAGTTTCGGTTCGCTTTGGTGGCTTCCGAGTTGAGTTTGACGAGCCGTGTGGGTTTTTCTCACGTACTAGTTACGGAACCCTACGGTGAGTTTGTTTGTCAATTCTCGAACTCGTGGATGCTGCAGCGACGATGTACTCGTCGAGCCGGTCGTTTCGACTATTTTTGCGTATTTTTCTGAATTTGTGCATTTTCGGCGCATTTTCGGAATTTTCGGAAATTAGGAAAATTTCCTAATTTCTTTTCCTTTTTCTTTTCTCTTTCTCTCTCTCCTTCTCATTCGCGCGACCGTCCCTCTCTCTCCCGTTCTCTCTCGTTCTCTCCCCTTTCCGGCTCCGGCTGCAGACGGAGGCGTGCGTGGGCGAGGTGGCGAGGCCGTGGAGCTGTCGAGGTGCGCGATAGGGCGAGGATCGGATCGATTCTGGCGCGATCCCGAACGGTGGATTCAAAGCCGGTGAAATCGGTTCGCGAGTGGTTTTCGGCGTGGTTTAGTCCTTTCGGGGCGCGGTTTCTTCGGTGGAGGTAGGGTGACGGATCCTTGCTTCTTCATCTTCGTTTTCCCTGCCATTGCACGGCGTTCGGCTAGGAAACGAGCGTGTTTGGGCTTGTTTTGCCTAAACCGTGATTTTCGTGGTTTTTAGGGTCGGCCGGTAAACGGTGACCGTTTGCGGTTCAGTTAGTTTCTAAATGACCGCAGGGATGTTAGAATCCCATCCACGTAGTTTTCGTGCGATTTGGTGTTCATTCGAGGCCGGTAGAAGTCCGGGAACCTCGGTGACCCACTTAGGGTTGATTTGGTAAAATCGCCCGAATCTTGCGTTTTTGTGCGTGCATGTGGGCGTTTGGCCCTTGAATGTTGTATTTTGTCGAATGGGTTTGTATCCCCTGCGTTTCGGCGTGAATGGGGCGTGGAACGGGCCAATCCGGCCATTCCTCTGTTTTCCCGCCGTAACCGAAGTAGCGGTCTAGCCAGCGACCGTCACTTGCTTTTGACGGCCCTACGATGGACCGTTATTTGGTTTGAGGGTTTATTAGCCCTTTTGCTTCTGGGTAAGCGACGGCCCTAGCTTGGAGCGTCGTTCCCGTGTAACGCGCCGGTGCCTGGCCGTTACTTTGCTTTCATCGTTTTTCCTTGGGGTTAAGTCAGCTGATCTAACGCGCTTGACCCAGCGCGTTAGATGGAAATAACGCGCCTTGCCCTGGCCGTTACTTTCCGTTGACTGACTTTGACCTGTTGAGGCGGTTCCTCCGACGGATGTGTTCCCATCCGTTGTTTTGAGTATAACGTGCCTGCCCCTGGCCGTTATATTCTGCGTGGACGAGGTTGGGTGGCTGTCCCGTTGGAAGCGACGGTGGAGCCCCTGTGCGTCGTTAGAGAGTAACGCGCTCACCCCTGTCCGTCGTTTGCTGTGGTGTTGGGTTGAGGGTGGCTATGCCGTTGTGAGTAACGGATAGGCCCCCGTGCGTCGTTTGGTTCTGACGGCCCTCCCCTGCCGCGCTGTTTCGTGAGTGACGCGCCTGGCTTAGCGCGTTGCTTCGTTTTGGGTTTGGGTGGCTATGCCGTTGGGAGTAACGGTGGAGCCCCTGTGCGCCGTTTGCTTGTAACGCCCCTGGTCCCGTGCGTTACTTGGCTTTTGTGTGCTTTGTAGGTTGTTAGGGTGGTGTGAGCGACGGCCTGTGTCCGTCCGTCGTTTGGGAAATAACGCCCCTGAGCTAGACCGTCACTTGCTAATAACGGTCTAGGGCCTGTGCGTTGCTTCCCTTGTGCCTTGGTTTTCCGCCCGATGATTCTGTGTGTCTTGGCTTGTCCTTGTGGTCTGCCCGTTGTCCCGTGGATGTCTCTGACGTCCTATGAGGGTTAAGACTACGTTGTGAGGTAGCCAGGAGTCTTCTTACTTGTGGTAGGATCCTTGATCCTACTCTTGTATGCTTTTGTTGTTTGGGTTTCGGTCAACCCGGTGTGACCCAGTGGTTGACGTGTGACCTTGTCTGTGCGTGTCTTGGCGGTTCTGTCCTATCCAAGACGCTGCTTCTGGATGTTTCGAGGTGTTGTTCTACCTCGGTTTGCATGTCCAGCTGTGCTGAGGGTTCTTGGTGCTTCCCTCAGGTCTCCGTGTGTTGTTTTCTGCGGAGCGTGGTTTTTCTGGCCTAGGATTAGACCGATTGGCGGCTTGTCCCGCTGTTTGTGACGATCTTGCCTTGAGTCGTTCAACTCAGGATCGTTACATAGGAGGTCTAGTTGCTTGTCCTGAGTTGTCGGCGGTGGTGATGCTGCCATTTGGTGCTTAGAAGTACGAGTAGATGGGCGTGGTTGCCTGTCTGTACTTCGGCACTTGTGTTTTGAGCTTCTGTGTCGTGTGAAGCCTCCACTTGTGTGACCTAAGGCCTAGAGGTGTCGACCCGCTAGCGGATGGCAGAGGGGTTTGCCCGGTGAGCGGTTTTTAGTTAGTTCCGCGGGCTCCTAGTCAACGGTGGCGTCCTGCCGAGGGAGAATACTAGCTAGAGGACCTGGCTTAGACTATAGTCAGTGTGTGCACACGTGGTCAGGGACTGAGGACTTACGTCGACGGGCGTGACCCTGACTAGTTACTTGTTTGCTGTTACTATTTGGTTCAGCTGGTGTCTACATCTCTGCTGTTGTTACAGCAGTACTGTAGGTGAGACACTTGAGGTGCAGCATGAGACGTCAGTGGACGCAGCTGGCTTTTTAAGGAGGTGCTTCCGTCACGTGACGCGTAGCTCTTCGCGTTTTCTTGCGCGTTGTGACCTTTGCGAGTTGCCCGTTCGTGGCTGTGCTCGAGGTCAGTGTTCTGTCGTCTGCACGATGTTCTGATCGTGCGTGGGGCTTTGTGCACGACGTTCTCTGTCGTGTTTTGTCTGTTTCCCGGTGTCGGCGTTCGCCTTCACCTTTGTTTGGGCTGGTTGACAGGCCGATGTACCCTTCTGTGTGAGTTTAGGGTCATCCACCTGTTGCCTTTTTGTTTGGAGTAGTTTGGGATGCCGAGGTTAGTTCGGTAGCCGCTTGTTTGGTGCGGGTTCTCACCCTCTCCTGCGTGTTCCCTACTCCTACTTCCCGTCTGTTCCTTTACAGCTTTGTAGTGTAGCTTTCCTGCTTTGCTACGTTGCTGTTCTTGCTGCGTTTGTTGCTGCTTCCGTTGCTTTTGCTTTGTGCGTTTTCCAGTGGGGATCCGCGTGACCCCTACTGAGTTTCTGTTGAGACTCACCCCTGCTGCTTTTCAGGTGGGTTTCGACGTCTGCCTCTGCTGTTCCTGGCGGAGTGCTCGCTTGCTGTTGTAGCTGCCAGCCGTACCTGCGTCGGGCTTCTCCCGACTTCTGTGTACGTTTCTTTCTGTCAGACTGTACTGTGCTAGACTTGTTGTCTTTCCTTTGGGCTGGACTCTGTGTTTAATTGTTAAAAATTTATTAATGAAGCTGTAATTTTATTTCTGCTACTTTAGCAATCCAATCTAATGAAATTTACTTGCTTACTGTTATATCTCTGTGGCTTCAATGTACTCTACACATGCCCTCCTAACCCTTCAGGGGCCTCATCAGCCTCTTGGGTGGCCTCCCCAGTTCTTGGTATCGGTGTATCGATGTTATCGGTATATCGGTATCCTGAGCTCCGGGTCGTCACACTAGCACCATGTGCAGATAGCCAATCGGCACCCAATATAACATCATATCCATCCATCTCCATGCATACCAAGTCAGCGGGTAAGTTATAACCGGTAATTAGAACTTCACTAGCAAGATAGAAATCTTTAATCTATGTTCTCGTTCCAATAGGGGTAGTAATAGTGAGTGTATAATCTAATGGAACAGGCTTCATAGGTAAAAGACCAGCAAATCTTCTAGATATAATGAATGCGTAGCTCTGGTGTCAAATAAGACAGAGACATGCCTTGAGTACACAGAAAGGGTACCTTCCATGACGCCTCCTTCCTCGGTAGGTTCCGCATCCATAAGAGCTTGAAGTCTTCCTTGCTTTTTGACAATAGGTGGAAGCTTCTCCGGTGGAGCTTGCTCGTTGAGAAGAGGACAATTCGGGATCCTATGCTCCCGACTCCCGCATCGAAGACATGCGCCGAGCTTTCTCCAACATTCCTCGGCTTTTTGACTGGGTTTCTCGTAGAATTTGCATAATTCCTTTGATGACATAGAGAAAGGAACAATTTGCTTGTCAAAGGTTCTTGGCTTCTTGTCCCCTTGAAAGTTACGTCCACCCTTGTTGAAATTTCGCCCATCCTTGTTGAAGTTACGCCCGTCATTGGGCCTTTTCTTCCCGAAGGAAGGTTTGAAACTTTCGGACCCAGTAACTTGCTCTCTCTTGGCTTCCCTTCCTCGGATGCGATTCGATAACTCCGTTGCATCTTCTAGGAGTTGTGCTCTCCGTACCGCATCAGAATAAATTTGGATATCCATCGGGGCGAGTTGAGTAATATATTGAGGCCTTAAGCCATTTAAGAACCTCCTTGCCTTCATTTTGTCGGTAACCACGAGATGTGGAGCGTACCGAGATAATCTTGAGAATTGAGCTTCATATTCGGCTACCGATAAACCCCTTTGCTTCAAAGCGGAAAATTCGGTGGCCTTCCTTTCTTGCACTCGGTCGGAAAAATATTTACTATTGAAGTGTTCCACGAACTCTTCCCATAGAATTTGGTCGTGCGGTAAAGTAGCTTCGACCGATTCCCACCAGGCATGGGCATCTCTTTCCAGTTGGAAAGTAGCGAGTATGACCTTTTCCTCGTCAGCACATTGCATAACTCGGAATATCCTCTCGATCTCCTTAATCCAGTGTTTGGCTTCATCCGGATCCGTAGATCCAGCGAACTTAGGAGGGTTCATGCTTCGAAAATTCCTATGCAAATCACCAGCTCCTCGGTTTGCTCCTCCCTAAGCAACCTGTTGGAGGGTTTGAGTTAAGCCTTGAACGGTGCACTGCATCTCGCGCCATTGAGCTCTCTCGACGGCCATTTGCAAGAATTAGCCTGAAACCATAATTCCAAGGTTTATTATTTTTGTTTTGGTATTTATTTCTTGATAATTCCCTTTTTCTTAAAACTTAACTCGTGTTTCTACCCAATCTTACCGGGAAGGTTTTAAGACGTATCCAATTTTTAGATATTGATCCAAAACCTAACTTAAGTTTAAGAATCCTAGGTTTTATGTAACTTGGGCTTTGATACCACAAAGACTGTCATGCCCCGACGTAGAATATCGGGGGCGTGAGCGAGTCGTAATCAAGCGTGTCGATCAGAGCATGTATAAATTTAATTCTAAGATAAGGATAGATGAGAAAATTATACTTTTATTCCATCAAAATAGAGGTTTACATTACTAATTCATAAGCCATAAAGGTAAATTATAAACTTCAAAACCCAAAGTACATGATTCTTGTAAAACACTAATGATCTACATAAATCATAGGGAAAAGAAAATCACTCTTTCACTCTTGTCCATTCCCTTATTCAATGTCATTTCCTGCAACAAGTTAACCAAAATGTAGGGTGAGCAAAAAGCTCAGTAGGATTTTATATCTCTAAAAATCATGTAATCTTTAAGTGTTTAACAATTTAAGTAATCTTTCCAAGTTGTATCGAAAAGTGTATACATGAGTGGAATTTCCAAGTAATTGAGATAACAAGATATCAAGAGAAATTTTCAAGTAATAATTTTGAACAAGTAAAGAATTTCATGTAATTGGTCATTTCACGCAAGTCAAGTAATTCATGTAATTTTCAAGTAATCATGTAAACAAGTAACAAGTACGAATAGTGGAATGCCGTAAAAATCTAGCAAGTCATGCACTTCGGTGCAATGCCACACCGTGGTCAATCAACTCCCATGGGCACAAGTACTTTCGGGTGCTCCTCCTAGGACCAGACCGGGCCCCATTAATGCCAGACATTGGGTCGGTGGATCATAAGATCCCAAGTATGTTTAGACATCCACTTAACACTATGGCCAATGGATTTCAAGAATAAGCTCATTTGTAAAAAGTACAGATCTGATAAAAATCTCAGAAGTTGCAAGAGAAGTGAATAATAATTTTAAGGCATCATGTTTAACGACATTAAGTTGTGGAATTCAAGAACGAACGGTAACTAGGAAGAAAATTCAAGTAAATAGAACTAATAGAATTATTTTAATTCCATAATTTAATCTGGTGTTCAATCGATTTAACAAGTGTTTAGGCATATTTGAGGAAGTTTTTTTATATCCTGGAGGTATTTTAGTTTAGTCAAAATGCGGATTTTATAGCCAAAGGATTTTATTGCCAATCAAAATTCTGCTATGAACGTGGTGTAGGTAAGCACCATGTTCATGAAATTATTTGAGAATTCATTATTAATTATGTTAAAATTCAGAAATATTAAGTTTTAAATAAGATGTATATACTTTTGAATTAAAATCGTGATTTCACATATTATTGATATTTTTAATGATAATAAGATAGAATAATAGATTTATCATGCAGAAAATAATTTAACATGCTAAAAAGTAATTTTTATACACCAATTTACTGATAACATGATAAAACAGATTTTTACATGCTGTAGGCAATTTTCATATATTTATTTACTGATATTATGATAAATATAGATTTTCATGTTTAAGAAAATAGATTTATTATGCTAAAAAAATAGTTTCATCATGCTGAAAATAATTCTAACATGTTAAAGTAATTTTAACATGCTAGAAATAATTTTATCATACTGAGAGTAATTTTATCATATTGAAAATTAATATTTAACATGCTAAAATTAATACTTAACATGCTAAAATAATTCTCATACATTAACTTACTGATGAGATGATAAAAAGAAGTTTACCATGCTGATTATAGAAATTCTCTGATAACAAAATAAATTTTATCATGCGGAAAATATTTTGTTTACATTTATTTACTAATTATTTGATGGGAAAATAGATTTATCATGCTGAAAAATAGTTTTAAATAGCTTTAATATGTTGAAAATAGTTCTAATATGCTAAAATAATTCTACCAGGTTGGAAATAATTTTATCATGCTGGAAGTAGTTTTTAACATGCTGGAAATGTTTTTCATGTATTAGTTTACTAATAATATGGTAAAAATAGATTTTTTTTCATGCTAAAAATAATTTTTATTCTACAAAAATAATTTTTAACATGCTGTAAAAATTCAAACATACTAATATTACTTTTCCTTATTTTTGGTGACTGAAAGATTGCGATTAATGTGGATTCCAAATGCTATAATTCCTATTGTATAGTGACTAAACTTTAGTCCCACATTGGAAGTTAGAAAAACTTCCTAGGCTTTATATGTTGGACAGCTCACCCTTGGGTCAGGACCCAAGGGGCATAGGATGTGGGCTCGAGTTGTGTGTGGATACGAAACTGTTATGTTGGTTGGTTGGTCGGTTTTTTAAAGAACGCGACGTGGCAGGGTCTCGCGTTCTCAAGAATTTTTTTTTTGAAATTGTTTTGTCTGACCCCCGGGCATTCTGGGTATCGATTTCAGATCGCGCTAGCCTTGACTTGGGTAGCGCGGTCTAGATATATATATATATATATATATATTTTGAACAGTGGATAGCGGGAAATAGGGTCTGTAGGAACGCGCCATGTCGGGGCAGCGCGTTCATGAACGCGCCCCTGATGGGCAGGGCGTTATGGTCCCGTGGAAAAATGGGAATACCCCTCTAGTAAAATGACCATAACTTGCTCATTTCTTAACAAAATTTAGAGTAACATGTATCAATGGAAAGAGCACAGAAAAATAAATAAGGTGTCATGCTTTAATTAAGATTTGGCCTGAGAGACACCTACCTTTGAGTAGATCTAAGCAGAGGTAGAAAATATAAGAAAACCTTTGCTTCTCCAAATTCTTACTTCAAATCTCCTCCAATCACCACAGCAGCATAGCCTTGGCTTCTAGGGATGATTTGAGGGTCGAATAGGGTTCTATTTATAGCCAAAACTTGGCAAAATTTGTCAAGATTCCTTACCTAACAATGCCAAATTTTCCAACTCCGAATTAGTAGAAAATTCTAGTTTTTCTTCTTAACCTAGCCTCCATTTGGTGTGAAACCAAGGTAAAAACGGCTAGTCTAAGGTGGCTGGTAGGTAAGGGTTGATTCTTGAGTCAATCTTCTAAAAATGGAGTTATTTTAATCTCTTAAATGCCATATTAAACACATGTTACGAATTTAAGGTTAATTTAACCTTTATTGAATCTTTTAACAATTAATTCAACCCATTATGGATTATCTAATAGGCCAATTATAATCCTAATCCATTATATGGACTTTTATTTGACTTACTATGATTTTTCTAAGGGTTATAGTATTTAATTTCTATTTACCTTAAGTAAATTCAAGTAAATGCATATATCTAATTTATTTCATATAGTAAAAATATAATTTAATTATTTTATGAAAATTTTATTTATATAATTCATTGAAAAAAATTATTTGTCATTTTAATTTATCAGGTTTCTACAGAATGAGCAGCACCAGTATCAAATAACACGAATGCGGGATGAGAATAAATATGAATAATACTTTCAATAAGCCCATCATCCTTGGGCGCTTCCTTGTCATCTAGAACAGCGTTGAGACGCGCTTGTCGCTTCCGTCCACCGCTGGAAGACTAATCTTTCATAAGGGGGCAATCTGGCATGCGGTGCTCCCGGCTTCCACATCGTAGGCATGCACCTAAGCACTTCCAATATTCTTCGGCCGAATGACCGAATTTTTCGCAAAATGAGCAAGAGGTTGTAAGAGCCTTCTCTTCTTCCTTTATCTTCTTGTTTTTGTGGCTTTCGCTCCCATTACCACTTCAGAATCTCTTCTTATTGTTATCCCGAGACTTGTAGGTGATGCTAAATTTTTCCTCTTTTCTTCCTTGCCGATCCGACTTTCGGCTAGACTCCTCCCATTTACCTTTAAGTTTCTCGACCTTTTCCAAGGTCCTTTCACACAGATGAGCTCGTTGGACCATTTCGACATAGGTCCGAATATTCTAGGAGCCAAGTTACTGGATAAAAAATGGGTCGCAGCCCGTCCATAAAGCAATCTACTTTAAGGAGATCCGTGCTCACCAGATGCTGAGCATAGGGTGCCAGACGAGAAAATTATAATTCGTACTCAGCCACCGTCATCATACCTTGACGCAATGAAGCAAACTCTGCCGCCTTCCTCTCCTTGACATGCTCGGAGAAATATTTAGCTCGAAAGAGCGTGAGAAATCCTTCCCAAGTGTGTGGGGCATTTGCAGGTGGTGTAGGTACAGACTTCCACTAGGTACATGCGTCTTTGTTTAACTGGAACGTGGCAAGATGAACCTTCTCTTGGTCGGCATATTGCATGACCCCGAAGATATGATTCATCTCATCCATCCAGTTCTCCGCTTCGTCTGGATTGGAAGAACCATTAAATCACGGAGGATTCAAACTCCAAAAATTATGGTGTAGATCACCAGCTCCTGCCCTCGCGCCAACTTGGGCCATAGTTTGCAAAGCTTGTGTGAGACCTGCAACAGTTTGTCGCATTCCATTCCAATCGACACGATGAGCCATTACAAGAATAAGGTACCTGAGAAGAGTAATAAATTTGTTAATTCTAATGGAATTGGTGGGTTTAATCTTAGAGGAAATTTCTAAATAACTATCTCAACCCTAGTCCTACCCAATTTCTCTCATGGGTCGATATTTCTTTCCTTAGGTTCATAGGCATGGGTCCTTAAACCTTGGACTTAATCCTATGACATGACATATTTTTCCTAGGAATAAGTAAAATCCTTAGACCTAGGCTCTCATACCACTTTAACTGTCACACCCCGAGCTTTTATTACAGCGGAAGGAATATCGGAACGTGAACAGCCGGCATGGTAAGTCTCTCACAAGCAAGAAATCAAAGCGCAAGACAATCACATAGAAGTAATTGCACAAGTAATTTCTCCAAAAATTTCCAACTTTATTTCATAACCATAATCAATTTACATAAGATCATTCCTTGACAACTTCCATCACTATGACTTAAGAAAATCAAAATTACAATATAACTAGACTAGACACTTTGATCATCTAAGGCTTCTCTCGTCTTGAAAACCTTCATTCACTCTCGGACCCGCTACTACCATAATCCGAATCCGATGCACTAGTACTTCCTGAAATAGACAAGAAAATAGATATGAGCACACTTACCCAGTAGGTATCTTTGTATCAATCGTGAAGGTAATATTTAAGTGATTAACGTCTTATCTCTAGAATTAAGATGAAAATAAGAATGCGATAAACAAGCGATATAAACCAAGAATCATGAAATAACTGAGCAAGTAGATGTGAACGAGTATATGAACAAGCAAAATTAATCATGTAGATGTAAATTTGGCCTTTCATGAACAAGAATGTACGAGCATGTAACTAGAAAGTACTTTACACAACCTTGTAAAGACTATACATTAACAAGTATGTAAATTTCATAACGAGCCTCGTGGATTTCACTCATGTATAAGAGAAAGTACTCCCAGTGCAATGCAACGCCAGTATCATCGAACCCCATGGTTTAATAGCACGTTTCGGACCATCGGCCGTGGGGGCTAGCATGGAGCCCTTGGACACAATCCGTGCCCGGGCTTATATCTTCAAGTTATGAATCTAGCTACTTCCACGATATAAAACAATAATGTCGGCCAATAATTCAATTCCAAATAACAAGTTTCATGATCAAGTAACCAAGGTATGGAACGTACCAAAATTTAATATGATTTCAAGGAATGATTTAAAAGGACATTATGCTACGGCGGTAGTCCGGCAGCATAACAGTACATTCATTAAATTCCATAACTTAATGTTAACCTTTTTAACATACTTTGAGACTCCAGATAATCCTAAGATCATCTAGGAACTCAAGAAAACTAACCCCAAAGGTCAAATCTTGGGTTAGACTAAATCAGGAACATGGCGGTCATTTACTGGACCGTTTTATACAGAAAAGCGATCAGAATCTAGACCATTTAATGAATAGAGTCGACGCATGAAAAAGAAGTGTCGACACAGGAAAACTTTCTGGAGATTTAGCGGTCTAGTAAATGGTCGTTTGGTATCCTTTAGCGGTCTAGTGAAGGGTCGCTAATAGAATCTGGCAGTCAACCATAGGGCCGCTAAGGTCCAGAACACACAAAACACATTAAAGTACTTTCTAGACAATTGGTTTTAATGGTACAACCAGCTCAGCGTCCTAGTGAGAATTCTAGGCTCGCGGAGTCTTACGGAGGCCTTGAAACATAATCCCCTAGTCCGACAGAAGGAATATCCGGTGGAGAGGTTCATACGTCCAAGAAAGTGTTCCTATAAGTGCAAAGTGTAACTAATGACAACATACCGGGGCATGTGCCATGTACTTAAGAAATGACTCATAGATGAGAAAAGGGCTTGCAAAGCAGCGATAGACCACTAGTGAATCCAATTCATCTATCACTTGAAATATGCATTTAATACAAGAGTATAATGTTTGGCATGAAACTAATCTTAAGTCAAAGTAAATTCTAAATATTGGTGACACATGAAATCTACTGGAAATAAACCATCAATAGATCCAAGTTTACAGATATAACACTTAAAACAAGGATAAAACCTAATTATCTAGGCTTATCATATGTTAAAGAAGGTTATTCTGCATTATGTTTCAGGTTAACATAAATACAGAATTCAGAAAATGAGAAGCGGTCTTGCTCTGACCGTTTCATATTCCCTAGCAGTCTATCGTAGGGCCACTTATGGGAGTCAAGCGGTTTCAGGAAGACCGTTTCTTCCTGTCTATTGTAAAAATTGAAATGTATACCAATTCAGGGCCTATAAATGCATAATAAAACATGGCAATAGGTAAATATAACCTGATAACACCATATTAAGACATGGAGATGCATGGGTGATCATGACTTATTACTTTCATTATTAAAGGTATGTACTATGCATGCTAAGTTAACCCTAGATACGTAATCAAAATAAAACATGAAATACTCTGAGTACAATGCATGGTAACGACAGCAACTTGAGGGCTTTTACTCCTAAGATTATGTTTAAGCCGTTCATGAGATAACCTACCTCGGACCTTATCCTTAAACAACGAATTATGGGTTGAAAGTTGACCCTAGTTCTTGCTCGTTCAGAACCGAACCAGCAACTTCGTGGCCTTTTAACTCTTGATTCCCTTTACCTATGACCATAAAATTTGGAGGGTAAGAAGAGGGTACTAAAAGTAACAAATAACTTTAAAGCTATATAATTACCTCATTCAGGGTTTCTAACTTGCTGTTCAATCTGGCCCGATCACACAACTTCCTGAGATTCTTGTGCCAAACGAGCGACTTTAGACGCCTCTAACTTTCTGCAGGCTTGATCTCCTAGAAGGAAATTTTGAGAGTAGTTAGACCTTAGTATTATAAACAAAATATTTTAAAGAACATACCTCTAATTTGTCCTCCTTACCTTAGTTCCACACAAGCCAAAAGTAAGGGTCGCGCAGGTTGGTTCTTGGTCTATTTATAGGTTTAGCTAGGGTTTTAGGGATTTGCACGAACTTAGAGTCCAAATTAGGTTTTCAATTTGATCCTCTAGCATTCTAGACTCATCCATCTAAGAGATAGCATCGATCCTAGGTGATTAGGATGCCAAAGTTCTCATCTTTTCATACCTTCTTCTATTCACGGAATCTGCAGTGCTTAGCCGTCTTAGTCTAGACCGTTTTTAGTTCCCATGCGATCGCCCGATAGACCGCTTTTGGTCTTAGGCACCGAATTTGATTGAATTCAAACTCTTCATATTATTTATCCGTTTATTTATCCATTTAAGGAGTAATTATCCCCCTAAATTCTATTAATACACTAGTTTAAGCTTTATAGAATATGGCCCAAACCTTATGGGCTTGGTTTTGGGTCCTTTTGGTCTATTAAAAAATTAGATTCATTTAAATAAATATTGGATTTTAATAATTAGATTTAATTAACTATAATTCATTTAATGGCCCATTAGCCTTGAATTAATTTTATTTATTTCTAGAAACATCTTAGAAAATCTGAATATATTTCTAGAAAATTCTAAAATATTATTTACAAAATCTTGGGGTATTACAGACACCAAGTTTTTAGATCTAGAAATAGAAAGTCCAGCAAGATGAGATTCTCCCTTTAAATGACGCATCCCAATGCTTGAGTAGTCATGAAGAAGACCGAATGACGACCCTTGATGTAGATCGTCCCCTGAAGGTGATCCGGAACCGATGAAGTAGCTTGAATCTGATATAGAACTCCTCTTGCCAACAAGGGGGCGCTCCTCCTTTTCTTTCTCTCGGATTTTCTTCCAAAAATACTCAGGGTGGCTCTCTACTTCTCACTGATTTCTCTTTCTCATAGATGTTCTTCGAGTGTCCCTTATACATCTTCTTCTTCTTTCTCCCTCTCAAATTTTCTTCTAAAAAATGGTTCAAGACTACACACTCTTGTCTCATCAAGCTTAGGGCGACTATCTGGCTCTAACTTCGTCTCGTTGCTACTTCTCCCGCTTTCTCTTTCTCACAGATGTTCTTCGAGTGTCCCATCTACGTCTTCTTCTTCTTTCTCCTCTCAGCTGCTCTACGCAGATGCTCTCTAGTCTCCCTCTCGGATCTTTTTCTAAAAGCTCAGGGATGCTCTTATCTTCTCTCACAATATTTCTTCTTCTTCAAGTCAAATGGGTGCTATTTATAGCAGAGTAAAATGGATAATCCTCTATTTCTAAAGTATTTTCATATTAGTCCACGTCAAAAGGTATATTCTTTGGCAAAAGCCCTTCTAGAACCTTCCACCATCGATTTGAGTGCCTACCCAATCATTGGGCCTTGGTCCATGTGCCCAAGAGAGCCTACACATATGTTGGGTCCCACGTGGTGCAGTCGGATCTGAAGGGGGGGGGGTTGAATAGATCCTTTCAAGAACTTTGGCCTATTTAAAATCTTAGTTGCAAAGATTATAAACCACTCTTATAAAGCAAATGAGACACTTAGGCACAATGCACAGTGGAATTAAAAGGAATGGCTTAAATGGAAATGGCAAAGCACAATGCACAGGCCACAGAGGTCGACACTCCCAAGTGATAAGGTCTACACTCCTTCAACGGAACCCAGCTATGTGGAAAGCTGAGGTCGACACTGCTATGAAGTGAGGTCGACACTTCTTCAGAGGCAGTTAAGATCTAAAAGAGACTTAATGCAATGGACATCTATGATCATAAAGCTCATCAACTAGGAATGAATTGACTAGCCTTGTGTGCGTGCTTTAGTGATCAACCAGAGTCTCATATATTGAGATTGGCAGCTCAATGTATCTCTAATGTGTGTGTGAGCAAGATAACTTCCCCGTGGCTGTATGGACTCCCTAGTGCCTGTGTGCAAGGGTGCAGCAGGCAACTAAGGGAATGCAAGTAGCGTAAGGGGAGAGCGGATTAGAATGACTATGTTGAAGCAAGCACACAAACTTGTGAATGGGGGTATCGAATATGGAGCAATCACACAAGATGAACAACCCACAACACAGGGATTTTTATGGTGGTTCGGTTGCAAACCCGCAACCTACGTCCACCCCTCACCAAACCCGGTGAGGCTTACCCTCGCAAAAGCAAGACCGTGGAGAACCTCCACAACAACTGTTGACTAACAGCTTGACCCAACAGAGACAAAATACCTCACCCTGATCTCGCACCCGCAAGTTCAGTCCCACTACCATAGGTAGTGACCGAAGGAGCCCAAACCTCCCTTCTTCTATGAACACAGAAGGACACGTGAGATAGCACCCCGCTGCTCACAGGCCCAGAGGATCAGATCCTCTCTTCCTCTGAAAACACAGAGGGAACCCGGAGAAGAACACTTCTCCCTTCCTCTGAAACCACAGAGGGAACCTGGTCCCTAACCAGGGGATCGGAAGAACAAGATGAAAAGAAGAAACACAAAATAAAAAACAAAAGGATTTTAGCCCCGTAGGAACAAAGTAGCTCTAGATTTGATCCACGAGCTGAGTGACACACAGATCTTCTATTTCTTTGGCTACACACTCTTGCTTCTCTCACGAGCTGGACTCTCTCAACTTTCTCTTTCTCTTTTGCTCTCTCTTACAGCACTGGACAGAGTGAACCTTGGTGCTGGGCTGCTTTCACTCACTCCTTTTCTTTCTCACGGATATTCTTCTTGAATGCTCAAGGCGTGGCCTTTCTTCCAAGACAGCAACAGCAGCTCTTCATGTGGAGAGCTTCATATAAATAGAAGAGCAAGTGGAGACTTTTCCTCCAAGAAGTCTTTCATCGGACCAGTTTAAATAATAAAGCATTTCCTTTGACTTTTGAGGTTGACTGGTTCCATCGAAGGTAGAAGAGGTGAGATGATAGAGAAGAGGAGCTTTTCCCTCCAAAATCCTTTCTTGGGTTTGAAGAAGATATTCTCCATGATTTTGCTTGAGCTGGCATTGCTTTAAGTCCAAGGATGGGACGGTGGCAGCAAAGAAGAAAAAGACCACATATTTTCTTTAGTCACTTTTTAGATCTCCACATTAAATGGCCCCTTTGAAATCAGCCTTCCCATTGGCTTAAGTCACTTTACTATCCTGTGTGCTCTGCCTAGACAAGAGTCCCATTGGTTGACAGTAAAATGCAGTGGCAGGCTAAAGTGACCTTTCCCAGCAGTGATTTCTAACATACCCATCTCCAAAAAGTAGATTAGATGTGATATGATGGCAGGGACAAAAAGTCAAACCTAGGAACTTCATCCAGACCTCAAAATCTATGTTTTTGGGGATTTGCAATATATATTTTTGCTCTTTGGATCCCCTTTGATTTGATAGAAAACTAGCTTAAAAAGCTTCTGGGAGAACCGTGGTGTCGACCTGCTATACCTGTGGTGCCGACACTGCTTAAGAAAGTTCTGACTTCAACGCTTTCTGGAAGACCCACAGGTCGACCTCCTGAGAGAGGCAGGTCGACACTTCCAAGTGAAAATGTGTTTATAACGCTTTCTGGAAGGGCCTGAGGTTGACCTTCTGACAGAGTCATGTCGACACTTCCAAGTGAAGAGGCGTTTATAACGCTCTCTGGAAGGGCCGGAGGTCGACCTCCTGAGAGAGGCAAGTCGACACTTCCAGGTGAACTTCTTCGGACAGATGGCTGCTTGAACTAGTGAGGTCGACCTGTCTGTGTAGTGAGGTCGACACCATCTTTGTGAAAGCTACTTTTGTTGTTCTTCTTCAGCCTTGCTTGAAACCGATCAAAGGCATGAGGTCGACCTTTCTGAGATACTACGGTCGACCTGACTTAGGTTGTTTGATATTTTCTTTCTTTTTCATCATCTACCTTGATTGCCTCATTTTTTGTGCCTTATTTTCTTTCTTTTAGGCTTGACCTGAAATGCATGAATGTGGATATCATCAAATGAAAATCAGACTCATCAATGAGTCATAGGCAGACATCATCAAAACCATAGAATTAAGCATGTTACACACAAGCCCAGCATTCTCCCCCTTTTTGATGATGGCAACTATGAGTCATTATGAGTCGACTCTAGAAGAATTATAATCATGAATTTTATGACTCATATAATGCTCTCCCCCTTTGACATCATCAAAATAAAAGCATTGGAGAGAATATGTGGCATAGTTCCGAAGGAGAGGAGTAAAGTAGGAGATATTTAGCACAGGATGTGCAGAGCAAAATAAATCAAGTGTTTGTTATACTTGTACCACTTGGTGGATCAGCAAAGGGGATGACTCAATTTAAGCAGAGAAACCAATAAATAAGTCAAGTTGCAGCCATGAGAGTTAGGTCCCATTATAATATTAGAGTTATGAAATAAAGTTGGGTCCCTTGGCATGGCATAGATAGATTACACAAATAGACATCAGATGCCATGAAGTCACAGCAAGGTAACATAGACTAAAACATGAGAGGCAGGTATATGCGTGAGATTTGTTCATAGCAAAATAATGCAATTAGAGAGCAATGCAGCAGCCATAAAATAGATTTGGTTTTTCAAGTTTTTCAAACTTTTAATGGTTTTTTGGTTTTCAGATTTTTAAGGTTTTCTATGCAATGCATAAAGGATGGATAATGCAGACCACTCAAGTGTATGAAGAACTGAAACCAATTGCATTAGAGACTTGACACCATTTGATGAGAATGCCGAGATAGGTACCAATTGATATAAGCGGTGATGCTTTCATGGCAGCCATAATAGACTATGCAGATTGTCCAGAGAAGGCATTTGCCTTAAGGACATAGGCCAGAACAGCTAGACAGAGGTCTAGACGCAAGGGGTCGACTCTTGGGGTCGACACTTGGAATGTTTGAGACACAGGATCCAATAGATGATGAGATGGAAGCCCTTCATCCTGAAGCCAAGTTCATAAATGCAGAGTTACAGATTTTTCAGAATCTTCAGATATGGAACTCTAATGATAAAGCCCTTAAATTCAGATTGGTTTATCACTGATGAATTCTGAGCTTCTCATTAAAAACACTTGAAAACATCTGCATCCAAAATTAATAGGAGTGAACCAGAATTTCATACTAAAATTAGGTTAACCTCCTTTTACCTTACTCATTCAATTCCATTAGCTCCTTTGAGAGTAACTATGAAAAGTATTGAGGTTAAACATCTAAAAGTTTCTAATTTTATCTGAGTGCTACACATTCAGATTTTTATTTTGAAACTATTGTTGGATACCAACTATTATGATTTTACGAGCAGTCAAGTGTAGCATGCACCTTTGATGTGAGAGTGCACGTTGATTAGACGCCAGCACCCCCAATTACTCAGTGTAGCTCACCATCTTGCCTTAACCAGAACAGAGGTAGCATGGCACTTCATGACGTTGTCCTCTCCACTTCTTTGGTGAAGTGACTCAGTTTCTCGGTGAATCCAATGCCATTGCTCTATCTTAGAGCACTGAATTCAGCACACACCTTTTTACGTAAGGATATACGTTTATCAGACGCCAATATCCCTAGTTACTCAGTATGAATGAAGCTCATTGCTTTCATTGTAGCCCCTTTTTGAAATCTTCAGATTTGACACATGTTTAAAAACAATACTAGAATGAAGTTTCTCAGTCAAGGATCCTTTGTACTAAAGATAAACTTTCAGATTCAAGAAGCATAAAATGTCAAAACATGAAAAGCTAGTTTAAGTCTATTAAGCCTGAATACAAACATTTTCAAGACCATTAAACTTTAAAGCTCAAGAAATCATTAATTTTAAACCAATAGACTTCATGTTCAGGGCAGTCACAAAACTCCATAAAGGAAGATTCTTCTTGAAGATTTACTCTGATAAATAAACTCAATGCCAGATAGAAAAACCTCCAAGAAGTTCAAGGCATTCAAGGAATTCTGGAAACAGTTGGCTTATCATGCAAGAGATTATCAAGGCAATTCAGACCTAAGGTACAACATAGTGTATCAACATCATGATGTAGAGGCTTGGTTCAAGCAGAGAGTGCAGATGAATATAAAGTGGGAATGGATAGTGAACACTCCCCCTGAGGATATGCAGTGAGCTCAGGCTGGAATAGGTGAGATAAGATCAGCATATACAAGGAGGTGTCGACACTGGCACTTGATGGTGTCGACACCCTACGCTCAGACAAAGGACAGTTTTCAGGCAGAGTGAACTGAGAGGTCGACCTGTCAAGGTGTGAGGTCGACTTGTTGACCAGCAAAAAGGAGTGATAAACCATGGTGTCGACCTGAGTTGGTCTGAGGTCGACCTGATCACCAGCAAGGGGGTTTTAACAAATTTTTCAAGCTTAAACAAGCTCCCCCTAAGAAGATGCATTCTGTACAAATGTCAACAAAGATGTCCAATGATGCAGATTTGATTTTTCATGTTGACTCCCCCTAAGCTAGTGCATGGGTTGACAATGGAGTATGCAACTTATGACTTATGTGAACACATGATGCAGTGGTAATGATACCAATTGATATGCATTGTAGTGCATGAGACACACAATGATGCTTAATGACCACAACACATGCAGATTCAACCATATGCAATGCATTCTAATCTAAGGTGCAAACTCTTGGACTCCCCCTTTGTCAAATGCTTATGGAAGTTATGATAGTCAATCAACATGTCATCTGCCCACATGAGTGATGAGTTGCAATATATGTGCAGCCATGGCAGACATCATCGAAAGCAATGAATGCTAAGCAAGAAATTCATATGGCTGCTAAATGGTAGTAAGAAGAAAATGACAACTCATCATCATATCAATTCCATCAGCATGACAAATTTCTTATGGATTAAGCAACTGAAATTAGATATTTCTGGTACAAGATGGAGGTATTGATCCGAAGACCCAACTCACGCATAGTGAGAATTCCGGGCAAGCTTAACCTACCTTTCTGCACATCACCATTCGATATATCAGAAACTCAACTAAGTGTTAATCAAATATGCCGTTCAGACATTCAGATGTTCATATTTCACAATGGGGAATTTCATTAAACAGAGGGGAGATTTTATGCTTGCAGGACTTATTGAAAATAACGAGATAGACCTATAATGCAATATTTACACAGCAATCCTAACATGTAGAATAACACAAATTGAAAAGATTATTTACATACATGTGCCTTGAGCTTTTATTTACCTCATCATCTTTTGTTCAGCTCCAAGGCACCTACAACCACAATTCTCATTTTAAATTTTGTGGTACCCAAGCTTGCTTGGGTCCTTGAGGGTTAGTTCCATGTCTAGCAGCTTGGCTTGTCTTTTTCAGGGCAATCAAATCATCTTCCCTCATCATATGGCAGTCATACATTTCATGCCCATGTTTTCCACAATAGAAATATTACACAAAGAATTTGGTATTTTTCTTGTGTGCATGTGCATTGTTCCTTTGTGAATGAGCATGGATACCATTATGTTGATTATGAGAATGACTCCTACCTTTTAGACGTCAACAGTCCTTGACTGTGTGGCCAATTTTTCTACAGTGGAAAGGGCAAGGAGGTAGGCTTCTTCTGGCTGATTGTTCAGCCTTTGTGTGCATCGAACTGCCCTTCGGATTGCGTCGATGCATGTGATCATCCATTGGGTTTTGAGCAAGTTGTGCTGACCATGCTTTCTCCTATCATTGACCTGTCTTTTGCCTTGCCCTTTCGCATTGTTCCTTCTATTTTGGCCTGCTCTAAGTTCATCATTCCTCAAGACAAAACAATTATGCACAATATGTCCATGCTTGTCACAGTAAAAATAGTAAACATTCATTTTATGAGGAGCATGGTACTTAGCATGAGATTTCCTAGCATGCATTTCCACATCAGCAAAATCATCTTTCTATTTATGCCAGGAAGCATTCTTTTTCTGATTGCCCTTTTGATTTTGGTTTTTCTTTTGAGCAGCATGGAGTTTTGGGAAACCATAAGAGGTGCTGGCTTCATGTAAACCAGGGACAAAAGAAGTATGTAATTTATTCTCAAAGGCCTTTTTATTCACAATGTTGTAGCCTAAACCCTCTTTCTGAAAGTTTACTCTTGTCCTCAACATTCTATCTAGATTGTCTTGGCCTTACACAAATTTTGACAGCGAGTTATTTAGAACTTGAATTTCATTCTCCAAAGAGGAGATGTGCAGCTCAGATTCAGTGAGGTCCTCCTCACATGCAGCCAATTGCTCATTGAGCATGACATTCACACTTTTATAGTGTTCAACTTCTTGGTCTAAGGCTTGCGGCTTATCAGATTCATCATTGACAGCATGCTTGCCTTTTTCAAGAGCACCCAGTTTCTCAGTTAAGACATGTATTTGTTCTCTCAAGATTTTATTCTCTTCAATCAGATCACCATCTCATATCAACTTATCAGACATAGTTTCATTATTAGAGATTGGTTTAGGTTGGTTTTGAATTTGTCTTACGATCTCTTCCAACCTAGTGATCTCAACTTGGAGGGTTTCATTTTCAACTCTCAAACATCCAATGCTTTCTTTGTGTAGATCTAGATCAACCATAATGGTTTCATTTAGCTCCTCAAAAGCAGAACAATTGTTACAGAAGGAACTCTCATTCTGACTGTTTTTCTTAAGATCCTTTCTCAACTTCTTGTTTTCAGATTTCACTTTATTGTATTGTTTAGCAAATTCATCATAAGCATCCACAAGCTCTTCAAATGTAAAATCTTTAGATTCAGAGTTTACCTGAGATGTGGATGGGTTGCTTGACTGCTCTGGGGCCATGAGGCATTCATGCTCTAGTCCTACTCTTTCATGGATGTTCACCAACCTATCCAGAACTTGCTTGGCTGTGCTACAGGTGGACACAAGATGAAGTAACCTAAAATCAACTGCAGCTTTTATCAAGTTGAATGCAGCAAGGTTATCATAATATTTGGTCTCGTGTTCAGCGGACCATTCATCTAAATTTAATGGCAGCTCATGAGGACCATTATATATTAGATTCCATAATTATGGATCTATGGAATTAACATAGATAAACATTCTGCCTCACCACATGGAAAAATCAGAACCATCATAAATGGGCGGAGAAACCATTGAAATGTGTTTAGCGGAGAAGTTCATTTTATCAAAATGCATAGGGATCCTTCTATGCAGATCGTGGGATCTGGGTAACACAGACCTAGGCTCTGATACCAATTGTTGGGTCCCACGTGGTGCAGTCGGATCTAGAAGGGGGAGTTGAATAGATCCTTTCAAGAACTTTGGCCTATTTAAAATCTTAGATGCAAAGATCATAAACCACTCCTTTAAAGCAAATGAGACACTTCAGCACAATGTACAACGAAATTAAAAGGAATGGCTTAGATGGAAATGGCAAAGCACAACGCACAGGCCACAGAGGTCGACACTCCCAAGTGATAAGGTCGACACTCATTCAACGGAACCCAGCTATGTGGAAAGTTGAGGTCGACATTGCTATGAAGTGAGGTCGACACTTCTTTAGAGACAGTTAAGATCTAAAAGAGACTTAATGCAATGGACAACTAGGATCATAAAGCTCATCAACTAAGAATGAACTGACTAGCTTTGCGTGTGCGCTTTAGTGATCAACCAGAGTCTCATATATTAAGATTGGCCGCTCAATGTATCTCCAATGTGTGTGTGAGCAAGATAACTTCCCCGTGGCTGTATGGACTCCATAGTGCCTGTGTGCAAGAGTGCAGCAGGCAACTAAGGGAAGGCAAGTAGCGTAAGGGGAGAGCGGATTAGAATGACTACGTTGAAGCAAGCACATAAACCTGTGAATGGGGATAGAGAATATGGAGGAATCACACAAGATGCACAACCCACAACACAGGGATTTTTAAGGTGGTTCGGTTGTAAACCCGCAACCTACGTCCACCCCTCATCGAACCTGGTTTGCACACAAACCTGTGAATGGGGATAGAGAATATGGAGCAATCACACAAGATGAACAACTCACAACACAGGGATTTTTAAGGTGGTTCAGTTGCAAACCCGCAACCTACGTCCACCCCTCACCAAACCCGGTGAGGCTTACCCTTGTAAAAGCAAGACCGTGGAGAACCTCCACAACAACTGCTGACTAATATCTTGACACAAGGGAGACAAAATCCCTCACACTGATCTCGCACCCGCAAGACCAGTCCCACTACCACAGGTAGTGACCGGAGGAGCCCAAACCTCCCTTCTTCTGTGAACACAGAAGGACACGTGAGATAGCATCCCACTGCTTACAGGACTAGAGGATCAGATCCTCTCTTCCTCTGAAAACACAGAGGGAACCCAGAGAAGAACACTTCTCCCTTCCTCTGAAACCACAGAGAGAACCCGGTCCCTAACCAGGGGATCGGAAGAACAAGATGAAAAGAAGAAAAACAAAATGAAAAATAAAAGGATTTTAGCTCCACGGGAACACAGTAGCTCTGGATTTGATCCACGAGCTGAGTGACTCACAGATCTCATATTTCTTTGGCTGCACGCTCTTGCTTCTCTCACGAGCTGGACTCTCTTAGCTTTCTCTTTCTCTTCTACTCTCTCTTACAGCACTGGACAGAGTTAACCTTGGTGCTGGGCTGCTTTCACTCACTCCTTTTCTTTCTCGCAGATATTCTTCTTGAATGCTCAAGGCGTGACCTTTCTTCCAAGGCAGCAGCAACAGCTCTTCATGTGGAGAGCTTCATATAAATAGAAGAGCAAGTGGAGACTTTTCCTCCAAAAGGTCTTTCATCGGACCAGTTCAAACAATAAAGCATTTCCTTTGACTTTTGAGGTTGACTCGTTCCATCGAAGGTAGAAGAGGTGAGATGATAGAGAAGAGGAGCTTTTCCCTCCAAAATCCTTTCTTGGGTTTGAAGAAGATATTCTCCAGGATTTTGCTTGAGCTAGCATTGCTTTAAGTCCAAGGATGGGACGGTGGCAGCACAGAAGAAAAAGAACACATATTTTCTTCAATCACTTTTCAGATCTCCACATTAAATGGCCCCTTTGAAATCAGCCTTCCCATTGGCTTAAGTCACTTTACTGTCCTGCGTGCTCTGCCTGGACAAGAGTCCCATTGGTTGACAGCAAAATGCAGTGGCAGGCTGAAGTGACCTTTCCCAACTGTGATTTCTGACATACCCATCTCCAAAAAGTAGATTAGATGTGATATGATGGCAGGGACAAAAGGTCAAACTTGGGAACTTCATCCAGACCTCAAAATCTATGTTTTTGGAGATTTACGAAATATATTTTTGCTCTCTGGATCCCCTTTGATTTGACAGAAAACTAGCTTAAAAAGCTTCTGGGAGAATAGTGGTGTCGACCTGCTGTACCTATGGTGTTGACACTGCTTAAGAAAGTTCTGACTTCAACACTTTCTGGAAGACCCACAGGTCAACCTCCTGAGAGAGGCAGGTCGACACTTCCAAGTGAAAATGTGTTTATAACGCTTTCTGGAAGGGCCTGAGGTTGACCTCCTGACAGAGTCATGTCGACACTTCCAGGTGAAGAGGCGTTTATAATGCTCTCTAGAAGGGCCTGAGGTAGACCTCCTGAGAGAGGCAGGTCGACACTTCCAGGTGAACTTCTTCGGACAGATGGCTGCTTGAACTGGTGAGGTCGACTTGTCTGTGTAGTGAGGTCGACACCATCTTTGTGAAAGGTACTTTTGTTGTTCTTCTTCATCCTTGCTTGAAACCGATCGAAGGCATGAGGTCGACCTTTCTGAGATCCTGAGGTCGACTTGACTTAGGTAGTTTGATATTTTCTTTCTTTTTCATCATCTACCTTGATTGCCTCATTTTCTGTGCCTTATTTCTTGCCAAATGCTGGCTTGACTTGAAATGCATGAATGCGGATATCATCAAATACAAATCAGACTCATCAATGAGTCATAGGCAGACATCATCAAAACCATATAATTAAGCATGTTACACACATGCCCAACAACTTAAAGTTCACCAGTTCTGCCGTAGGGGGTGTGTCGACACACTCACCTCACCGTGTCAACACAGTCTTCTAGTTGCTGGTCGAGAACTGGATGTGTCGACACACTGACCTTCATTGTGTCGACACACTCTTCTTGTTGCTTGATGAGAATAGGATGTGTCGACACACTGACCTTCACTGTGTCGACACAGTCTTCTTGATGGCACTCTTGCTTCGACTCCACTACTACATTGAGTCGACCCAGCCTTCATGTCGCCTTGCTCTTGTTGATGCTGCTGGCTGTTGGCTGTTGCTGCTTCTGCCGGCCTTGTGCTTGCACTTGCTGCTGCTATTGTTACTGGATGCTGTTGTTGCATGTTTCTATCGTTGATGCTTTTGGCTACTGTTGTTACTGCTGCAAGCTGATGCTGTATGTGTCGATGCACCCAGTTGTATGTGGTGACACACTTTTGTAAATACATACTAGGTCACCAGTTAAGTTGACCTACCATGAAGGTTGGGTCGACACACCCTGACCTCTTGATAGAGCAAATTGTTCTGTAGAACCAAAAGTGGGTCGACACACTTTTCATGTGTGTTCAACACAGTCTAACCTCTGATAAGACAGAATTGTTCTGGAGAACCAAAGTGGGTCGACACACTTTTCATGTGTGTCGACACACTCTGACCAATTTTCTCTACAAGACTTGAGGAAAATAGGAGCTGCCTTAGGCATAACCAATTGAGCCAGTTGGTCGATCGAACTTCAGGTATCAGTCGATCGATAACTATAACATTCTCAAGCAAATCAACTCTGGGAAATTTGGTCGACCGGACCCTTTCTATCGATCGACCGGCCAGTCACTTTGATCAACCAGTACACCTGAAACATGTAGAATTAAGCCTAAATGAGCATATATTGAAATCAATAAGTTCAACATACCTTAGATGTAAATCTTTGACATTTCTAGACTTCTTTGAACCTGCGTAGAACTTAGAGACAAGTTTCCACATCCATTCTCATTCACATCATGACTTTCTTAACCATAGATGAAACTATAGATGAAATTATGTTGTCATCAAAATCACACACATACATAGAGTTTTATGGTCATCAAAATCACACACATAGCACAACTAGAACAAGTATCCTCTGCCTCGAATTGATGAGTTGTTTGATCAACTATTTGGTGCGCAATATTTTTTCAAGATTGACCTCAGGTCTGGCTATCATCAGCTAAAGATTAAGGTGGAGGATATTCATAAAACTGCCTTCAGGAGTAGGTATGGCCATTACGAATTTATCGTTATCCCTTTTGGGTTAACTAACGCACCAGTAACTTTTATGAATTAATGAATGATGTGTTTAGAGAATATCTTGAAAAGTGTGCGGTAGTATTTATTGATGATATTTTGATATATTCGAGAACTAAGGAAGATCATGAACATCATTTGAGGATGGCACTACAGTTATTGAGGGATAATAAGCAATATGCGAAGTTGAGTAAATGTGATTTCTAGTTTTTGGAGGTCTCATTCCTTGGTCATGTAATTTCAAAAGAGGGAGTTGTTATAGACCCTTCAAAGGTGGAAATTGTGAAAAATTGGGAGAGACCTAGCAATGTAACTGAGGTTTGATGCTTTCTGGGTTTGGTTCACTATTACCGAAGGTTTATAAAGGACTTTTCTAAGATTGTTATTGTAACACCCAAAGATCCGATCCCCAAATTATGGATATATATTTTTTCCATCGGACCTCGAGATGTTACTTCGCACGTATCGCGGAAGCACAATTATATAAACATGCATTCATACACATGAGAGAGAGAGAAACCACATTTACAAAGATGTAAACAGCATCACAGCCATTCATAATTCCCAAAAGAGAATACACGTCCTTTGTTCCAGAATAAACATGAGTCCTCATAGGCTCACCACCCCATAACCATACATATAATAGAAACATTTATCCACCTCATACCCAGACAAATTATGATCTAGCACTACTCCTCAGCTGCAGCCTCCTCCTCAACCTCCTTCTCTATGTCTCCTGAAAACGTGTCACAAAGGGGTGAGTATGACGCTTAGTAGGCAGCATAAACAAATCGGGGTTAACTCGCATCTATATAACCAAATTATATACATAATTCAGATGTTAGTAATAGCATAATCCATTCATTATCATCTACTTAAAATAACTCATATGAGGAAAATACATATTCTTTAAATAACATATAAGGTACCCATGCATGCAACAAGACCTCAGTCAATGAGCAGATTATGCATTATCACATTTTCATGAGTTTTCACATTTTTGTTATTCATGGAACTGAACAACTGTCGTAAACACAGGAGGCTCGCACACACACAAACGAAAGAGTACTGCGCAGACCCGGGAGTGAACTCCCACCTAGACTCCTGCTGTACGGGGCGTTACATATCACCGTCCCCCGGGTTCTGTGGCGTTATGTATCGTCGTCCCACAGAACGAACCATCTAAATCAATAGGTTTTGACCAGGGAATTACGTATCGCCGTCCCCAGGGATCTTTTACTTCCGCGGTGTTACGTATCACCGTCCCGCAAAAGGGACCGAAGTCCAACCTCACAGAATGCTGCTATTCTCCATTCATAACATTCACTTTGTATTCGCATTCACATTCATACTCATTTTACAAATTCTAGTATGATACTTTATCATAACAAGCATGCTTCCAATGATTTAAGTGGGCTAAACATACTCAGAGCATGAACATGTTACTATATGAAGGAGACATGTTTTATTTCCAGGCTACTCATTCATAGAAAATGACTTATAACTATAAGTACAGAATTTCTAGGAACATGAAATTTTTACAGTGGGTTACTAACTTAGCCTTCTACCATTTTCTAATTTTTTATATTTTTTTGAATAAAAATGCCTTTTCAAAACTCTCCTTTTTTGAGTTTCTGGAAATCTGGACAGATCCACAGGTGCATCGACCTTACTATGGCCAGGGCCAAATGTGCACAGACCTTACTATGGCTTGGACCAAATGTGCATCGACCTTATTATGGCCTGGACTAAATGTGCACAGACCTTACATGGGCCTAGACCAAATGTGCATCGACCTTACTATGGCCTAGACCAAATGTGCACAAACCTTACATGGCCTGGACCAAATGTGCGTCGACCTTACTATGGCTTGGACACAACATGCATCGACCTTACCTTGGACCTGCTCAGAACTGTCCAAAGGCTATACTACATGTGCATCGACCTTACCTGGACCTGCTCAGACTTGTCTAAAGGACTTCAACACATGTGCACTGACCTTACCTTGGACCTGCTCAGACCTGTCCAAAGGCTACAATACATGTGCGTCGACCTTACCTGGACCTGCTCAGACTTGCCCAAAGGATTTCAACACATATGCACCGACCTTACCTAGAGCTGCCCTGACCTGTCCAAAGGACTTTAACACATGTGCATCGACCTTACCTTGGACCTACTCAGACCTGTCCAAAGGACTTCAACACATGTGCACCGACCTTACCTTGGACCTGCTCAGACCTGTCCAAAGGCTACAATACATGTTCATCGACCTTACCTGGACCTACTCAGACCTGTCCAAAGGACTTCAACACATGTGCATCGACCTTACCTTGGACCTGCTCAGACCTGTCCAAAGGCTACAATACATGTACATCGACCTTACCTGGACCTGCTCAGACCTGCCCAATGGACTTCAACACATGTGCACCGACCTTACCTGGACCTGCTCAGACCAAATGTGCACAGACCTTACTTGGCCTAGACCAAATGTGCGTCGACCTTACTATGGCTTGGATAAAATGTGCATCGACCTTATAATGGCTAGGACCAAATGTGCACAGACCTCACATGGGCCGAGACCAAATGTGCATAGACCGGCCCAAAGGCTGACCTTCCCAGGGACTGTACTAACCTTAGAGATTCAGAGGAAACTCATAGAAGCCCGAATCTTAATGAAACCAAAAACAAAAAATGAACATGGTGGTGGTCCCCACATGCCCTTAAGTCCCTCTTTAAAGTGTAGAAATTTTTTTGAAATCATTCTAATGCATCATTGACCCCTAAAATTTGAGGTTAGGTGCCTACTGTGAACGTGTCACATAGACATTAAAAAAAGAGAGAATTTAATTCTTTGCAAAGTAAAAAGAAAGAGGGAATAAAGATGGAGATGATGATAAGGTGATAAAAATAAGAGATGGGGGAGGGAGCATGTGATGCTACTTAGGAGTGTGATCGCCAGAGGGGTTACCTCAAAAGAAGAGTGATCGCGAAGAATACCTTGTAAGCTGGGTGAGATGTGAGTCCAACTTCCTCCTTCTACCGGCCGATCGATGAAAGGGGGGTTTTGTATTTTGATTACCCTTGAAAATAAGACAAGCAAAGACAATAAAAACTTGATTAGCCAAAGTGTGTAGTATCAATGCTCTATATAAAAAAATCCAATATGCAACAAAGGCATGAAGACACCTCGTGTGTTTGTTTCAAAACCCCTTAAGAAGGAGTAAAAGGTGGAAGATGTATGAATGCAAAACAAAAAAGATATGCTACTAAAATACTCTAGCAAGGTAGCCAGAGATAAAGCACGTGCAGGCTAATAAGAATAGCAAGGTAAAAGAACTAAAAGAAGAGGGAATTGAGATATGAAGGGATGCTGGCCCATCAACACCACTACTGCGGCAGCAGATAGAGAGCAGAGAGAAGAAGCTTCGACCGCGGCAGGCATAGGAGAAAAGAAAAGAAGAGAACAAAGTTCTCCTTGCAACACATGAACACCTACAAACGTTAAAGCACAAAGCTCTCTTTGTTTCTCTCTGTGGCTCTCTGCTATCTCTCTCTGCAGAAGCTAAGCTCTATCAACTCCCTCTCTAAAGATCAGAATCCCGCGGTTGGCCAAAAGAGGGGATATTAATATGACTTAAAACCTTATTCTAATAGGATTAAAACAAGGTTAAAATCCTAGAATGTGGATATCCTTTCTTAGAAGAACTTGGAACCAAAATGGAGAAGGAACACCATGCATAGGAAGTTGCAGATGCGCTGGACGCGGAATGAAAACGATGACTGCTTCGCTGGCATCAATTAAAAGGGTGGCCTGGCAACGGTCGCTAATTCCTGGGTAAATTATAGAAATAACGGACTTTCCATATTTTGAAAATAAGAAACAGCGCCTGCTTAAAAAAGCGTTCATTAATGAGCTCCCGCTTAATAGGGCGTCAATTCTTTGAAATTTAATTTTAAATGGAAATCGTAAAATCAGGAAATGGCGCCCGCGCAACCGATCGTTCATTCAAGTCAGTCGACCTACCAAAAGGACCCTGTCGTCCTATGGTGAAGGTAAATAGCGACACTCCACACGGTCGTTCATTAAATGGCGCCCCGAAGGCAGTCGCGAATTACCTTATATTGAGCTAGTAATGAAGTCCACTTTGGGACATTACGCCGTGACATGAAATTTACTCAACATAGTATCATTTTTGGCGTGTCTGCAGTTGCCCCGCCTTGGCGACTGCTTTGCAAGGGAGTGAGACGAATGAAGCATAGTGTAAATGAATATGGTGAAAGTGTAACGAAGTGCAATGAAAGTGAAATGGACTAAAAAGTAGATGCCAAGGTGTGATGTGACATGCCTCCAACACTAAGTGTTGAAATCTTTTCACGGTTCTGAGTTGACATGAGAACGCAACAATTGGATGGATGAAAAATTGAGCTAACAAAATGTGCACGAGGGTACGAAAGGGGAGACACCATTGGAGAGCGATTACTAGCCAATGTGGACGTTCTACAACCAAGGTGGATTTACAGGAAAAATAAAAAGAAATAGATAGGAATCTAGTCGAGAGATGCTATCAAGGAACCAGCCTGAGCGGCCTCAAGGAGAACATAATACTCGATTTAGAATGGAATATCTCATGTCAACTCAAATCATGAGCGAGCGGCCCTTATTACTGACTTAATATGAGGATTTTTCATCATTAAGCTCAAAGTCCTACATGATGCATGCTGGGCTAAACGAAAAGTTAAAATAAACTAAAAATAGAAAATAATCAAGGATAATATTGTTAAACCATCCAGACTAGGTCAGGAATCCAGTTCTCTAAGCTGACACTAAGCCGAAGCCTATTTGCCCACGTATCAACTCAGAAAATGGAACCTTCGTTCCAAGCCTTAGATGACCCAATGGCATATCCGTGTGATCAAGACTCCCCTGTAATTATCACTATTTTTGATGAAGGAGAATTCAAATTCCAGGTTCATCAGAACCACAAGGTCCTTGATATGCTATAATAAAGTAGATAGCATATAGAAAAAATGCATACATGAGGAATACAGGAGAAGAGAATGATGTCACCCAAGGAGAACTCCGAGTGCCTCGGTAGCCTACGTAAAGCCTGTTCTTTCTGCACTCAAAGATCATTAACACCGCAAGAAATGATATGAAAAAGAATTCATATAAGCTCATTTTGATGATAATATGCAAACTATCATAATTCACAAGAAATATAGAATCAGCATTATTCAAAGAAATGGCGACCGTGTGAGGGGGCATTCAATCAAGAAATGGCGACAATGTGATGGGCGCTATTTCAAGAAATAGCGGATACTGTAAGAGTCGCCAATTCCTCGCGATTCTAGAAACCCGTGTTCTAACCAGAAACTGAAATTTTAAATCCTTTCATGGTGGATTGGAACTAAACCTATGAACTGAAGCTTCCTCTCTATAAATAACACCCCAAGAGGCCTTCCTTTCATTAAATAGAAGATCTAAGACTCCAAGGAAGGTCCAAAGGAAGATTGAAGTGCAGAAATACAAGAAAACAGAGTAAAAACAAAATTTTGAAGCTTTGAGTATGGAGAAAATTGTGCAACGTCCATTGAAGAGAACCAAGATGGGATTTGCAAGAATTACGGAGATTGATGGACACATAAGTGGTAGAATTGCTGCAAATCAAGTAAGTTTTCAAGGAAACATTAATTCTATCTCATCCTATCCTTTCTTTTCTACCCAAATTCTAATGGCATTCTATCTTCTCTTCTCTTCCTTTCTTTTTTCAGGATTACCCACTTATTCTGGGGGCTAGAAGATTCACCAAAGTTCAATGGCTCCCTTTACTACTCTCCAAAATCACCTTAGTCATGAGATCCTATCTCTCCAAATGGCATCTCTTAGGCTTAATCACCCATGCCAAACACTACAATGATATCCACTTTGATTGGGCCGCCATAGGAGCTCTCATAGAAATATGGCACCCACACACCCACACCTTCCTATTCCCCACTTTCGAAGCTACTATCCTATTAGAAGAGGTGGAGATGCTTCTAGGAATGAAAACTATGAAGCAAGGAGAGGAAGAGAAGATAGCAACCATGCAAGAACCGATAAGTGCCATAGAGATGCTAGCAAGCTTAATCCCAAGTCAAAAGATGATAGACCAAATAAGGGTCACAAAAGGGATAAACTTAATGAAGCTTGCAGCATGGGTGTACAAAGCATTGGGAAAAGAGAACAAAGAGGAAGAGATGGAGTTGATCATGAAGGCGATGGTGATTTGCCTTGCGGGAGCGTTGCTATTCCCCTCGGCGGATGACTTTCTAGAAGAAGAACAATCGAGCACTATTTGCGGAATTTGGGAAGGAAAGCGAATTGGGCCGGCGTCTTAGCTTATCTTTATAGTGGGCTCACCTCGGCTTCAATGGGAAGGCCCCTATATGGGTCAATGCTTCTATTTACAAGTTGGGTGGACCTCCACTTCAAGTTTGATCCATGTGAAGAGTCCCAACAAGCCTCAAGGATTTTTTATAAGAGCCCACTCTACTACATGACGGGCACTCTAGGCTTGAATGATAGAGTTATCCACCAAGTACCCAAGCTCAAGAAACGGGTGGATTGGCGCGGACATCTCAAGATCATGCCACAAAACGCCTTCACATGCACACCGAAATTTCTCAAGACACAAGATCTTCATGCAAGGCTCTGTTCCAGGGTGGAGCTAAGGTTGATCGGCGTCACCGAGTTTGTACTCTACAACGCACACCGATGCCTCTCACAACTCGGTCTTCCCCGCCATCACTTTGAAGAAGCTTCTCATCTCCATAAATCAAGAAGAGGGAACTAAGCTCAAAGGGTGATGAAGAGGAGATAAAGACAATACAAGCTTTATGGTGGGTCAGCAAGCTACACCGGCCCATGGAGCGAGTGGAGGAAGATAGAGATCAATGGAAGACTTATGTAATAGCTCTTAGGAACTTGAGGCCCAAGGTGGCTTATTAAACATGTCATGAACCTTTTCCTTTCAATAAATAAAAGATCTTTCCTTGATTGAGCCAATGAAAGTGTCTAAAATGATCAAAACTTCCAAAATCCTTCAATTCTATCTAAGAAAATGAGGCTCTGTGAGAAACAACGACTGTACCAAAGGTCGCTAATTCTTTAAGCTATGCCCTTCACACGGTTGACAATTCTTTAAAATCCATTTTCCAATAAAATAATAATTCCATAATTGGCACCCCTCCACATAACTGCTTATTCATTAAATAACACCCGTGTAGACGATCGTCCATCAAAAGAAATTCTTAATAAAATAAACATTAATGCACTTCATCATTATCTGACAGCTTCGCTGATTCCAACGCATACTTCAAAATGGTGACCCCTTGACCAATCGTTCAATCTTTAAATGACGCCCAAGAGCAGGTCGCTGATTCTAAAAATTTTAAAAACCTTAAATTCTAATATACGACGCCTGCTTGAACGGTCGTTGATTCATTAAAAGGCGACACTCTTACGGTCGTCAATTGTTTCGAATTCACCGCCACAGAGGCTTCCGTTAAAACTTCCCTTGCTTGTTTTGAAACCTTCTTTGCTTCGTTTGTTCCCTCTTTGTTTCTCATTTCCTCTGCTACTCTGCAACCATTTACCAACGATGATCACCGTAGCTCTCCCCCTCTCTCGTTCTCACTCTCCCTATCTCACCCTCCTTATGGCTTACATGGACGATTCCGGCACTGGGAAACGGCAGAGGGTGATGGCCCCTATCGTGGTCAACCCCGATGAGGAGGACAACGTTGGCGAGGAGGAGCTGCCTCCTACGGCAGCTGAGGAGGCGGTTCCTCCCGTGGCGGCCGAGGCTCCAGCGGCGGAAGAAGCAGAGGGCGAGGAAAGAGACCGAGGCGGCGAAGAAGAAGGCGATGAGGAAGAAAATGATGAAAATAAAGAAGAAGACGAGGACGAAGATGATGGTGAGGAAGAAGGTGAAGACGACGGCAGTGACGGCGAAGGTAGAGAGGGAGAACACGGTGAAGGTGGAGAAGGAGAACACGGCGAAGCACCCCCTCCTCCTCGCCGACCATTGCGGGGAGGACTGATGGAGCCCGCGGCTAGCAAGGTAAGTGGCATTTGTTTTATTTGTTTTATTTTTTTTAAATAGAAAGAAACCAGAACCATGACGGGAGTGGAGAGGCCACCTGAGGAATTGACAGCCATACAGATGGCGTCAATTACTGGAATGGCGAGAGGGGATAAGTCGCAGAACCCTTTTTTTGATTTTGTTGATTTTCAAAAATTAAAAGAAACGACAGCATGCCAGATGCAATTTTGAAATATTTTTTTATTTCTTTTGATATATTTTTTTATGTTATTTATTTACTATTTTTATTTATTATTTAAATGATTAAAATGCTGGCCATTGACATGTGTTTATTTATTTGTGTGTTGCAGGGACTGATATGGACCCGTATCTCCTGGGTTCAGGTGCTGGCTGCATACCACAGGCTGCCCGATTTCCAGAGGGCAAGAGTGGAGGCCATAGGGTTCGGGCCCTTCCTCAGCATCGAGCCGGTACGCCCTGATCTTGTCCTTATTCAAGTGCTGAGGGAGAGATGGGATAGGTCTAGCCGGGCATTCCTAATGCCCTGGGGGCACATGGTGCCGACCTTAGAGGATGTTGCTAGGATCATGGGGCTGAGGGTAGACGGTGAGTGGGGTGACCCTCCCGGATTATGGCAAGCTAGCACAGAGTTTGTTGGGTTTAGAGACCGTGGCTGATACCCCGAGGGATTGCAGGACAGTGTACCACATCGAGCTGAGGGGGGCATGGGATTAGGAGACTCTCGGTTGAGGTCGAGAGAGTCTTTGGAGGAGTTTGCAAGGAGATTGACTGCGAGGGCTCGGGCTACTTACTGCCAGGACCCGACCCAGAGGGAGAGGGTGGACATGGACCTTAGGAGGTTCCTATTTCTGATGCTCGGGAGGCTGCTATTGGGGATGCAGGGTGATGATATTAACTACAGATTCTTGGGTATATTGGTGGACCTGGATGGAGTTGGACGGTACGCCTGGGGGGCTACCATGTTGGCACATTTGATAGCCGACCTGTCCACGGGGACAGGTCGTGAGATGACTATTAGTGGCTTCTCACCTTTTCTTTAGGTATGCATTCTTTTTATTATTATTTAGGATTAATTATGTGCCATTTGAATGCTCATGATGGATGTTTATGCATATGACTAACAACTATCTATGGATGCTGGTGTGGAGTCACCTCTACATGCCCATGGATCGTGTTAGTCCCCGACCTGGAGACGCAGACTCCTACCCACTGGCGCGACGATGGCTGCCATACCTGAGTGGAGCGCCTCATGCCTACGAGTTGAGGGTCCTCATGCGGGAGTTCCGAGACTTCCCCCCTTCACTGGTACGTGCTTATAATGCATTTGCTTTTATCTTATCCTTTCCCACTTTAAAATTGAGATATGACAATATGTATGCAGGTTGTGTGGAGACCCTACCTGGGGATGCCCGATGAGGGCTAGCATTGGGTCGTAGCAGGCCGACCTTGGTTTGGGCGTGACCTCTGGGTTCATTGCCTGAACGAGACCGAGTCGCTACGGCTAAGGCTGGTGATGAGGACACTTGGCCTACACCAGGAGTGGGTTGAGTGTGAGGAGCCGTGCGGGATCTAGCGGAAGACCCAGGGGTGTACGGTTGTGACGGACTGGAGGCTGCGATTTCCAGAGCAGTTCGTGGACTGGCAGCGAGGTGGTACTTCAGTCGTCTCCCATGCGTCGGACAGCTCTACGTACCTACAGCGGTACTGGGAGACCTACGCCGGCCGGCCTCAGATGAGGCCGAGTGGGGTATGTATGAACGCTTTCATTCTTTGTAAGATTATCTGCACGCAACTAACAAATGACCCATGCAAGATGCGTGGAATGCAATGGTAGTGGATGTTCATGCCTACCTCCATAGTGTGGTGGCCTAGCTTGCGGCCACGAGAGCCGATCTGGAGGCCCTGGTGAGTATACACTTTCTATATGCCATTAGTTATTCATGAAATTCAATGTTCAGCCACTGACGATCTCAATAAATGCAGCGTGCCCAGCAGGGAACGGCAGCAGGAGGGGCTGGAGGTGGCTCCTTGAGTTTGAGGGGGTTGACCACAGAGATCACCACCCTGGAGGAGCGACTTGCAGGGGCGGTAGCGCGGGCTGAGGCGGCAGAGCACGATTTAGCCGAGCGGGTAAAAATGATATTCAAACTCAGTTTAAATATTTGTGAAATAAAAACAATATGCTTATGATGTGCTGAACGCCGTAGGTTGCAGAGCTATAGCAGGCACTCACTCGGGCTGCTCATGCCCGGACTGAGCTCATGATCCACGACCGGCAGATCGCAGAGTTAGAGGAGGGGAGGCGCCACGAGGCAGGGGTGAGTAAGAAAACCTCGTATGCATGCTTTTCTTTTCACAAATGCTTTATGCCATGATGCTCATAAAAAATGTTGAATAATGCAGGCTGCCGAGTTACAGGATGCGCTCACTCAGGCGGCTCTGGCCAGCACAGAGCTTACGATCCGCGACCAGCGGGTCACAGAGCTAGAGGAGATGCTGAGGCGGCGAGAGGAGCTGCCCAGCGACATGATGGAGTTGAGGATCCTCTTTGAGGTGGAGAGGAGAGACCATGCTCGCGAGAGAGAAGAGCGGTTGGTGCATGAGCGCGAGCTCACGGAGTTGACTCACGGAGTTGAGGATGCAGCTAGCCATCACGGAGGAGCGGCTGAGGATTACCGAGGAGTGCCTACAGAGGGGCCGAGAGCGAGCACGGGCCGTGGGCCATTCCAGCGCCTTTGCCAGTACAGGGTACATAGCTGGCTCCTCAACTCAGTAGGGGAACGAGGCGGACGAGCGGGTGCTAGCCAGTGGATCGGCTGCTTCTCGGGGGTCCATGCTCCCACCACGATCCCGTCGCCAGGACGAGGGTGAGGCGGAGAGTAGAAGAGAGGAGGGTGGAGGAGAGAGCTAGAGAGATATTCTTTGTACTCCACCATCTGCATTTTGTACACACACATATATATATGAAATGAAAAGCATCTTTGTTACCTGACTTTGTGCACTTGTGTACTTGACTCATCTTCTTCTTCCTGTTCCTGTATTCCACACTTAAGCAAGCAGATTAATTAATTATCCAGCTTGGCCCCTTGCTCAATAAGCAAAGGGATATCCTTTTTGACCTTGATGAAGGGTCAAGGGGCCAAGCCTTTAATCAACTAAGGCAAAACAAAAAAGAACATAGGAAAATGCGACATGCAAGCAGGCATGTGCAAACTGAAATTAAAGGATGCCCATGCACAAATGCAAGCAAGCAAATGTTAGGGCAATAGGAAGAAGCAGGCTCTCTGTGGGAATTGGCGACCGGATAGTTGTCACCAATTAAGTGAAAGGCGACCGCTGAATGGTCGGAAAATGGAAAAAAATTATTTTTATTTTTGTTTTTGAAAAATAACGACCACAAAAATGTTGCTTATTAAGAAAATGACGCCCTTATGACTAGACGCTAATGGAAAATATTTTTTTGTTTGTTTTTTATTTTTTTTGGAAAATAACGACCACGAAAACGTCGCTTATTAAGAAAATGACGCCCCTATGACTAGGCACTAATTGAAAACATTTTTTTGTTTGTTTTTTTGTTTTTGTTTTTTTTTTGAAAAATGACTTAGCATGGTACATAGGTACTAAAACCTTACACACTTATCATCTTAAATTTATTAACCATTCTTAAATAATTTAACAAAGGGTCAGCGTGCTCCCAGTTTGTGCTTTCACTCGTGACCTCGTGCGGCCCATCCTCCTAAGTCTGTCTCTACCATTCCTCAAGCTTATAACCTACCACGAGGGGAAATGGAAGAAAATGTTGAGAAAGTCCACGAGGGGTTCCAAAAGACTAAGGAAAACCTTCCTCCCTTATCCTATTACTAGTTGGGGTTCGGTCTTAGGCGTAGGGAAATTTTTGTTACCTTTTTTTTTGCCCTTATTCATGCATGCTTACGATCAGGGTTTTCCCTGCGGCGGCTTTGCCCTCTTGACATGCTTTTCTTTTGTATTCGATTTGAAATTTTTCTTCCTTTTAAATGAAATAAAAACCTAATTGTACTTGGACTTTGTGGCATATTGTTCCCTTTTGGGCCCTGACTTCCACCTACTAGGGCAGTGGGTAGGTTTGGGTGATCTGCCCAAGGTCTAACTTCCCCCCTTGTGGACCGAAGAGAAGAGAACGGGTAAAGTCTTTACACTCTTAGTTTGGCTTTGACTTTCCTTGGATTTTGCACTGCTAGAGTTCATGAGCTAAGTGTTGAGCTATGATTTTGATGATAACTAAACTTAGTGTGTATTGCTATGGTTTTGATGCTAACTAAATGGTTGATTGTTCATATTGATTGGTTGAATATGATTGAGTTGAACATGTGCATTGAATGCTTCCTATGCATACTTTTCATGGAGCTTGGTTACATTATGCATTCATATTGGACATGCATATCTATGTATCTTGATCTTTAGTCAATCATGTTTTCAAAGTGTTCACTTGTATATGTGCATGGCTAAATTGCTCTCATACTTTGCTCACTTGCATAGAAATAATTCTTCACCTTTAGCTTAAACCTTTTATGGTTCAAGTGTTTGTATGCACCTTGAACATGGGCTTTCATGTATGCATTTCATACATTCATCATCTTGATTATTAAGCTAAAAGTTCTAATCATTTTTATCATGGTTTTGTAGGTTAAATTCTTTGTGTAATCCCTCCAAGATCAAAGAAGCTCAATGCCACAAAGTTTGGAAGGGTTGCAATGGAGTTTGAGGGTAAAATCTTTAAGTCAGGAATTTCACTGTAGCCAGGTCGACACTGTAGCCAGGTCGACACTGTAGCGCGGTCGACCGCCAGGCCAATCCCGATCGACCGGATTTCCCAGGGATCACCCGTTTGTAGTGTTTCTCAGTAGCGGTCGACCACCAGAAAGTTCCGGTCGACCGCCAGCCCTGAGGCCTACTTTTGTTGACTTTTGGTTCAAGTTCAAAGGGTGGTCTTTCCATCCATTTCTTTAATCCTTTTGCTCCCAATTACACCAGATTTCGTGGATCTGGTCTGGGGCTTGTCCAAGGGGCCTTTCAAGAGTTATATAACATCTCATTTGGAGCCATAACCCTAACCATCCAAGAGATCCAAGGGGAGGCTATCCAAGGAGGAGGAAGAGGGTACTGAAGCTCCGTGAACAGTACCTCGTGCAGCAACAATCTTCATCCAACTTCAAGCCATTCAAGGTAGATCTGAAGCCAACATCCTCCAAGGAAAAGAAGCAAGCAAGGAAGCAAGGATTCAAAGGAAGATTGCTCAAAGAAGAAAGAAGAAGAAGCAAGCAAGCAAGCAAGTAGGTCATCCAAGGGGATTCAAGTGGAGATGAAGAGGAGGTGTTCAAGTGAAGAATAAAGATATGTTCAAGATCCGTAACATGCATTCAAGGGGAACCCAAAATAGGAGTTTTCTAAACTAAGACTCATCATATTTATGTTTTTGGGTAATGTATTTATGTTCATCATAAACTGAAGAATCTGTGTGTGTGTGGATCGTGTTGGATCCGTGGTCGTGTGTGTGTGTTGTTTTCCATTCGTGTGTGCGTAGATCTTCCTAGATCTACGTGTGTGTGTGTGTGGATCTCTTATATCCAGTTGTTTTAGTGTGTGGTTTGCTGCACTTGTCGCAGCATGTGTGTGTGGTAGTGATCCGGTTGTCGGATCGTGTTGGAGTTCATCTCCGTGTGTGTGTGTGTTGGAGCTTATCTCCGTGTGTAGTTTGGGGCGCGTCCCCGTGTGTGTGTGCAGGTGTCGTCCTGCGTGTGTGGCTAGAGCGTCGTCTCTGTTTGGGGATTTATCCCCGAGTGAAGCCTCACCGAGTTTGGTGAGGGGTGGACGTAGGATTGCCGTCGTGCATCCGAACCACCTTAAAAACCGCTGTGCATTGTGCTTGTATTGTGTGGTTTGCTCCATTTCCTCTATCTCCATTCTACATAAACGTTAGTTTAAATTGTTGTTCTGGTTTTATCTTCGTCTATCTTGCTTAATCTATATCTTATCATATAAAGTTTGTTAAATCCAATTTGTGTTCATATTACTTTGAATCTCCTAAATAGCTTTGTATCACACATTTTATAAAAGGCCAAAAGTTTTTCTAAAATTGGTAATCACCCAATTCACCCCCCCTCTTGGGTGTCATTGATCGCGGGACTTCACTAAGCGTGTTATGTGTGTAGTGTTAACCCAATGTTAAATTTTCAAGACTGAAGAATGAATTAGAGATTTTGATCTTTCGGGCTTCGTGGCCCACGCACCATGCCAGCCTATCTTTTTTTTTGTTTTTTTTGTTTTTTTTTCTTTGCTTTTTTTTTCTATTTTTCTTTTTTCTTTTTTGAATGACTTAGGGGTAGTATTTCTTAAGATACAGTCCATTCCAAGGGTGAGCCAATTCTGCCCCTTCAGCATTAATCAGTTTATATGCGTTGCCAAGATAAACTTCTTTTATTACATAAGGCCCTTCTCAATTTGGTTGGAGTTTTGAACGAGGTCCACCAGATTTTACAAAGGTTCTTTTGATTACCATTTCACCAACTTTAAATTTTCTTTCAATTATTTTCTTTTGATAAAAATGTGAAAGCTTATTTTGATAGACTCGTGCATGTTCGGCGGCGGCCAGACGTCTCTCATCTAAGAGTTCCAACTGTGCAAGGAGAGATTCACGACGTTCATCAATAGAGAGCTCCTTGTCCAATTGTACTCTAAGAGAAGGAATAAGGATCTCATAAGGAACTACCGCCTCCATTCCATAGGTGAGGGCGAAAGGGGTTTTCCCTGTAGGAGTGCGAATGGAAGTACGGTAGGTAGGGCTGTCAATGGGCCGGGCCCAGGCCGGGCTTAGGTCGGCCCGGCCCGGGCCCGACTTATCAAGAGTAAGGCCCGAGCCCGGCCCGGGCCCGAGCTATGTTGGGCCTGGCCGGGTCGGGCCCGACATTATGTAAAAAATTCAAAGCCCGACTAAGGCCCGGCCCGGCCCGACTACTTAAATAAAATAATAATAAAAATTAATAGATTTAATACTATAAAACTTATAATCTCACTAAATAAATTAAAATTTTGATATTAATTACATAATTTATGTGAAAAGAGAATTTTAAAATTTCTAATTAAGTAAAATAACATAAGTTTGACTAAATAGTTTTTAAAATTTGAAGTGAGAATAAAAAAAGGGATCGGGCTGGGCCGGCCCGCGGGCCGAACTCAAAGCCCGAGCCCGGCCCGCGAGTCTAGTCAGGCCGGGCTTTTAGGCCCGACTAAAAACCCACGGGCCGAAAAAGACCTTGCGGCTTGGCCCGAAATCGGGCCAAGCCCGCGGGCCTGTCGGGCCGGCTAGGCCCATTGACAGCCCTAACGGTAGGCCCATAGAGCTTCTACAAGCTTCTCTGGCCAATCTGCAAATTTGTTAGCTTCACACGTTTCTTTGATGATTTTAATCAAAGTTTTATTTGTTGCCTCTACTTGGCCATTGCCCTGGGGATAATAAGGAGACGAATGATGCAATGTAATGTTATACCTGTTGCAGAGGTCCGGAAGCTCTTGAGAGATGAACTGCGGCCCATTGTCGGTGACGATGGTATTTGGGATGCTGAATCTTGCGATGATATTCTTCATTATGAATTTGCACACGGTTGATGCTTTGATCTCCACGTAGGCTTCCGCTTCCGCCCACTTGTGAAGTACTCTGTGGCCGTGAGTATAAATGATTTAGGTTTTGTGAGGAGGTTTGAATCACCAAGAGGTCCAATAACATCAAAAGCCCACATGGAGAAATGCTATGGGGAGGACATAGGATGGAGTGAAGAAGCAGAAGAATGAATTTTGTCGGTGTGCAGTTGGCACTTGACACACCTTCGAACATAGATAGAGCAATCCTCTTCTAGAGTAGGCCAATAGAAGCCTAGCCTAAGGATTTTCTTAGCTAACATCTAGCTATTGACATGACCCCCACAAACTCTTGAATGCGCCTCTTTCATGACCTTCCATGATTCATCATCGTCGAGGCACCTAAGCAAAACACCAGTGAGACTTCTTCTATACAGTACGCCTCCAACCAGAGTGTATCTCTGAGCGACTCTTCTGATGGCCTTCTTTTCTTCTGCCGTGGCCTCTTCAGGATAAGACTGATCTTGACAATATTTAGCAATCTCGTAATACCATGGCTTTTCCTCGTCATCTAATTCTTCTTCTAGGTCGAGCAGCATGATTTTCTTGTTCTCAATGATTTCTCCTTCCTTAACCTTCTTAAGCAACTCCTCCTTAACACTAAGGAATGCATGATCCTTGATAGCAGGAGTAAAACGCTTCTAAACTATAATAGAATGGAAGTTCCGTTCGGGGAGAAAAATCAAGGAGGAAGCAAGTGAAGCAAGGGCGTCAGCTAAGATGTTCTGATTTCGAGGAACATGGATAAAGATTAGTTTAGTGAAGAGCTTGGCATACGCTGAAGCAAGTTCCTGGTAAGGCTTGAGTTTGGGATCGAGCGTGTGGCATTTAGTAAGCACTTGGCGGAGAATAAGCTGACTATCACCTACAATCTGTAATTGGATAAAACCAAATTGATGAGCGGCCTCAAGTCTGGCCAGAAGAGCCTCATATATAGCTATATTATTTATAACCGGGAATGCAAGCTGAGAGGCAAGTGGAATGGTGATACCCTCAGGTGATAGGAGAACAATGCCGATCCTCTTTCCTTGACAATTCAGAGCTCCATCAAAATGTAATGTCCACATCGACTCGTGCTGATTGACGAACATCAGTTCCTCATCTGGAAACTCCGAGCGAGCATGATCATATCTAGGGAGAGGGTGATGAGCAAGATGTTCTGCTATGGCATAGCCTTTAATCACTTTTTGATGAATGTAAGTAATGTCGAACTGAGAAAGGAAGCTTTGCCATCATGCTAACCGATCGATAAGAACATATTTTTCAAGGAGGAACTTGATGGGATTCATGCGAGCAATGAGATGAACCTCATGAGCTAAGAAGTAATGCTTCAACTTCTGAACTACCCAGACTAAAGTTGCATAGGTCTTCTCCATAGCTATATACTTTTGTTCACATGGGTTGAGAAGTTTAGACAAATAGTAGGCTGCCCTCTCCTTACCTTTCTCGTTAACTTGTGCGAGGACAGCACCTACTGAGTCATCTAGGACTGAAACATAAAGAACAAGTAGTTTGCCTAGAACTGGCGGCCTCAGGACGGGAGGATTTCCCAAATAATCCTTCAATCCGTCAAAAGTTGCCTGACACTTGTCATCCCAATTAAATTTGACTCTCGGCTTAGTAAGCTTGTAGAACGGCCTACACCTTTGTGAATGCTGGGAGACAAACCGGCGAATCAATTGCAACCTCCCGATCAATTCTCGAACTTCCTTCAGATTCTTAAAAGGAGACATATCTCTTATTGCCCTCGCCTTGTTGGGATCAATCTCAATACTCCTCTTGCTAACAATGAACTCCAACAACTTATCGGATGACACACCAAACACATACTTCTTAGGGTTCATTTTCAGCTGATATTCCCTGGCTCTTTGCAACACTTTGGCTAGAACCCCAGGATGCTCGATCCTTGTCCTTGACTTCACTACCAGATCATCAACATACACCTCAATGTAAATATGGATCATATCATGAAAAATAGCCATCATGACCCTTTGATAGGTGGCTCCAACATTCTTGAGTCCAAACGACATGACCACATAACAGTACGTGCCCCAAGGTGTAGTGAAAGAGGTCTTTTCTTGATCTTCTTCAGCCAGGCGAATCTAGTTGTAACCTGAAAAGCCATCCATAAAGGAGAGGGTCTCAAACTCTGCCGTATTATCAATCAGCACGTCAATGTGAGGGAGGGGGAAATCATCTTTAGGACACACGCAGTTAAGATCCCAGAAATCTATGAAAATTTTGACTCTTTCGTCATTTTTCATAATTGGGACGATGTTAGCCACCCAATTGGGATAAAGGACGACTCTAATGAATCTATCCTTATGGAGCTTGTCGACCTCTTCTTTCATTTTTAATGCCATATGAGGGTGGAAACGTCTTAACCACTACTTGACCGGGTCAGACCCTGGCTTAAGTGTTAGGCGGTGCTCGACAAGCGCTGGATCCAGACCCGGAAGATCTTTGTAACTCCATGCAAACATGTCCTTGAATTCTTGTAGAACCTGAATAAGTGCCTCTTCTTCGGATGGAGGCAAATTCGTACTGATAAGGACAATCCTAGGGTTTTCCTCAGTTCCCAAGTTGATTTCTTTGGTAGGCTCTTCTACTGAAGCTGATGGTTCATCAAATCTCCTCATTCCACTAGCAAAAGCATTAGCCTCCTCCTCATATTCATCGTATACTTCATCCCCTTCTTTGACGGGGTCTTCATCATTCATAATTTCATAAACCCCAAATCCTTCATCTAAGGAGCACAAACCCTCACATTTCAAATTCAACAGAAAAATCGGATCCTCCAAAAACTCGGGAAGGGCCAAACATGCCCGGCACCTCCTGGCTAACTCCAACAAGAACCTACGGGGAATCTGCTTACCCTTGGCTTTCCTAGTAGGAACTCCTCTAAGACTCTTAATACTAGAAGAGGAAGATGAACTAGCCTGACTATTAGAATCTAAAAAAGAGGAGGAAGAAGAAGTAGGTACAAGAGAAGGTACAGAAGAAACCCCCTCGTCGGGGGAGAAAAGGAAGCCCATTAACGGACCTTGAATGAGTGGCCCTTGGATCAGGGCACACTCATGAGCAAAATAGGAGGTCTCCTCAACAGAGATGGAGGATTGAAGAGTTGAAATGTTGGCCTTTTTTTTTTTTAATAATGAAGCAGTGGGAAGAAGGAGTAGAAGATGGTGTTGAAATCGAAAGATTGGAAAAAGATTGAATAAGAAGGTGCCCGCGCGGGGGCGTGATAGAAAGCTGAGAGAATTGCTGGAGGAGCAAAAGAGGAATTGATGGATTTTGGAGCAGGTCCAAAGAGAAAGAGATCAAGACCGCGGGTGGTCTGGGAATGTAGTGAAGCCATCTTCAAATGGCACATCTGGTTCTCCTGTATTGATGTAATTGCTGAGCAACTGCCTCTTGTCAGTGATTACGACCGGCTTTTCTATCAACTCATGGATCAGCGGTGGCCATTCCGGATCAGTAGGCATAAACATTCGGCTCAGAGCAATAGTAATATCATTCATATCAAACCACCGATACCAGTCACACTCCGGATCATCCATCTTTCTTCTTTTAAGTGGCCGTAAAGATTCCAGGGCCTTATAGGTGACCAAAGGCGCTAAATGGCGAGCAAATTGGCGTGAATGCACATCTTGATGATCTAGCAATGAAGTAACCACTGTAGTTTGCCCGTCATCCTGTTGAGTGGGCCCCTTCACAAAATGTGTATATAAAGACCATGTGAGCGGCCGTCTGTCTGTTTTTAAAGTAGAAGTCATAGTAGCCCATGGCTCTTCATCATTTTTACCAAATCTTTCCTTGCTCGGCCCCTTATATCCCGGACCACCTCGGGGAATTAACTTGCAATTCTTAATGGGCTTTACTCTGCCCTAGAGGTTGACACCCAAGCCCTTGCCAGATCTGTACCCCATTCTCATCATTGTGTTCCAACCTGGGATATTCATCATATTCTTCTTTTTCTTCCCCTTGGAGGGTAGGGGTGATGTTGGTGCTGAAACAGAAGATGAAACATGTAGCCTTAACAAGTCATGCCGCGGATCGGCAAGATCCAACACTGATAACAAGGGCCTGCTGGCCGGCCATATAGAGGGTACTAAGGTTGCAGAGTGTATATCAACTGATGGCAGAATAGGCATACTGGTGACTTTGATGATGCACCCTTTATGTGGAAATTTTATACATTGATGATTTGTAGAGGGTACGACATCAAGCTCTTGGATATATGGTCAACCCAAAATGCCATTAAAGGTCGGATCCATGTCTAAAATGTGAAAATCTGCTGTAATTGACACATGACCTAGTCCAACTTTCAAAGTAATCACGCCTAGAGGCGGCTTCTTGGTGTTATCATAGGTTGTGACTGTAATGGTCGACGGTCATATCTCACTGTCAGGAATGCCACACATTTTTAAAGTGCTAGGAGGCAGCACATTGATAGGCACTCCAGTATCTACCAAACATTATTTAACGGCCACTTTATTAATATCAACAGTGATGCACAAGGCATACTTCCTCGCCTGCATCAGAGCTAGTTCATGTTCATGAAAGACAATAGCCAGTTGGTCACCTGCCGGAGTTAAGACTAAGGTAATCTGTTCAGCGGGGATGTCTTCATTGACCATCACCATTTGTAGATACTGCTTTAAAGCTTGTTGGTGAATGGTGGATCTCTTAATCAATTCCAAAATAGAAATCCTGGTCGGGGTTTTGTCCAGATGCTTTAACAGATCATATTGAGTGCTCGGTATGGATTCTTATTCTGGCTCTTGCTCCTCATGCCCCTGTGCGGGCTCTTGCTCCCTTGTGGAAACACACGGTGGAATATCCGTCCACTACGGAGCACTATAGTTTGTGATGATCGTGCCTCTGTCGGGCTTTGGTTAGGCAGAGGATTGGTGGATGTGGAAGGGATATCGGGGTTAACAGATGGTGGAGGTGGAGCGACCAAAGAGAGAACCCTTATGAGGGGCCGCGTCGGCTGAAGGTTAGTGGAAGCTAGAAGGATAGGAATGGAGCGGGATTAGAAGGGGCAGGCGATGCCTGGGTGGTTGGAGGCGGTGTAGACCGGACAAGGTGAAGGATTTGCGGTTGGTATGGGTTGGAGTGATGGAGTCCTTGCCAGCGAAGGGTAATGGTAGCGGTAGTAGGAACGGGTACTGGTGAGGGGCGGATGAGGAGAGGCCTAGACGGCAAAGGATTTGTGGAAGGAGGAGGGGTTTTTTGTGGGGTGGGAGAAGATGGAAAATGAATAAGGAGAGGCCTAGCTGGCAAGGGGTTGGTGGTGGAGGGAACTTGGTTAGTGGTGCACAAGAGAGGACTAGAAGGTTGAGGAAAAGGTGTCGGTTGGGGGGTTATTCTGAGCAGACATGGTGGTTGGTTTGAGGTTTGGTTTAAAGCCCCGACAGAGGCGTTTTCTTCATGCCACCCTTGCCCTCTCTCCACTTCATGGAAGGAGGTGACAGGGTTCAACTGTTGATTTGGTGGATGCTCTGGTAGTGGATTGTGGACAATCCCCATGTCTGATTGTGGTGCTGGAGCTTGTTGCTGCTGTGGAGGTTGCTGGACTTACTGCGGTGTCTGCTGAGCCTGCTGTTGCCGAGGAGGTCTTCGTGCCTTCAATACTGCAATGAACTGCCTCATCTTGTCCCAATCAATACCACCCTGATCATTCATATCATATATATAATCCTTGAAGTGAAAATAATGATCTATGTTATGACCGGGCTATCGATGGTAGACACAATACCGAGAAGTATCCACATTCTGCGGCCAGATCATCCTCTCCTTTGGCAATGTGAGCGCGTTGGTGGCCATAAGGCCGTTGAATATATCGGGAAGGCTCTCGGGTAAAGGAGGGTACTGGGCTCTTTTGGGGCCTGTGGGTCTCCTTGGTTGCTGAGGGTCATAATTGGCCGAAGGTGGCACCTGGTGGTATTGTTGGGGGACTTGCGAGCTCTGTGAAATGGCTTGATTTTGTGGAGGAGGAGGCCGGAATGGTTGAGAAGGGTTGTTTGTTTGGTGGGGAACTTGGTTAAAGAGAGAGGGTTGTTGTTGTTGTTGTTGTGGTTGTCTTGGGTTGGAAAGGTTGCGGAATGGTCCGGGATTGCCAACCGCGCCCACCTACTCATTGGTAACAGTGCCCTCGGTCGTACCACCATTGGTATTGACGTTAGTACTCTTCCTCATCATTCTTGGCCTTAGTTCAAACATGCCCATGATGGGCGAATCCTTCATTTGAGTTTGAATGTATCTTGCTCTTTCATACAATTCCTCCATAGTGTTTAGCTTATTCATGGCCAATATATGTCAGAATTGCAGAGTGGCATTGGAGATTATCATCTTTACTTGTTCGATTCGGATAGAGTATCTTTTAACTTCTCGGCCATCGACCTCCATCTATCGGTAAATTGCACAAAGTCCTCATCGAACTTCATTTTCTAGGTCATAAGATCCATGACGGACAAAGAAGGACCCACTCGGTCTTTATACTTTTGCAAGAATTTGCGGTGAACAACATCAAAGTCTCCGGCTTCGGGTGGCTCCAAGGAGTAAAACCATTCAAGGGCTAGGCCATCAAGAGATCTTCTAAAGAGATAGGCCAAGGAAGTCTTATTATCTTGCCAAAAGGATGTCTCATACATGAAATCTTTTAAATGAATGAACGGATTGCCCGTTCTATTGTAGCGCCTAAAGTTAGGCATCTCCGACGGAGGTAGGTGGAAGATCGGAAGAGTAGGGAGAGTAATCTCCAGAGCATTCTTGGGGGTTGTGACTCTCTCAAGTTGTTCCTCCATGCTAGCAATCTTTTGGAGGAGATTAGCATTGGTATCAGACTCGGCCAAGGCCGGATGAATAGGGAAGGAGCTTGGCATAGGCCTTCTTAAGAATTAAGGAGGTGGAGGTTGTTGTGACCTAGCTATGGAATGGCTTGCTGGCTGGACTGGCACAACCATGATGGGAGTTTATGGATGGGATGAAATTTTCTGAAAGACCGCCTGGTCATTAGGAGTATTGACTTGAAGGCCACTCACGGCCTGAGGGAGATTTGATGAAGAAGAAGGGACAGATTTCCCTTTAAGAGCGGCCTGGACCACTTGACGTTGGGTATCATCCAACTGGGACAGAGCATTAATGAGATCATTCAAATTAAAGGATGGGGAAGCTTCCCCTAATGTGTGTTGAGTGATAGGTTGAGTTTGAGAGGAAGGCTCAACCCCTTGAGTGGTGGTGTCCACCACATAGACTTGAGGGTAATGAGAGGGAGAGGGAGTATATTTTCCCTCATAGTGAATAGGGCCTTGAGGGGGAACCTCATAGGATGGGTCAAATTGACTCTCCTCACAACTATCATATGAGTACTCATAGTTGGCCATGTTGACAATGCTACCTGACCGAAGGATCATGGTTGTTATAAAGGAATTATTTGAATCAAACAAAGATAGATAGCAAATAAGCACTCAAGTAGGTTGTCAAACAAGTTATGATGATTGCGTAAATTTTTAGAGTTCTTTAGAGATTTAGCCAAGATATATTTTAATGAAAGTTCTCTCACTTCAATGTAGATCCTAGTTACAATTTGGGTGTGAACTTCGAGTCAACTAGGTTCTTTCTCTCTCTTCACAAGCGTATGGGTTGGCTAAACTCCGGGGTACTTTAAAAGGTACAACCAGCCCGACGTCCGTGAGAGAATCCACGGGTGCGAAGACTTATGGAGGCCTTGGTTAGGGAATTTCTAATCCAAAGAGACGGAATACTCAATGGAGGGTCCTTCCCTTCCCAAGAAGGTGTGAGAAATCCTAGGAGTGTAGAGAGAGGAGGTCTCTCAACCAAATGCCCTAATGCAAACTAATGCAAATAGGATCAACAACAATGTGAAGATGATCAAAAATCCAAGCAAACAAGTCAAATCAACAGTAGATATAGCAATTCTGTGAAATCAGAGGAAAATGGCGACCAGACAGTGGTCGCAGTCTCAGTAAATGGCGACTGTATGACAGTCGTTGATTAAATGACGGACGCCTATGTGAAGGGGCGCTGATAGCAATAATGGTAAAAATACGGTGAATAGTGAACGGACAGAAACAATGCCTTGGAGTGAGGAGCAAAATATGTAAATGACGCCTTCGTAGAGGGTCGCAGATTACAGTAACAAATAAATAAATCTTAAGGGACGTGAACAGTGAATATATAAATGGCGCCTTGGGGTTAGGCGTAGAATATGTGAATGGCGCCGCTATGGATGGACGCAGATTATAAAAACAACAAATATTATGAAAAATAATGAGATGGGCGCCTCTGAGGGAGGTCGTCGATTCTACAAATAGCGACGACTGAGCGGTCGCCGATTGATTTCAGAGAACAGAAAGTAGTGTAAAGCTAACAGAAATTAAATTCACTTCTTAAAAATGTTATGGACAATTAAAAATTGGCTAATCAAGTAGGAGGTGTGCACGTGGTGCACAAAAGGAGGGTGCTACGTGGAGCACAAAAGGAGGGTGCTACGTGGAGCACAAAGGAGGGGCACACGTGGGTGCCAAAAGGAGGGGCACGGGATGGTGCCAAAGGGAGGGGTAATCAAAATAAAAATAATAAGTGTCCCATCGTGATCGCCAATTTATGAACGTGTCACATAGACATTAAAAAAGAGAGAATTTAATTCTTTGCAAAGTAAAAAGAAGGAGGGAATAAAGATGGAGATGGTGATAGGGTGATAAAAATAAGAGATGGGGGAGGGAGCATGTGAGGCTACTTAGGAGTGTGATCACCGGAGGGGTTACCTCAAAAGAAGAGTGATCGCAAAGAATACCTTGTAAGCGGGGTGAGATGTGAGTGCAACTTCCTCCTTCTACCGGCCGGCCGATGAAAGGGGGGTTTTATATTTTGATTACCCTTTAAAATAAGACAAGCAAAGATAATAAAAACTTGATTAGCCAAAGTGTGTAGTATCAATGCTCTATATAAAAAATCCAATATGCAACAAAGGCATGAACACACCTCGTGTGTTTGTTTCAAAACCCCTTAAGAAGGAGTAAAAGGTGGGAGATGTATGAATGCAAAACAAATAAGATATGCTACTAAAATACTCTAGCAAGGTAGCTAGAGACAATGCATGTGCAGGCTAATAAGAATAGCAAGGTAAAAGAACTAAAAGAAGAGGGAATTGAGATATGAAGGGATGCTGGCCCTTCAACACCACTGCTGCGGTAGTAGACAGAGAGTAGAGAGAAGAAGCTTCGGCTGCGGCAGGCGCAGGAGAAAAGAAAAGAAGAGAACAAAGTTCTCCCTGCAACACATTAACACCTGCAAACGTTAAAGCTCAAAGCTCTCTTTGTTTACCTCTATGGCTCTCTACTATCTCTCTCTGTAGAAGCTAAGCTCTATAAACTCTCTCTCATAAGACCGGAATCCTTCGGCTGGCCAAAAGAGGGGGTATTTATAAGGGTTAAAACCTTATTGTAATAGGATTAAAACAAGGTTAAAATCCCAGAACGTGGATATCCTTTCTTAGAAGAACTTGGAACCAAAATGGATAAGGAACACCATGCATAAGAACTTGCAGACGTACTGGACACGGAATGAAAATGGGGACTGCTTCACTGGCGTCAATTAAAAGGGTGGCCTGGCAACGGTCGCTAATTCCTAGGTAAATTATAGAAATAACAGACTTTCCATATTTTAAAAATAAGAAACAGTGCATGTTTAAAAAAATGTTCATTAATGAGCGCCCGCTTAATAGGGCGTTAATTCTTTGAATTTTAATTTTAAATGGAAATCGTAAAATCAAGAAATGGCGCCCACGCAACCGGTCGTTCATTCAAGTCAGTCGACCTACCAAAAGGACCATGTCGTACTATGGTGAAGGTAAATAGCGACACTCCACACCGTCGTTCATTAACTGGCGCCCCGAAGGCAGTCGCGAATTACCTTATATTGAGCTAGTAATGAAGTCCACTTTGGGACATTACATCGTGACATGAAATTTACTCAACATAGTATCAATTTTGGCATGTCTACACCTACCTTTGGAATGTTCAACCGATTGATACGGGGATGATATCCACACCCAGATCCTCCTAAGCTTTCACCTTTCGATCCGGGGATGAGATCCACACCCCAAATCCCCCCAAGACCTTGCTCGTTGCCCTAGGTACTACAGGTCTACCCTCCTTCGCAGGGCCACGGTCCCTCACCTTTCTTTCTTACTCAGGAAGGGTAGAAGATGGTAGAGGGTTGATGGGAATAGTTGCTAAAGGCTTACCACCCTTGAAACCCACCACATTTTATAGTTGTCAAGCCTCCCAAGGTTCTACTCACAACCCACAAGGCTCAGTCCAGCCCCCAAGGTCGTTGGCTTAAAGAGGGATTAATGCTAAGCAACCCTTCGGGTTTGAACAGGTGTGACCCTTCGACCGTTGGTCATAAGTGCTAGTGGGCTCACTTTTCTGTTGGAAATTAGGTTGGGATGTCTTCATATGAAATGAAGAGGACTTCGAGATCTAACCTTAAGACATGGTTTCATCAAATTTCCTAAGTCCTAGCCTGAGTTATGATTTTCGCAATATTATCATTTATTCTCCCTCATTCCAATTGTGACCTTTTGGTAGCCCGAGGTAATTCGGGTATAACTCTAGCATCCAGGCAGTATTTGGCCTCGACCTTAACATAAGAGTTATAGCTAACATCCCACTGGGAATTATAGCCCCTAAAACTTTATGGTTTCAGCTATTACCTTGCATTTTCTCGTTTGGCTAGATTAGCAAGCCTCAAAGTCGTTGGGTAGGAGTAAGGGTCTTGGGTTGTAACGTAGCGTCGGACACTGCTACGCAGACCGTTGATGAATTTCTTTACCTTTCGATGAGCGTCTTCAAATATGTGCGGGGCATATTGACCCAGAGCAGAGAACCTGGCCTCATAGTCGGCTACTGACATGTTTCCTTGCTCGAGGCTCAAGAATTCTTGATCCTTAGCATCTCGCACATGTTCGGGGAAGTACTTCTCTCGGAAGACAGCTAGGAACTCCTCCCATAACATGTCACCGTCGTGGTAGTCCGCGAAGGTGGTCCTCATCTTTGCCTTTCACCACAAGTCAGCTTGATCTTGTAATACATAGGCCACTAGATTCACCTTCTCCTCCTCGGGACATCGTATTACGTAAAATTTCTTCTTCATTTCGCTGAGCCACGACTCAGCCACCTCTGGACGGCTCTCCCCCGTAAAAATTGGAGGCTCCAATCTCAGAAACCGATCAAGCATCGACATGTCGTGACGTGGCGCGGGCGCGGGCTGTTGCAACATCTGTTGCTGCATGGCCTGCATCAGCCCTTGGAAGCTCTACATAAACCCCTCCAGATTAATTCCCGCATTGGACACCTGTCCGCCACCAACTTTCGGAGCATGGACAGCCCCGTCATTCGCCCCATTTGGGTCATCTACCCCTGATCCCTCTCATCTACCTGGGGAAGATCTCTTTGCCTTCTTGGCGGCATAATTCTGAGAATAAATAATTTTTAAGTGAGAGGGTTTTTTAATGGTTTCAAATATACTCTACCCTTTTTCCTACTCTAGCCTATCTCTTCTCCTACTACTTGGACATTTGGAATGGTTGTAACCAAGGTTTGTCTCTCGTGCTCTGATACCACTCTGTAACGCCCCGAGATCCGATCCCTAAATTATGGATATTTTTTTTCCATCGGACCTCGAGACCTTACTTCGCACGTATCGCGGAAGAACAATTATATAGACATGCATTCATACGCATGAGAGAGAGAGAAGCCACATTTACCAAGATGTAAACAGCATCACAACCATTCATAATTTCCAAAAGAGAATACACATCCTTTGTTCCAGAATAAACATGAGTCCTCATAGGCTCACCACCCCATTACCGTACATATAAGAGAAACATTTATCCACCGCATACCCAGATGAATTATGATGTAGCACTACTCCTCAAGTGCAGTCTCCTCCTCAACCTCCTTCTCTATGTCTCCTGAAAACGTGTGTCACAAAGGGGTGAGTGTGACGCTCAGTAGGCAACCTAAACAAACCGGGGTTAACTCGCATCTATATAACCAAATTATATACATAATTCAGATGTTAATAATAGCATAATCCATTAATTATCATCTACTTAAAATAACACATATGAGAAAAATACATATTCTTTAACTAACATATAAGGTACCCATGCATGCAACAAGACCTCAGTGAATGAGCAGATTATGCATTATCACATTTTCTTGAGTTTTCACATTTTTGTTAATCATGGAACCGAACAGCTGCCGCAAACACAGGAGACCCGCACACACACAAAAGAAAGAGTACTACATAGACCCGGGAACGAACTCCCACCTAGACTCTTACTGCACGGGGAGTTACGTATCACCGTCCCCTGGGTTCTGTGACGTTGCGTATCGCCGTCCCACAGAACGAACCAGTCGAATCAATAGGTTTTGACTAGGGTGTTACGTATCGCCGTCCCCTGGGATCTTTTACTCAGAGCATGAACATGTTACTATATGAAGGAGACATGTTTTATTTCTAGGCTACTCATGCATAGAAAATGACTTATAACTACAAGTACAGAATTTCTGAGAACATGAAATTTTTACAGTGGGTTACTAACTTAGCCTTCTACCATTTTCTAATTTTTTAGATTTTTATGAATAAAAATGCCCTTTCAAAACTCTCCTTTTCTCAGTTTTTGCAAATCTGGACAGATCCACAGGTGCATCGACCTTACTATGGCCTGGGCCAAATGTGCACAGACCTTACTATGGCTTAGACCAAATGTGCATCGACCTTATTATGGCCTGGACCAATTGTGCACAGACCTTACATGGGCCTAGACCAAATGTGCATCGACCTTATTATGGCCTAGACCAAATGTGCACAAGCCTTACATGGCCTGGACAAAATGTGCATCGACCTTATTATGGCTTGGACACAATGTGCATCGACCTTACCTTGGACCTGCTCAGGCCTATCCAAAGGCGATACTACATGTACATCGACCTTACTTGGACCTGCTCAGACATGTCCAAAGGACTTCAACACATGTGCACCGACCTTACCTTGAACCTGCTTAGACCTGTCCAAAGGCTACAATACATGTGCGTCGACCTTACCTGGACATGTTCAGACCTACCCAAAGGACTTCAACACATGTGCACCGACCTTACCTGGACCTGCTCAGACCTGTCCAAAGGACTTCAACACGTGTGCACCGACCTTACCTTGGATCTGCTCAGACCTATCCAAAGGCTACAATACATGTGCATCGACCTTACCTGGACCTACTCAGATCTGTCCAAAGGACTTCAACAATTGTGCACCGATCTTATCTTGGACCTGCTCAGATGTGTCCAAAGGCTACAATACATGTGCGTCGACCTTACCTGGACCTGATCATACCTTCCCAAAGGATTTCAACACATGTGCACCGACCTTACCTAGACCTGCTCAGACCAAATGTGCATAGACCCTACATGGCCTAGACCAAATGTGCGTTGACCTTTCTATGGCTTGGACAAGATGTGCATCGACCTTATTATGGCCAGGACCAAATGTGCATAGACCTCACATGGGCCTAGACCAAATGTGCACAGACCTCACATGGGCCTAGACCAAATGTGCATAGACCCTGCCCAATGGCTGACCTTCCCAGGGACTGTACTAACCTTAGAGATTCAGAGGAAACTCATGGAAGCCCGAATCTTGATGAAACCAAAAACCAAAAATGAACATGGTGGTGGTCCCCACATGCCCTTGAGTCCCTCTTTAAAGTGTAGAAAATATATTTGAAATCATTCTAATGCATCATTGACCCCTAAAATTTGAGGTTAGGTGCCTACCTTTGGAATGTTCAACCGATTGATCCGGGGATGATATCCACATCCCAGATCCTCCTAAGCTTTCACCTTTCTATCCGGGGATGAGATCCACACCCCAGATCCTCCCAAGACCTTGCTCGTTGCCCTAGGTACTGCAGGTCTGCCCTCCTTCGTAGGGCCACAGTCCCTCACCTTTCTTTCTTACTTAGGAAGGGTAGAAGATGGCAGAGGGTTGATGGGAATGATTGCTAAAGGCTTACCACCCTTGAAACCCACCACATTATGTAGTTTTCAAGCCTCCCAAGGTTCTACTCACGACCCACAAGGCTCAGTCCAGCCCCCAAGGTTGATGGCTTAAAGAGGGGTTAATGCTAAGCACCCCTTCGGGTTTGAACAGGTGTGACCCTTCAACCGCTAGTCAGAAGTGCTAGTGGGCGCGCTTGTCTATTGGGAATTAGGTTAGGAGGTCTCATATGAAATGAAGAGACTTAGAGATATAACTTTGAGACGTAGTTTAAATGAATTTCCTCATTCGTAGCCCGAGTTATGATTTTTGCAATATTATCATTTATTCTCCCCCATTCCAATTGTGACCTTTTGGTAGCCTGAGGTAATTTGGGTATAACTCTAGCATCCACATAGTATTTGGCCTCGACCTCAACATAGGAGTTATAGCTAACACCCCACTCGGAATTAGGGCCTTAGTTTCAGGTTATTTCATTAACCACATACGAAGTTATGAATTTCTCATTAATTACATTCAAATTCTCTTAACAGTCACACCTCTTCGTGATAGCTGGCAGCCAAAGGGCTCAGAACCTTGGGTTCTGATGCGAATTGGACTTCCACCCTAACAGAGGAGTTTCGGTTAAGGGCCCAAGTTTTCTAGTGAGCCTAGTTTCATCCCATTTGGTTGACTGTGGACCAAGATATCCTTATTTTAATGGGTGACTGTGTTTTCTGTAACTGTTTCGACCCATTATCTCAAACTCCCTCTTACACCTACTAGGCCTATTTTCTGGAGTCATACTCTTCACCAAAGTTATTCCTTACCCAAGGTCGTTGCATGGGCTTTGGTTTCACCTAATTCTGATCTCCCTAGGTTAAGTTACAAATTTTTTAAGGGTTCTTCAATAATCTGTCTAGATTTTCTAGTTCGTTGAGTTCATGGGTCCGAATTATACTCAATTGGGCTAGTGCGCAATTGGCGGTCATAACATCCTCTCCCCCTTAAAATAATTTCATCCTCGAAATTGACTTGAGAATTTCTTTAAAAATGAAACTTTTACTCACCGAATATTTGAGGATATTCCCGACGCATCTTGTCCTCTGGCTCCCATGTTGCTTCCTCGGAATGAGAATTCCTCCATAAGACTTTCACCAGCCGGATGGTTTTATTTCTCAATACCTATTCCTTCCAATTTATGATCTTGCTGGGCTACTCCACATAAGATAGATCTGCTCGAACTTCTAGGGGCTCATATCTGTTGGGTTCGGTGCAGTATTCAGAGGGGGGGTGAATGAATATGACTTTTAAAAAACCTTTCGCCCAGTTAAAATTTCGCTCACTAAAAATGCTAGTTCGCAAACTAAACAAACTTGAAGGCTAAACGACAGTTGTGGAACTAACCAAACACACAGTGAGATCACTGGAGTGCTAACAAGATAGATTTAGTCAATCTGAGAAACTAATAAACTCTTCTGCTCAACCAGAAGCCAAACACATGGAGCACCCCTATGTAATCACCTAGCGGAAGCACAAATAGACAAGTCAAACCACAGTGCACAAGGGGTTTTTAGGTGGTTTGGTCCAGCAGACCTACATCCACCCCACACTCAACCCGAGTGTGGCTTCCACTAGCTCACGCTAGAAACCGCAGACTCAGTCTGCAACAGGTGCTGCCACACAGCTTGACCAGGGGAACAACCTCCCCTCTTCCTCCCAACCGGAGGGACACCCCAAGTGACTCCCAGCCACTTGGAAACTAGAGACGCACAGTCTCTCTTCCTCTAAACCGGAGGGAACACACCAGTGACTCCCAGTCACCAGCAAACCAGAGGTCGAAGACCTCTCTTCCTCCAGACCAGGAGGGACACCTGGACTTGCAACCTACAAGCCCAGAACTGAAGATCAGATCTCCCTTCCTCCAAACCGGAGGGAACACACAAGTGACTTCCAGCCACTTGCAAACTAGAGGTCGCAGACCTCTCTTCCTCCAGACTAGGAGGGACCCGACCTCAATCCAGAGGATCGGAAGTACAAAGCAAACCAAATGAAAAAGGAAAAATAAGAAAGGAAAAATACACAGCGATCAGAAAGCTGTAAAGAAAGATAACACAGATGTGGCTCGCATGGAGCTGACTGACCTGGATTTGATCCACGGTCCAGTAGACAGATCTTCAGGTAAGCTCCTCTTCTTCTTCTCTTCTCTCTCACTTTCTTTTTCTCTTAACCCTCACGAGCTCTCTAACTCTCTCTTTCTCTTCTTCTCCTTCTGCTCTTCTTCTCTTTCTTTTCTTCTTCTTTCGCAGGCTCTCTCTGTCTCTTCTCTTCTCTTCTTCTTCTGCTTTCTACTGCAGCTCTTTTCTTCTTCTGCTCTTTCACTCTCTCGATCTCTGCTCCTCTATTTTCTTCAGCTCACATTTCTTCTATTTCTTCTTCTTCTCTTGTTCTTCCTCTTTTCTTTTTCTGGATCGAAGGGCTTTCTGCTCTCCAGGCTTCTTCTTCGATCAGTCTTCATCTGTTGGATGAAGGCTTCCTTTTATAAGCAGCAGCCAGCAGGAGGGCAGCACTGGGCGCGTGTGGCTTCCACATTTCCCGCCCAGAACTTGTGGCCACGTGTCAGTCTCTCAGCTAGCTTCAGCACACGTGTCACAATCCTGTCTGCCCTTCCAGCCTCGGATCACGTGCCGCCCAGTCACTGGGGAATATTCTTCCTCGGACCACCTTCTTCTTTTTTGTTTTTCTTCTTCTCCTGCAAAGAGATTAAAACCATTAATACTCAGGGTTCTATATATATATATATATATACCTGAAATAAGTCGGTTGACACTCAAGCTAAAGCTGCACGAGGTGTGTAGGAACAACAAAAGGTGCACTATACTGAGAACGACACGAGGTACATAAGATGATTACAGCACGAGATAAAGAGAGAACGACACGAGGTACCACAGTAACAAAGCTAACACTACAAAGGGAACGACACGAAGTCAGATGAAAACAGCACGAGGTGAAGAGAGAACGACACGAGGTACCACAGTAACAAAGCTAACACTACAAAGGGAACGACACGAAGTCAGATGAAAATAGCACGAGGTGAGAAGGAAATAACACGGAGTAAAACGGTAGTAAAACACGCGATCAGAGGAAACCTAGACGAAGATAGAAAGAAGCAACACGAAGACATAAAAACAACACGAAGACACAAACACAGAAATAACATGAAGACTCAAACACAAAAATAACACGAAGACACAAACACAGAAACAACACGAAGACATTAAAAAAATGACTCGAATACAAAGTTGCTCGAACTTACGAACGACTCGAAGACGAGGACAGAAACCGACACGAAGTGTGGTCACAAAGTAAGAAAGACACTTCCAACGTACAGACTTCATATGATGTGAGACGATGTGTAGACTTTGCGTTCAACTGGATGTATAGACATGGAACGGCTTCAAGGTAACAATGTACAGACTTTGAAATAAAGAATGTACAGACTGAGAGTTCAAGGCCACGATGTATAGACTTTGCCCAAGGAAATGAATGTGTAGACTTTGGATTTCACTGTGAATGTACAGACTTCAGGTGTGAAGACCATTGTGCAGACTTTGGAGAACAGTTCAATGTATTGACTTAGCGTTGTATAGACATGAAGATGAATGATCAGACAATGTATAGGCTTCACAGTTCAACAGCCATTGTATGGACTTTGAAACAGCAAATGAATAAGTATGTACACTGAGTAGAAGAGGCATGCTGTATAGACTTGGAGTTTAACATGCATGAAAACCAGTGTACAGACTTGGATGAGTATAGAGTGTATAGACTTGAAGGCCTGAAGGCGATGTGCATACTTGCTGAGTTGACGCTGCAGCCCAATGAGTTGACGCTGCAACGTATACACTTTATGTTCAACTGATGATGTGTAGACTTGAAGTTAGACAAACCAGACAATCAGTGTTCTGATGAGTCGACGCATCATCAAGAGTGGGTCGACCCACTACTGTTCATACTAACTAAGCAGAGTGTAGCAATGAATGCTTTAAGCATCAGTTAACACGACTGAACATCAGAAATGTTAAACTAAACTGAGCAGCAAGATGACTGAACATTTGATAGACTGAATAACAGCATGATGACTCACACAGCAGGATGACTCACAGTGATTAACTCACATCAAAAACCAATCATCAAAACGATCATTAAAACCAAAACCACATGGGCACAACAATATCCTATAACATGTAAGGCATCTCGGACATATTTCCTGAGCATGGAGACGTGAAAGACTGGATGTACATGTGACAGGGCGGGCGGAAGTGCAAGTCGATAAGCCACCTTGCCAACCCTTTGTAAAATCTCAAAAGGCCCGATATATCTGGGATTGAGCTTGCCCTTCTTTCTAAATTGCATGACTCCCTTGGTAGGAGACACCTTTAGGAACACATGGTCTCCTTCTGCAAATGTCAACTCTCCCGCCGTTGGTCTGCATAATTTTTCTAACGGCTCTGGGCTGTGAGGAGTCGTTGTCGGATCATAGATATCTTCTCCGAGCAGTCTTGTACTAAATGTGGCCCAAACAGCTGCTTCTCGCCAGCTTTATACCAACACACTGGTGATCTACACGGCAGCCCGTAGAGTGCTTCATAAGGTGCCATCTCATGGCGGAATGGTGACTATTGTTGTATGCAAACTCTATCAGGGGCAAATGATCGTCCCAATTCCCCCTCCATTCAATACTGCATGCCCTCAGCATATCTTCTAGAGTTTGGATAGTGCGCTCAGATTGCCCATCGATTTGAGGATGAAATGCCGAGCTGAGCCGCAGCTCTATCCCCATAGCCTGTTACAAACTCTTCCAAAACCTTACAGTGAACTGAGGGTCCCGATCAGAGATGATAGATAAAGGAGCACCATGCAACTGAATGATCTCAGCGATGAATAGTTTCGCTAAGGATTCGATTAGAGTCTGCTTGTTGATGGCAGGAAGTGTGCAGTCTTGGTGAACCTGTCCACAATCACCCAGCTTATATCATGCTTTCTTCTGGTCATGGGTAGACCAGACACAAAGTCCATGGTGATTTGTTCCCATTTTCATTGTGCCATCTCAATGGTCTGGAGAGGACCGCCCAGTCTTTGGTGCTCTATCTTCACTTGCTGACATGTGAGACATTTGGACATGAACTCCGCAATGTCTCGCTTCATTCTGGCCACCAATACATCCTCTTCATATCTTGGAACATCTTGGGGCTTCCGAGGTGGATGGAGAACTTTGACCTATGCGCCTCCTACATCAAGTCCTTCTTCAACTCCACATTGTATGGTATACAAATCCATCCTCAGAATATGATCAGTCCATCAATCCTCACCTGGAAGTCCTCATTATTCGGTTTCTTCTACAATACCGTGTCCCGCTTTTGTGCCTCAGCAATTCTATCTAAGTATGCAGGTCTGGCCGAAAACCTAGCCAAGAGGCCAAAGTGCTTCCTTTTCTCGGGTCGTGATTCAATCACACCCTCTATCATATCCCACTCTCGATGCAAGCTTAACGCCATCAGTTTACGGCTGAGATCATCCGCCACCACATTCGCCTTGCCTGGGTGGTACTGTAAGGCGAAGTCGTAGTCTTTCAACAGCTCGACCCACCTCCTTTGCCTCAAATTGAGTTCCTTCTGCGTGAATATGTATTTGAGGCTCTGATGGTCGGTGAAGACCTCAAACTGAACTCCATATAAATAGTGTCTCCAGATGCGCAAGGCATGGACCATTGCTGCCATCTCAAGGTCATGAGTGGAGTAATTCTTTTCATGGTCCTTCAACTATCTCGAGGCATAGGCAATCACTCAACCATTCTGCATTAGTACACAGTCGAGGCCGATCCTGGAGGCATCTGTATAAATAATGAAGCCATCATTCCCTTGGGGGAGTGCCAACACCGGGGCTGAAGTCAACTTTTCCTTGAGCATCTGAAAACTATCTTCACACTCCACTGACCAGATAAATTTCACTCCTTTCTTGGTCAACTTGGTCATTGGGGCTATAATGGTGGAGAAACTTTCAATGAACCGGCGGTAGTATCCAGCCAGACCAAGGAAGCGCCTAATCTCCATGACTGTCTTCGGTGCTTCCCACTTTGTCACCGCTTCAACCTTACTGGGGTCCACCAATATGCCGTTCCCGGATATAATATGTCCGAGAAACATAACCCGATCTAGCCAAAATTCGCACTTGCTGAATTTGGTGAAGAATTTAGTCTCCCTGAGGGTTTACAGAACCACCCTCAAGTGCTGCCGGTGCTCCTCTAGATTGGCAGAATATATCAGGATGTCATCTATAAAGACCACGACAAAGTGATCTAGATAAGGGCGGGAAATCTAATTCATCTATTCCATGAATATAGCTAGTGCATTGGTCAACCCGAAGGGTACTACTAAGAACTCATAGTGACCATACCGAGTCCTGAAGGCCATCTTCGACACATTTTCGGGCTTGATTCTGATCTGGTGATAACCCATCCTCAGATCAATCTTGGAGAAGACTTTGGCAGATGATAATTGGTCAAATAACTCTTCAATCCTCGGTAGTGGGTACTTGTTCTTTATGGTGGCCTGGTTAAGCTTGCGGTAATCAATGCACAGCCGCATGGTCCCATCCTTCTTCTGCACGAACAAGATTGGTGCTCCCCATGGAGACATGTTGGGCCTGATGAAGCCTTTGTCTTGTAACTCCTGCAATTGCTTCTTGAGTTCGGCAAGTTCTGCCGGGGCCATCCGGTATGGAGGAACGGAGATGGGTGCGGTGCCCGGCACTAGCTCAATGGAGAAGTCCGCTTCTCGAATTGGTGGTAGTCCCAGTAGATCATTGGGAAACACATCAGGAAATTCTCGGACCACATTCAAGTCCTCCAAAGTCTTGACGGTGTCTTCTTCAGTTACCACACTAGCTAAGAAATAGCTACATCCCTCGCTAATCAGCTTAGAAGCCCTGATGGCTGATACTATCATTCTTCCCGTCTTACTTTTCGGGCATTGGAAGAAGAATGTCTCTTTTCCCGGCTTCTGAAAGATCACTCTCTTCCGACGGCAGTCTAAGAGAGCACAGTGTTTGTCTAACCAATCCATTCCCAGAATGAGGTCAAAGTCATTCATATCTAGGATGTATGCTTCCCCTAGTAATATTCTCACATTGATGTTGATTTCTATGGTATGGATCACAAGCTTGGCGAGGACTTGTTTCCCGGTTGGTGTGCAAACTATCATTTCCCCGAAGAATGTGGCTTGGGGTTTGTTCTTTAGTTGATTAGCAAAACTAGTGGATATGAATGTGTGTGTAGCCCCCGGGTCGAACAAGACCTTTGCATAAATATTATCCACAAGGAGCGTACCTTCAACCATTGTAGGGGTATTGTCTGCCTCTTCTTGCATCAGTACATAGACTCGCCCTCTATACTGAATTTTCTCATGTTGGGGAACTGGCTATTACTGAGCCTTCTTGGGGCAGTTCCTCGCATTGTGTCCGGCCTCGCCGCATTCATAGCACTTGACCTTTGCCCTCCAGCATTCCTATCCCGGATGGTTGCACCCATAATGGACACAAAATGGGACCCTTGGTCCACCCCTCTGTGCCGGTCCTCCCCTCGGTGCCGGTCCTTGGCGTGCCACCTTTTCCTTATCTCGCCTCCCTCCTGTCTGCATAGGCCTTTTGCCCGATGATTTTTGCTCCTCGGTGAACCTATACATGGACATTCGTTAGAACTTAACCTCATATGTCCTCTAAATCTTTACGGTTTCAGCTATTACCTTGCATTTTCTCGTTCGGCTAGATGAGCAAGCCTCAATGCCGTTGGGTAGGTGTCAGGGTCTTGGGTTGCAACGTAGCGTCGGACACTGCTATGCAGACCGTTGACAAATTTCTTCACCTTTCGACGAGCGTCTTCGAATATGTTCGGGGCATATTGACCTAGAGCGGAGAACTTGGCCTCATAGTCGGCTACCGACATGTTTCCTTGCTCGACGCTCAAGAATTCTTGCTCCTTAGCATCTCGCACATGTTCAAGGAAGTACTTCTCTCAGAAGATAGCTAGGAACTCCACCCATAACTTGTCACCGTCATGGTAGTCCACGAAGGTGGTCCTCATCTTGGCCTTCCACCACAAGTCAGCTTGATCTTGTAATACATAGGCCACCAGATTCACCTTCTCCTCCTCGGGACATCGCATTGCGTAAAATTTCTTCTCCATTTCGCTGAGCCATGACTCAGCCACCTCTGGACGCCTCTCCCCCTTAAAAATAGGAGGCGCCAATCTCAAGAACTGATCAAGCGCCGGTATGTCGTGACGTGGCGCGGGCTGCTGTAGCATCTGTTGCTGCATGGCCTGCATCAGCCCTTGCAAGCTCTGCATAAACCCCTCCAGATTAATTCCCGCATTGGGCACCTGTCTGCCGCCAACTGCCGGAGCATGGACAGTCACGTCATTCACCCCATTTGGGTCATCTACCCCCGATCCCCTCTCATCCTCCTGGGGAAGATCTCTTTACCTTCTTGGCAGCATAATTCTGAGAAATAAACAATTGTTAAGTGAGAGGGTTTTTTAATGGTTTCAAATATACTCTACCCTTTTTCCCACTCTAACCTATCTCTTCTCCTACTACTTAGACATTTGGAATGGTTGTAACCATGGTTTGTCTTACATGCTCTGATACCACTATGTAATGCCCAGAGATTCAATCCCCAAATTATGGATATATTTTTTTTCCATCGGACCTCGAGACGTTACTTCGCACGTATCGTGGAAGCACAATTATATAAACATGCATTCATACACATGAGAGAGAGAGAGAGAAACCACATTTATAAAGATGTAAACAGCATCACAACCATTCATAATTTCCAAAATAGAATACACATCCTTTGTTCCAGAATAAACATGAGTCCTCATAGGCTCACCACCCCATAACCGTACATATAAGAGAAACATTTATCTACCGCATACCCAGACGAATTATGATCTAGCACTACTCCTCAACTGCAGCCTCCTCCTCAACCTCCTTCTCTATGTCTCCTGAAAACGTGTGTCACAAAGGGGTGAGTGTGACGATCAGTAGGCAGCCTAAACAAATCGGGATTAACTCGCATCTATGTAACAAAATTTCATACATAATTTAGATGTTAATAATAGCATAATCCATTCATTATCATCTACTTAAAATAACTCATATGAGGAAAATTCATATTCTGTAACTAACATATAAGGTACCCATGCATGCAACAAGACCTCAGTAAATGAGCAGATTATGCATTATCACATTTTCATGAGTTTTCTGATGTGACACGATCCCTCGGACCTAGCTTCACAAGCAACCGAACCGAACGGCGGACCCACTCAAGCGGGTTCACCTGCGTCGCGCACACCCGGGTCCGTAGGTGGACCGGCGATAGTAGTGAGGGTTCGAGGATGGATCTCACCTATCCGGAGATTTGACTAGCTTGGGCTGAACTCTTAAGGGCATGGGATGCCCAATTCCGTGGGCGGCCAGCACGCCAAGGGCATGGGATGTAGTGGCTCTCTCACAACTCACCCGCGGTGGCACTCGATTAGACGGAATGTTGGAACGAGCACTCTCTCACTGCCGACGGCGCAACTAGAGATAATACTAAGCTAAGCAATAGTGAAACCAGTAGAGGAAGTGACCCGAAGCTCACCAGATCGGTGTGAAGACACCGATCCCGGCCGGAGACGAGGGCGAGCGCGGAAGCGTGGGCTACCCGCACGCCGCGCCGACGACGCTTTAGCCGAAGACCTGCTAGTACAAAACTACTCCTCGCGCAGGAGGGTGATCGTGGGGGTGGAGAAAATAGAGGTTACATTCAAACACTACCTCCACACAGGGAGGGGCGCTAAGCCGGCCAGGCGGGGAAGGGAAAATAGCTAAGGAAGTAGCCGATTGACCCCACCGTCGGTTCTGCCCGCCTGTCTGCCCGTCTGACAAGTGCTCGCTGTTGACTCCGTTGTGATCACTCCCGGACTCAAAAGTGAACAAGACCAACGCCAAAATGTTGGTGACTGACCCGGGAAGAAGTCTGAATTTTTTTGGCACCAGAAGTTATCGACGCTGGCCGGGACAGATGCTGGACCGGAGCTGCTCTGCTCTGCCTTGGACTGAGTTCAGGTTGTTGCAGCAGGTTGGCGACTTCACCACGATCGCTCCCGTGATCCAATCGAGACGGGATCAGGATGGTTGCGAGCGTGGTCGAATCCTCTTCGATCAGCAACCAAGATGGGCACCAGAGGAGGTCGGAGCAGGGAGGTGAAACCAGAAGAGTGAGAGGGGGTCTGATTAATCCCTGACAGAACTGACCTGCGCACCTGGGGAAAATAATTTGGAACGGGGAACTCCGAACTCCAAATGAGGTCCCGCTTGCTGTGTTGGACAGAGGACTGGTGGAGCTTCTCCCCGGTCAAGTGGCGCGGCAAGGGGAGCTGGGGTGTGGCAGCAGCAGCTTCTGGAAGTCGCTTCTGGTTGCAGGCCGGGCTGGTTCTGCGCAGTCGGTGAAGAACGGCTCTCCCGGGCAGCTCCAAACTCGGATCGGGGCGGGATCACCTCACCTACGAAGATGACTGGAGAGCTTTCCGGAAATGTAGGATACACCACCAGAAAATTCGTGATGATGAGAGGAAGCCTCTGCAACTCCGGGGTACTCTGCTGTTGCAGACTGCTACTGGAACTGCAACTTGATGATGGTAAATGGAGTCGGATAGGGGGGCCAATACAGCAAGGGGCGGGGGTATTGGTTGTGGGGGATGGGGGAGGGTGGCTGTGGCAAGGAAGATGGGGTTGGAGGTGGCTGGGGTCGCAGCTAGCAGGTGGAGGGGGAGGGAGGTGTGGCCAAGGGTGGAGGGTGAGAGAGAGGGGGGGTGCAAGTGACTCTTGGGAAAGGGGGGGAGTGTTTGAATTTGGTTTAATGGTGGGTGATCAATGGTGGTCTTGGGAAGGGGAAGGGGTGTGTTGGGATATGGAGAGGTGTGTTGGGGAAGGGAAGGGGTGGCTTGGGAAAAAGGGACTCTCCCTTGGGAATGTGAAAGGTTGTATGGGGAAGAGGAAAGGTTGCTTGGGGAGTGGTGGGAGTAAGGGGAGTTAAGGTGAGGTATGGGGAAGGGGGAGGGGCCTTAATGAGAGGTGAATGGGGAAGAGAGAGAGGGAATTTCAAATTTTGGGGTGGGGAGGAGAGAGAATGGGGTTCGCCCCCCTTAGAGAGAGAGAGAAGAGAGAGAGAGAGAGAGAGAGAGAGAGGAATCCACCCCTAGAGAGAGAGAGAGAATCTCACACAATTTTGGTGGATTTTCAACTTTCATTCAACAATTCATTAGTTCCAAATGGTGGGAGTGGGGTCCTATTTATAGGATTCCCACAATTTAATATAAGTCCCTGACTTTTGGACTACTAACAAGAAACCAAGGGAAGGGGGGGTGCCCATGGGCCTAGCCCATAGAATTGGGCCCATTAACCTATCAAACTGACATAATGACTCAAGACTTAGGTAATGACTCACTTAACCTAGATACTTGACTCAAATAAAAGGAAAATTACATAATAAAAAAGTGAAAAATACATCATATGACTCAGAGTGAAGTGGCGAACAAGATGTAGCACTGCTAGCGATCAACAGGAGCCCCCAAAAAAGTGGAGTGGTCGGAGATGTCCCCATCATTTTCACATTTTTTTTATTCATGGAACCGAACAGCTACCGCAAACACAGGAGACCCGCACACACACAAACGAAAGAGTAGTGCGCAGACTCAGGAGCGAACTCCCACCTAGACTCCTACTGCAAGGGGCGTTACGTATCGCCGTCCCCCGGGTTCTATGGCGTTACGTATCGCCGTCCCACAGAACAAACCAGCCGAATCAATAGGTTTTGACCAGGGCGTTACGTGTCGCCGTCCCCTGGGATCTTTTACTTCCGCGGTGTTACGTATCGCCGTCCCGTAGAAGGGACCGAAGTCCAACCTCACAGAATGCTGCTATTTTGCATTCATAACATTGACTTTGTATTCGCATTCACGTTCACACTCATTTTACAAATTCTAGTACGATACTTTATCATAACAAGCATGCTTCCAATGATTTAAGTGGGATAAACATACTGAGAGCATGAACAGGTTACTATATGAAGGAGACAAGTTTTACTTCTAGGCTACTCATGCATAGAAAATGACTTATAACTGCAAGTACAAAATTTCTAGGAACATAAAATTTTTACAGTGGGTTACTAACTTAGCCTTCTACCATTTTCTAATTATTTATATTTTTATGAATAAAAATGCCCTTTCAAAACTCTCATTTTCTGAGTTTCTAGAAAGCTGGACAGATCCACAGGTGCATCGACCTTACTATGGCCTGGGCCAAATGTGCACAGACCTTACTATGGCTTGGACCAAATGTGCGTCGACCTTATTATGGCCTGGACCAAATGTGCACAGACCTTACATGGGCCTAGACCAAATGTGCATCGACCTTACTATGGCCTGGACCAAATGTGCACAGACCTTACATGGCCTGGACCAAATGTGCACAGACCTTACTATGGCTTGGACACAATGTGCATCGACCTTACCATGGACCTGCTCAGACCTGTCCAAAGGCTATACTACATGTGCATCGACCTTACCAGGACCTGCTCAGACCTGTCCAAAGGACTTCAACACATGTGCACCGACCTTACCTTGGACCTCCTCAGACCTATCCAAAGGCTACAATACATGTGCGTCGACCTTACCTGGACCTACTCAGACCTACCCAAAGGACTTCAACACATGTGCACCGACCTTACCTAGACCTGCTCAGACCTGTCCAAAGGACTTCAACACATGTGCATCGACCTTACCTTGGACCTGCTCAGACCTGTCCAAAGGCTACAATACATGTGCATCGACCTTACCTGGACCTGCTCAGACCTATCCAAAGGACTTCAACACATGTGCACCGACCTTACCTTGGACCTGCTCAGACCTGTCCAAAGGCTACAATACATGTGCATCGACATTACCTGGACCTGCTCAGACCTACCCAACGGACTTCAACACATGTGCACCGACCTTACCTGGACCTGCTCAGACCAAATGTGCACAGACCTTACATGGCCTGGACCAAATGTGCGTCGACCTTACTATGGCTTGGACAAAATGTGCATCGACCTTATTATGGCCTAGACCAAATTTGCACAGACCTCACATGGGCCTAGACCAAATGTACATAGACCCCGCCCAAAGGCTGGCCTTCCTAGGGACTGTACTAACCTTAGAGATTCAGAGGAAACTCATGGAAGCATGAATCTTGATGAAACCAAAAACCAAAAACGAACATGGTGGTGGTCCTCATATGCCCTTAACTCCCTCTTTAAAGTGTAGAAAATATATTTGAAATTATTCTAATGCATCATTGACCCCTAAAATTTGAGGTTAGGTGCCTACCTTTAGAATGTTCAACCGATTGATCCGAGGATGATATCCACACCCCAGATCCTCCTAAGCTTTCACCTTTCGATCCGGGGATGAGATCCACACCCCAGATCCTCCCAAGATCTTGCTCGTTGCCCTAGGTACTACAAGTCTGCCCTCCTTCGCAGGGCCACGGTCCCTCACCTTTCTTTCTTACTCGGGAAGGGTAGAAGATGGCAGAGGGTTGATGGGAATGGTTGCTAAAGGATTACCACCCTTGAAACCCACCACATTATATAGTTTTCAAGCCTCCCAAGGTTCTACTTGCGACCCACAAGGCTTAGTCCAACCCCCAAGGTCGCTGGCTTAAAGAGGGGTTAATGCTAGGCACCCCTTTGGGTTTGAATAGGTGTGACCCTTCGACCGCTGGTCATAAGTGCTAGTGGGCGTGCTTGTCTGTTGGGAATTAGGTTAGGATGTCTTCATGTGAAATGAAGAGGACTTCGTGATCTAACTTTGAGATGTTGTTTCATCAAATTTCCTCTTTCCTAGCCCGAGTTATGATTTTTGCAATATTATCATTTATTCTCCCTCATTCCAATTGCGACCTTTTGGTAGCCCGAGGTAATTCGAGTATAACTCTAGCATCTAGGCAGTATTTGGCCTTGACCTCAACATAAGAGTTATAGCTAACATCCCACTAGAAATTATGGCCTTGGTTTCAGGTCATTTTATTAACCATAGACGATGTTATGAATTTCCCATTAATTACATTCGAATTCTTCGAACAGTCGCACCTCTTCGTGACAGATGGCAGCCAAAGGGCTCAGAACCTTGGATTCTGATGTGAATTGGGCTTCCACCCAAACAGAAGAGTTTCGGTTAAGGGCCCAAGTTTTCTAATGAGCCTAGTTTCATACTATTTAGTTGACTGTTGACCAAGATATCCTTATTTTAATGGATGGCTGTGTTTTCTATAACTATTTTGACCCATTATCTCAAACTCCCTCTTACCCCTACTAGGCCTATTTTTCAAGAGTCATACTCTTCACGAAAGTTATTCCTTACCCTAAGGTCATTGCATGGGCTTTGGTTTCACCTAATTCTGATCTCCCTAGGTAAAGTTATGAATTTTCTAAGGGATCTTCAATAATCTGTCTAGATTTTCTAGTTCGTTGAGTTCATGGGTCCGAATTATACTCAATTGGGCCAGTGCCCAATTGACGGTCATAATAGTGGTACCCTTAACAAGGATAACCCGAAAGGAAAATCCATATATTTGGACAAAGGACTGTGATTAGGGTTTCCATACCCTAAAAGAATGTCTATCAACTACCCCTATTCTTGCCCTACCTGTGGGTAGTGAAGGATTTGAAGTTTACACAAATGCTTCGGGTATTGGGCTAGGCTGCGTATTAATGCAACATGGGAAGGTCATTGCTTATACTTCTAGGCAACTAAAGGGCCATAAAGAGAATTATCTTGTGCATGATCTTGAGTTGGCAGTTGTTATTTTCACCCTCAAGATCTGGAGACATTACTTTTATGGTGAGCAGTTTATTGTTTACACTGATCACAAGAGTCTAAAATATATTTTCTTACAAAAGGAGTTGAATATGAGCCAGAGAAGGTGGCTTGAATATTTGAAGGATTTTGATTTTTCTATCCAACACCACCTTGAAAAAAGAAATGTGGTGGCTGATGCCCTTACCCGTAAGCCTATGGCTTCGCTATCCTATTTAATGATTAAGGAATGGAGTCTATTGAAGCAATTTGCTGAATTAAAGTTGAATATGGAAGCTAATGAAGGTCATTTATTGATTGCTAACATTAGTGTGCAGCCCTGTATATTGATCGAGATCAAGGAGCTTTAGGATGTTGATCCATTTCTTGTAGAAGTCAAATGAAGCTTAGACAAGAGACATGTTTTTTTATATCTAATAATGGGAGGCTATTATTTCAAGGTAGAACATGCATACCTGATCATGATAGCATCAAGAAGAAACTCATGGAAGAGGCACACAGATTCAAGTACACAATCCACCCAGGAGCTACCAAGATGTATCAAGACCTAAAGAAGACTTATTGGTGGCAGAATTTAAAGAGGGAGATCGCCGATTATGTGAGCCATTGCTTAACTTGTCAACAAGTCAAGGCAGAGCATCTAAGACCAGCTGGTAAACTTAGGCCTTTGGAGATACCCACGTGGAAGTGGGAGAGTATTGACATGGACTTCATAGTGGGACTACCAAGGACTTGAAGTGGGTTCGATGCAATCTGGGTTATTATAGACTGACAGACAAAATCACCTCATATGTTGCCTATCAAGAATAAGTGGACCGTGGATGTATTGGCAGCTTTGTACATTAAGGAAGTAGTGAGACTATATGGCATTCCAGTATCCATTATTTCTGATCGAGATCCTAGGTTCACGCCACATTTTTGGAAAGGTCTGTAAGCTTCTTTGGTAACCAAGTTAAAGTTTCACACAACTTTTCATCCACAGACAGATGGCTAGACGGAGAAAACTAACTAGATTATTGAAGACATGATCCGAGCTTGTATGATAGATTTTGGTGGCCATTGGCATGAGTATTTACCACTAGTAGAATTTGTTTATAATAACAGTTATCAGTCAAGTATACATATGGCTCCATTTGAAGTGTTGTATGGTCAGAATTGTAAATCACCTATTTGTTGGGAAGGGATTGGCGAGAAGCAGTTAATTGGTCCTGATGTTGTTCAAGTGACAACCAAGAACATTCAGATCATCCGAGATCAGTTAAAGACCATGCAATCTAGGTAAAAGAGCTACACAGATAATAGAAGAAGAGAGACTTGGAGATTCAAGTAGGAGACCATGCATTTTTAAAGGTCTCAACGACGAGAGACATCTAAAAAATTTGGAGTTAAAGGTAAATTGAGTCCAAGATTCATTGGTCCCTTCGATATTTTTGAAAGAGCTAGTGAAGTGGCTTATAAATTAGCTTTGCCCCCATAGCTAGCTAGAGTGCACGATGTATTTTATGTGTCTATACATAAGAAGTATGTGTATGATCCCTCGCATGTAATTCGCCATGATGACTTGGTGCTGCAAAAGGATCTATCTTATGAGGAGAAACCAGTCAAGGTGTTGGATCGGAAGATTCAACAATTGAGGAATAAAGCCATACCTATGGTCAAGGTCCAGTGGAGCAAGCGTGGTCAAGAAGAGGCTATGTGAGAATTGGAAGAGACAATCAAGAAAAAGTACGTTGAATTATTTGCTGGTATGTTTCTGTAAGCCCTAATCTTTCTTCATATCATATGAATTTTGGGGCTAAATTCTTTTAGAGGGGGAGGGTGTAGTAACTTGATTTAAAATATAAATTTTATAAATAAGGAATTGTTCTTTTCTCACAATAATATAGAGATAATTAAATAAGTGCTTAAATAAATCGACTAGCATAAATATAAAATTAGAATAAATCAAGAGAGGTTGTTTGGGTTTGAATTAGTGTTTTTTGGGGCAAGGTTTAAGGTTTAATTGGCTTAATAATGAGCCAATAAATCCTAAAAAATCAGATTAATTTGTAAACCCTAATTCTTAGTGGGTTTGGTGGCTTAAACCTACACTATTGGGCCTTCGGTCACAGGAAAACCCTAGCCCACGTTGAGGAAATGCTTTTCCTTCTAATTTCTGGCGAGATTAGGGTTTAGACGGGTGCTTGGCAATGCCATTGTGGGTAAGGGCAAAGTTTTTAGAGGGAATTTCGATTCTGGATAGGCTAGGGTTTTGGGCTGCCAAATCCCTATATAAAGGACTCTAGAGGTGCCTGGTCGAACCCTAGATCGTGCAAGGTCAAGGAGGCAGAAGATAGGAGCGACTTTTGGGAGAGGAAGGCAAAGGAATCGGGCGTCCGCGAGTGAGCTCGAGGGTTACGTTCTTTCCCTTAGATCAACTTACAAGGTAGGTTTCTCTCAGGCACAAACTAATTAAGGCTTCAAATCATGCTAATTTGCATGTGTAAATGTTCCAAAACGTGTTTGCCCAGTTTTTATTGACCCCACTACATATATTTTATGATTGAATCGAGATGTATTGATTTCCACCAGACTTAGGGTTACTATGTTGGATCGCGATACTAATAGGGAGCGCGTTTATGATCAGGACCCCGCGATAGTCCGCGACTATACGAGTTTTATTATATATATATATATATTAAAGCGAACGCGTCCGTCTGATTGGACACGTCTATATTAATGCGTCATTCTCTAAGGACACGTCTATGGATCGGTCTTTGACAGATCACGATGTTTCCTCTGACCGCGTTCTTGATCGCGGCACATGAAAGGACAACATCCTGCATTGATGGGTTAAGAATCATGTTTCACAATGGTTCATATCATTTAAACAAATTATAAAACTAGGTAATCATGAAAGTAAATGGATTCTTAAAGATATGCTTACGATCTATGTTCCCTTGTGATCTCATGAAAGCATCCATCATCCCCATGTTATCTTGTGCAGTAAAAGAGTAGAATGAACCTGTTAGACTGTTAGATGTTATTTTTCTAATCTTATATACTCTCATGACTTGTTAACCTTGATATTTATCGGTGATTTCACTTAGTAAATAACTTAGTGTTTTTGCTTGAGGGTCATGTCACTCCGGTGGCATTTGACCTACCGCACTACTATTTTCTGATGAATCTATTACACCCACTTCTTGGTGAAGCTGGGACCCTCCGTTCGATACTCCTTCCGTCGGACTGAAACTTCTTCATCAAGGCCTTCGTAAGTCTCCGCGAGCCTGAGATTTTCACTAGGACGCCGAGCAGGTTGTATCACAAAAACCCTAAAAATCACTCGAAACCACATCCTACTACATAGGATAGGGTTCAACCGGCCTTTGGAAGGGTAGAACGGGGTTTTGCCAGAGCTTTGTTCAATCCCTACTGAACACGGTTGACCAAGTGACCGTGTTCAGGTTTTGTTTTCCTGAATGCGATAGACCCAGAGACCACACTCTTGTACTTTCTTTAAGTCCGAATGTTCGATATTAGACACATCTGATGAATAGGACACCTTTATTGAACTCATCCACCCGATATGACGCGATCATGCTTGACTGCATTGACTGTGTTGACCAGATTAACTAACCTTGATCGTGTCACTTGGATTGGACACATTTAAGTTGCGGCCCTGGAACCAACCGCGTTAAACCCAGTTTCCCGAAATATTCATTTCTCGATTGTAATGTGTAAAAGTACCGATTCCAGCCCTTCACGGCTATTATTCCTTGAGATCTTCAACCCTTTTCATGGGGTTATACTCCTCATTGACAAGTCTATTTTGACTTCCATTCCAATGTCATTCTCCAATGACTTACTACTTGATCTTAAGAGCCTAAAATATTATAATCCTTAGAAAAATTCTTATTTCTTACTCTTGATTTCCTTAACTACATGAGCTTGTTATTGGAACACTATTTGGCCAAAGTGAAATGATTGAATTATCTGGGAAAACTATTGAATGAGACTATAGTCGAATAACCCCAATACATGTGCATATAGGACCCGATCTGGTCCTGAGAGGAGCACCCGAATTACTCATTCAACTGTAGGAGTATTGACTTGTGGTGTGACATTGCACCAGAATGAAATGCATGATTGAGCTGGATAATTCAATATTGAATGAATAATTGATAAAGTTATTGACCCAATGAATGTATGGCCAATCCTATTGAATTGAATGATGTTCTTGATCACTGATTATTATCTATTGAAATGATCATACCTTCTTCATTGATTGCTATACCTTACTGTTATCCTTCTTAATTTTCGTTATTCGTTATCTAAGCACTCCTTTGGATAGATTGTTCCACATTTTCTACTGCCTTTTTATTCATTGCATATTAGTGATGTCATTCTATTGAAATATATTCAACATGTTAATTACTTAAACTCTGCCTGGTACAGGAGAAGTAATTCCTAATGAACGTTAGCTCACCTAGTGTTCTCAATGTTTTTCAGGTAGTTCTGATGAAGAGGAACCACAATCAGATGGGCTGGGACTAGAGTGATCAAGAGCGACCTCTTAGAAGGTTTATGTTAATTGAGTCTAGTAGAATTGTTAAGTTGTAATGAGTCAATAAGTTTATAAGTTGTTATATTGGAAGTGAATTATTGTACTCATTTCTTAGTGAGATGGAACTTGGTTTTATGTAATATTGGAATTCCTTGATTATTAGTAAAGTTTGTTGGAATATCATTTGCATTATGGTGTCTTGTTCCTTTGAAATTTCTGATTATTGCTCTGATTGAATGATTATAACTATCGCACTTGAGATTCCGCATTGAGGCGTGACAGGACGTATTAACGACATGTGTTTTTCCCTATCAATTGTCATCGTAGTAACTTATTTATTTTATCAGCTCAATCCCATCTCCCTCGACACTTCTAGAACCAACGTTCTACATAAACCTTTTGTGAATATATCCGTAAGGTTTCTTTCTGATTTCACAATATTTAAGACTATCAACTGTTGCTTTATTTTCTCTCTTATCGACATGTGTCGCACTTTCAAGTGTCTATTCATTTTTGCATCAGTATTTGCCTACATACATTTATCAATTGCTGATTTACAATCACATAAGATATATATAGAAGGTAAAGGGCATGCAATCAATAGAATATCAATCAAAAGATCTCTCAACCATTCAAGTTCTATGCAAGTAGTGTCTAATGCAATCATTTCAAATTCCATTATACTTGTACCTAATACAATTTGTTTGGTGGATTTCCATGACACTACACCTCCTCCCAAGAGGAAAATAAAATCTGATATAGATTTGACATTTAAAGAATCACTAATCCAGTTTGCATCACTATATCCCTCTAAAATAGAGAGATAACTAGTATAGTGTAATTCATAAGCCATTGTACCTTTTAGGTATCTAAGTACTCTTTCTAAGGCATTCCAATGACTCTCATTAGGCTTAATGGTACATCTACTAAGCCTATTAACTGCATAAGTAATATTAGGCCTTGTGTAATTTGTAAGGAATCCAAGTGGCGAATGATGGGCCACCCAAGAAGGAGTGGAAGGAGGATGAGGGGAAGAAGAAACTACACCCTCAACAATAGCCTTAAGGGCTTGGATTTGTTGAGGGGTGGGATGATCTAATGCATGCAAAATTTGGGAGACCTTCTCATCATGTGGAGGAGATGATTCAACGGGAATAGTGGCTCGCATTTGATGCAAGAGACCACGGACTTGTGTCATAGGGAATATGATTTATGCATATTCACTTTGCATCACTGGATTTCCTAGGTTCTTCTTTAGATGAACACTTGTGTCATAGGGAGTTGATATGAGTTGACAGTCTATGTGATAGAACTTTTGATTTTAACTACTTAGTGAGATTGTGATAAGGTTATTCCTCCCGAATTTCTTATGACTCTAGTGTTTAAAATTAAGTCAACTTCTCCTAAATCTTTCATGTCAGAGTTTTGAGAAAGAAGTTCTTTTACTTTCTTTACAACTTGCATATTAGATCTAAAGATTAAAATGTCATCAACATACATGCACGAGATGACAATATTTTTACCAAACATTTTATAATATACACATGTATCAGTTTGGTTGATTTTAAAACTATAAGAAAGAATGGTTTGATCGAATTTTTCATGCCATTATTTGGGTGCTTGTTTTAAACCATAGGGTGATCTAATTAATTTACATATTTTATTTTCTTGACCTGGAACAATGAAGCCCTTAGGTTGATCTATATAAATTTATTCTTTTAATTCACCATTTAATAAAGTAGTTTTTATATCTATTTGGTGTATGACTAATTTGTGTATGGATGTTAAAGCAATTAAGACTCTAATGATGGTGATCCTAGTCACAGCAGAATATACATCAAAATAATCTATGTTAGCTTTTTGTGAAAATCATTTAGATACTAATCTAGCCTTATATTTATCAACTGATCCTTCTGGTTTCAATTTCTTCTAAAAGACCCATTTACATCCAATAGTTTTACATCCGAGAGATAAATCAATTAAAACCCAAGTGTTGCTTTGGATTATTGAATTCATTTCATTATCTATGGCTTCCTTCAAAAAAGATGAGTCCATAGAGTTCATACCATCAGGATATGTAGTTGGGAAGTCTTCTATTAATAGTGCATAAAAATCATCAAAGACCTTTTATGTTCTTGTTCTTTTACTTCTTCTTAGTTCAGTAGGAACTTCTTCTTCTTCTCTAGGGCCAGTGAAGTTAGAGGTAGAGCCAGGTTCATTATTTCCTACATTAGTTTCAACTCTAGATTTAAATAGAAATATATTTTTAAAATAGACTGCATCTCTAGCTTTAATTACTGTGTTATTTGTTATATCACTTATTTTTGAATTAATTACTAAAAATCTATTTGTATTGCTGTAGAGTTTATCAACTTTGTGGTTTGTAGTATACCTAATAAAAATAGTGTCTACAGTCTTAAGTCTAATTTTCTTTCTTTTAATTTCAAGTATTTTTATTTTTGCAAAGCACCCCCGCACTTTCAAAATATTTAAATTAGATCTTCTACGTTTTCAAATTTCATATGGAGTGGTCATTATATTTGAAATGAATTCTATTTAAAATGTAACATAATGTTAAAAGAGTCTCCCCCCACAAGTTCTCGGGTGCTCCTGAACTAATCAACATTGAATTAACCATATCTATTAGTGTTCTATTTTTACTTTCAGCTATACTATTGGATTTTGGAGAGAATAAGGGACATTCACCTCATGTATTATCCCATTTTTTTGACAGAATTGGGTAACTGCAAGAGAGGTGTACTCTTCTCTTATATCAGACTTGAGTATTTTAATTTTATTTTCTTGTTAATTTTCAGCTTCCACCTTATAAATTTGAAATTTATTTAATACTTCATCTTTAATTTTGATTAGGTGGAGATAGTAATATTTAGATAGATCATCAATGAATATTACAAAATATTTGTTGCCACCTCTAGAGATCCATCTAGCATCACACACATCATTGTGTATAAGTTCTAGGACATCACAATCTCTATCAACTGATTTAAAGGGTTGTTTAGGTAATTTGGCTTCCACACAAATCTCACATCTATCATGGTGTTGGATATCCATATTAGGGATTAAATTTAACTTTATTAGTCTTATAATTGAGTTATAATTAACATATCCCAATGTTGAATGCTATGTATTGGAAGATTCAACATTCAATGCAATTGATTGTTTAAAAGATGGTGTAGATATATTCAACTTGAAAATACCATCACACATAAATCATTTTCCAATAAAAGACAACCCTTTAGTTATTACAACCTTATTTGACTCAAATACTAACTTAAAACCCTGTTGTACTAAGAGTGATCCACTAATGAGGTTCTGCTCGATGTCGGGAACATGGCGAACGTCGTGAAGGGTTAACGTTTTGCATGAAGTCAACTTCAAATCTACTCTTCCAATCCCTAGCACTTACGCCTCCGCATTGTTCCCATCATCATAGCTCATGTACCTGAGTCTTGATAAGTGAAAAACCAAGAGCGATCAGCATGGATTTTAGCTCCGATGTCAATCCACCAATCAATGGGCAAGTTGGTCGAGTTCACTTCAGGGTTTTAGAGAATTGACCTAAGTGCAGGCTCAGATGCACCAGTGTCTACAGTCACCATGTTGACTTGAGGGCCAATTGGAGGAGAACCATTCTTTTTCATCTTTCAGGTAGACTTCTTGCGAAAATAACATTAAAATGCTAGATGATTCGTCCGCCCACACAAATATCAGCCGCGCTCCCCCATTATTCTCATTTGGCTTCCTTGGAGGATTTGGGTTATGGAATGGACATTGATTTTTCTTAAAATAGTTGCACTTTGGAGAAAATGACTTTTTGTGGGATTTAAATAGTTTGTTTTCAACCATGTTGACTTTGGGCTTATAATTTTGAGTGGAGGCCTATCTAAGTCTATGTTGCTCTTCAACTCTAATAGCACCAACTACTTGGGATAGAGTGAAGCTACCTTAAGTATGACTAAATATTTTGATAAAATTAGACCAAGAAGGGGATAACTTGTCTAACAGACAGGCTACTTGGAGTGATTCATCCAATTGAGATCCTATGGCTCTCAGTTCGTGGACAACGCCCTCAAAATTGTGTATTTGGTCATTCATAGGTTTGTTGTCCACAAACTTAAATTTGTTAAAGTCCGACGCCTTGAAACACTTGACTCCATCATCATCAAGCCCATATTTGGCCTCTAAGACATCCCACAATTCACTAGCACTCTTAGAGTTATAGTATAGGCCATAAAGGTTATCAGATAATACAACTAAATTTCTGTGGAGGCAGTGATAATCAATTTCTTCGAGGTTTATGGAGGTGGATGGCCTGAGTTCGACTTGTACACGTGATGCACGAATATGAGCTCGTCGGGTGGTGTTTTGGGAGGAACCCGACTCACGACTCTCGGTGGTGCTCTCACTAATTGCCGAGATAAGTCCGAGCGTGGTTAGCCAACATTCATTTGGATTTGCCATCTCCTAAAGTTCCCTCCATCAAATTTTTTCGATTTGACACTAAGGATTTCCTTGGTCATTAGGTTTGCTATTTGAGAAAAATGTGGGGTAAACACAATTTGTAAATGAAGTGTTTTAGGTTTTGTCAATACACTTGAATTTATAAAAATAACCAATAATCAATTCTCACAAAGTAGGTAATAGGTCACAGGTTAATATTAGCTCAACAACAGCTTAATAACAATAAAAAATAATAATTTTTTTTCAGCAAGTAGTAATTTTTGGGATTTTATTTTCAAGAAACAAAATTAATTAGTTTATGTAAACTAATGGAAAGTAACATTTTACATAATTTTATTTTCAGTAATAGAACTAAATAATTTTCTATTAGGAGAAATAATTTTTTTAGAATATAACTTTTTTAAAACAGAATAAATTTACTTAAGTAGGAATAATATTAAGAATTTTTTGAAAACAAAAAGAATTCCTTCAAATATTAAAAAATTCAAAAAATCTCTGACAGGACAGTAATATTTTATTTTTTGTAAATAACGGTAAATTTTTAGAAATTCATTTACTATAAATAAAAATTATTTTATACAGAAATGATTTTTAGAATTGTAATTTCTAAAAAAATAGAAATAACTATTTTTTGTAAATAGAATTTATAGTTATATTTTTCTATAAATAGAAACTACTTAAAAAAGAAATGTGATTTTAGAAATAACAAAAATATAATATATTTTAATATTTTACTTTCTAAAAATTGAGATAATTAGTTTTCTAAAAAATAGAAATAAATATAATTTAGAAATCTAATTATTATTTCATAGAGTCTAAAACGCGTCTATGCAGTCAGACACTCATTTAGAGACTTATAAAACGCGTCTACCGGTCGTGTTCTGAACGCGTCTATTGATCATGACGCAACTTAATTAGAACGCGTTGGGGAACAAAGTTATATTTTAAAACACGTCACTCTGCCTAGACGCATATAATAATATTTTATTTTATGTTTATTTTTTTTAATAATACATCAAACTAAGGGGACGTGATTCTTTTAATCACGTCAAAAAGCTTTGGCGCGTTTCAACTTATTTTTTTTGAACAAATTAAGATAAATTCACAGGATTCAAAAGAATATTAATTTTTTTCTCGTGTCGATTCACGTCAATGTGTTTTGACGCGGTTCAAAAGAATTGATATATATTTTTATGTTGATTTACGTCAATGCATTTTGACTTGATTCAAAAGAATATTTTTTTATTCGATGCTGATTCAAGTCAACACTCTTTGACATGTTTCAAAAGTGTTTTTTTTGTTCATGAAACGGTTTCAAAAGTGTTTTTTTATTTTGATTCACGTCAACATAATTTGACCTAGTTTAAAAGTGTTTTTTTATATTAAACGGTCACTTTAACCATATCTATTTTAGAATAGCGTCAGGTCTTTCTGTTGTTTTTTATAATATATATATATTATTTTCAACAATAATAAATTTTATTTTTAACAATAATAAATCAATAGAACTCTTAGAGTGATGATTTTCTATTGTTGAAATCAATAAAACAACAACAAATAATTAAAAATAAATGAGTTTAGAAGCGGTCTATCGGGTCGAAGCGCGTAGTCGCTAAAATTAAGAGTTCTATTGCCACCCGAGGTGTAAGTCTCGCGGCAAAGGTCTCTTAGAGATACGATGACCCTTGGATAGGCGATCCTCTCTCTCTTGTCGACACCTCCTCGAAGAGAGCACCGTGAATCTCGATCTAACTTTCAAATAATTCAACAGTAGAGGAGAATAAGAAATGAAGAAGGAAGAGTTACAAACTTTTAAGTAATTCAGCATAGGAGAATAAAAATGAAGAAAGAAGAGTTAACGCACATAAATCACAGTTTTTGTAGTTGCTCAAAAAATTTATAAAACCGAATGACCATCCGAAGTGATTTATGTAAAGTCTTTATAGAAAATATCCAAGTAAAGAGCGTCCCCCAATGATAATCCTTAATTAGAGCTTTGTCAATTGTCAACGGATGAACATAGTAATAGTCAACATTCGATGTCATTTATCACGCATGTCATTTCCACGTACAACGATGAACAATGAAAATTTTCAAATCACAAAAGAAAAAATCTAACCGTTAGCAATTGGCACTACCTAAAAAAACATCGTGCAGTGCTCTTAGTTCCGAGGCCAAGGTGTTCTCCCCTTCCCACGATCACTCTCCCACTAAACTAAACTAAAAAAATAAAAATAATTATATAAATAAATAAATAAAAACTCTGCAGTCCCAAGTAAAACCCCTCCTCTCCGAGCATTCTCTCTCTAGAGATGTCAACGAGTCGGATACGGTACAGATAGTGTACTATCCGTATCCATATCCGATAAGGAATAACTGTATCCATTTATTATTCGCTAAATATTCAGAAAATAATGTATCTGAAACCATTATTTAGTATCCAAAAAATACGGTTAGTGGACGGTTAGCGGATAGTTACCGGTCATACATATAAGACTAAAATTTAAGATGTAAATTAACTCAATTAGATAAAAATTTAAATTGGAAAGAACAATCCATATATATGATGTCACATCCCGAGATATAAGTACAGCGGAAGATATTCGAGAACGTGAACAGCCGGCTAGGACGTCACAAGCGAGCAATATATTTAGAGCGCTAACACATCCACATATAAGTATGAATGCACAATAATTTAACAAAACATTTACTTTTATTGAATAATAATCAAGGTACATGATATTGACTCTTAACTCTTTAACTAACCAGACTCAATAAAAATGAAAAGTACATAGGATGACTCAATAAAATAAAAAATTACATCATATGACTCCAGACTAACATAAGGACATATAACACGCCAAGTCTTCTCTCGAATCTTCAATCATCACTCTCGGACCCATCATCGGAATACTCGGAATCCGATCCACTAGAGTTTTCTGGGAAAATTTGAAAAGTAGGGTAATGAACATACTTGCCTAGTAGGTATCTTCGTATCAACATGAAGGTAATGTTTAAATAATTAACACTTTAGCTCTAGAAAACAGGATAAAAAGGAATGCGGTAAATCATACGAATAAAATCCAAGTAACATTAATAACGAGATATAGATCATAGAGATATGAAGAATGTGAATGGATAATAGAGCATGATCAAGCAAGATATAAGGTAAAGTGACCTTTCGTGAACTAGAAAACACTTTTCATAACCATAAAGGCTATGCACTAGAAAGTCATGTAACAAGAATGTACTAGCAAGTATGTAAATTTTACAAGATTGTCTCGTGGTTTTCACCCGTTTATAAAAAAAGTACTCCCAGCGTAATGCGGCGCCAGTAAGCATCATATCCCATGGTTTACAGTACGTTTTTGGCTATCTACTGAGGGGGCTAGCGTGGAGCCCTTGGACACTGTCCGTGCCCGCTCTTACATCTTCAAGTTATAAATCAAGTTACTTCCACGAGAAATAAAGTAGGTCAATAATGTACAAGTTCAAACTATAGTTTCATGATAACAAATATCAAGGTAAGAACGTACAAAAATTAAAACATGAGGTCAAGGACGATTTAAAGATAAGGTCATGCTACGGAAGAAATTTGGCAGCATAACGGCATATTCCTTAACTTTCATAATTCATGAGGTAGCTTTGTTATTAGGTTCTAGATCATCAATAGTCCATCTTGGAATTTAGGGAAATCAACCCTTGGGTCAAACCTCGGGTTAAACAGGAACTGGGTAGAAGCGGTCATTACTGGACCGTTTTTAGACATAGGCGGTCAAGGCTGGACCGCTATAAGGAATTTGGCGGTCAGGTCAGGACCATTTCTATATAGAGTCGACGCATGAAGAAAGAAAGTGTCGACGCAGTGAAGAAGTCTGGACTAACGCGGTCACGGGATGACCGTTACTTGACAATAGCGGTCGCCTAATGGCCACGACTATCTAGGACACAGAAAAACATCGATAAGTGCTTTCTAGATAATTTGGGCTTTAAGGGTACAACCGGCTCGGCGTCCTAGTGAGAATCCCAAGCTCGCGGAGATTTATGGAGGCCTTGAAACAAGATCACCTAGTCCGGTGGAAGGAATATCCAACGGAGAGGGTCACAAGTCTAAGATTGTGTGCCTATGAGTGCAAAGTGTAACTAATGACATCGTATCGGAATATGTTCCATGTACTTAAGAAAAGACTGTAGATGAGAAGGGATCGTGGTAAAACAGTGACCAAATCATCACAAAACAAGTCCATAAATCGCATGAAAATATGATCATTAATACAAGAGTATATGTTTTGGCATGAAAATAGCATAAGCTAAAAATAAGTTTAAAACGCATAAAGAACATGAAATCGATTAAGATGGGTAGTCAACATAACTAAAATTATGAATACTACATCATAATCAGGAGTAGAACATAATTATCTAGGCCTAACATATGATAAATAGGGCTGTTTTGCAATCTGTTTCGGGTTAACAGCATGCAGAAAACTGAAATATAAAAGCGTTCTTATGAGGACCATTTCTGACAGTAGTGGTCTTGCCAGAACCGCTTCTATTCATACACGGTAAGTCGAGGACCGCTAAAAGATGTTTGGCGGTCTCTTTGTGACCGTTTCTATCCTGTCAGCCCGAAGGGTAAAAATAAAGTATCTAAAGCCTATTCTAAGATAATAACCCTCATGAAAACATGCTATACAGTGAGATAAGATAGCATAGCTCATGGAGATGCATGGGTTACATGAATTTAGCCAGAATCATTAACTTTACTTATTAAGGACATGGTTCATGCATGCAAAAATAAGTTAACTGCGTAGTGTAAATAAAACATGAAATTCGTCACATACAGAGTATGAAATCACATGAAACTAAAAGGCTTTTATTCATAACTTGTTAATTTAGCCTTTTCATGAGATAACATACGTTTGATTCGGTCCCTAAACTTCAAATTTTTGACTGGAAGTCGACCCTAGTTTTTGCACATTCTGTGCTAAACCAACAACTTCACGTCCCTCTATCTCCTGATCCTGTTGACCTAAATTCATGAAATATGGAGGGTAGGTAGAAGATATAAAGGGGAACAAAAAGTTCTAAAGACTCAACTTAAACTAACCTCGTTTAGGGCTTATAATTTCCTGATCTTCACTGGACCGGTGTACTGTTTCCTATGCAGCTTACAACAAACTAGAGACTTGCATATGCCCTAACTCTCCAACGGCTGGGTCTTATAGCATGAAAATTGGAGGTAAGTTAGATAAAACTAAGGAGAACATAAAGTTCTAAAGAACCAACATGAGATGAGGTCTTTCTACCATCAACCTATGCGCTCCAAAATAAAGGTTCACGTAGGTCGAACCTTAACCCTATTTATAAGGTTTGCCTAGGGTTTGGGGATTAGATCAAACTTAGAGTCCTAAATTGGGGTAGGATCGATCCTTAGAGAGTTCTAGAGTAGGTTTCTATGCCACGTAGGTTCGAATCATAGAGATTGGGATGGGAAAAATTGGATCTTTCCACGCTTCTAACACCTCCATTCACGGAGCATGGTAGCGGTCGCCTCGAGACTGCTATTGTATGGAGGCGGTCTCGCGATAGACAGCGTTGAGGCGGTTATTCCGAAAATTTCAGATTTTTGATTTTATCAACTATTTATCCCCTAATTGGTTCATTTATCCCATTTAAATCTAAAAAAAGCCCTAATTACGTTTCTATAATTGGGCTTTGGCCTAAAGGTCTTGGGATTGGGTCTTTGGGCCTATTTAAGTTGGGCTTAGCCCTTTGGTTAATGCAGGGCTTCTAGATTGATTTAATTAGCCATAAATTCTTTTAATAGCCTATTAAACCTCTTTAAATGCTTTAATAATTATATTTAATCTCAAAAAAATCCTAAAAAATTCTCGGGCGTTACACCGTCCCCCACTTAAAAGGAATTTGGTCCCCAAATTCAATACATGTGATTATTAAGGAGAGTGTACTTACATTCAAATATCTTTAAAAATCTTTTGCGCATAACTTCTTCTGTTTCCCATGTCGTCTCGTGCGGCCAGGATTTGCTCCATTGGACTTTGACCATGGGAATAGTTTTATTCCGAAGTTGACTTACTTCTTATTGAATTATTTTGATTGGTTTTCACTCATACGTCAAATCCTTTTCAATCTTTAAGTTGTCATAGCTTATAACGTGGAATGGATCGGGGACGTATCTTTTGCGCATTGAGACATGAAATACATCGTGGACTCTAGGTAATTGAGGAGGCAAGGGAATCCGGTATGTGACCTCGCCAACCCTTTCGAGAATTTCGAAGGGGTCGAAAAATCTTGGAGTGAGCTTGCCTTTAATGCCGAACCTTCGAATATCTCGACCTGGAGAAACCTTGAGAAACACGTGGTCTCCTACTTAGAATTCCAGATCACGTCTTCGATTATCAGCATATGATTTCTACCTATCTTGTGCCATATGGAGTCTTTCTCGAATGAACTTTATCTTTTCGGTAGTATCTCAAATGATTTCTGGACCTAGAAGTTGCCTTTCTCCAACTTCATTCTAACATATTGATGAGCGACAACTTCTTCCATATAGTACCTCAAATGGCGCCATTTGAATACTAACTTGGTAGCTATTGTTGTAGGTAAATTCTACTAGAGGTAGATGGTCGTGCCAACTCCCACCGAAATCAATAACACATGTCCTAAGCATATCTTCCACCACCTGATTTCTCCTTTCAGTTTGACCATCAGTTTGTGGATGAAAGTAGTGCTGAAATTGAGTCAGGTCCCCAATGACTGTTGTAGATCCTTCCAGAATTAAGATGTGAATCGAGGGTCTCGATCAGAAATAATGGTCACGACGACACCGTGTAACCTGACAATCTCCTTCATGTATAAGGCTGCTAGACTATCCATAGACCATCGACTTTTTATAGGTAGAAAGTGTGCAGATTTAGTCAATCGGTCTATGATTACCCATAAAGTGTGCAGATTTAGTCAATCGGTCTATGATTACCCATATACCATCATGTCCACCTCTTGTCTTAGGTAAACCCATGATGAAATCCATCCCTATGCTTTTCCAGTTCCATTCGGAAATTTCCAAGGGATGTAGTTTACCAATAGGCCTTTGATGTTCCGTCTTAACTTGCTAACAAGTGAGGCAACGGGATACAAAGTCCGCTATCTCTCTCTTCATGTTGGGCCATCAAAATTTTCTTTTCAGGTCTTGGTACATCTTGGTAGCACCAGGGTGAATAGCATACCTTGATTTATGAGCTTCTTCCATGATCAATTTCTTAGTATCGATATGATCCGGCACACAGATTCGATCTTTAAATAATAACCTTCCATCGATTGAGATAGAGAAGTCCAGCCTTTGATCAATATTAATCTTGATTTACATTAATATCGGGTCATTTTCTTGTAATTTGACTAGATCTTTGATCAGTGTCGGTTGTAACCGGATATTGGCAATAATACCCTTTTCTTCTTCTACATCCACATCTAGATTCAAATGAGTAAAATTCTCTATAAGATAAGTCATACCTTTCCTGAGACTTGTTAGAGTTGCCATTGGTCTTCTGCTAAGAGCGTCAGTTACGGCATTCGCTTTGCCTGGATGGTACTGAATAGAGAAGTCGAAGTCCTTAAGGTACTCATGCCATCTTCTTTGTCTCATGTTAAGTTCTTTTTGGGTAAAAAGGTATTTCAGACTTTTGTGATTCGAAAATATAGTGAATTTCTCCCCATAAAGATAATGTCATCATATTTTTAAAGCGAAAATAACAGCAGCCAATTCCAGATCGTGGACAGGGTAGTTCTCTTCATGACACTTCAATTGCCTCGAGACATAACATACCACCTTGCCATGTTGCATAAGGACGCACCCGAGGCCAATGACAGATGCATCTGTGTAGACTTCAAATCCACCCCCTTCAACGGGTAGTGCCAAGGCAGGGGTAGTGGTTAAATGATCTTTAAGGGTTAGAAAACTCTCTTCGCAATCCTTCGTCCATATAAAGGGGTTTTCCTTTCTTGTAAGCCTAGTCAAGGGAACGGTGATTTTGGAGAAATCCGTAATGAATCGCCTATAATAACTAGCCAGACCGATAAAGCTTCTAACTTCGGATACGGTCGTTGGTTGGCTCCAATTCTTGACAGCTTCCACCGTTGAAGGATCAATAGCAATATCTTCTTTTGAAATAAGATGGCCAAGGAAGGAAACCTGTCACGCCCCGAGCCTTTATTACAGCGGAAGACTAACTCGAGGAACGTGAACAACCGGTATGGTAAGCCTCTTGCGAGCAAGAACGATCAGAGCGCAGGACAATCACACATAAAAATGTAATTGCACAATAATTACTCAACTCCAACTTTATTTCATTAAAAATCAAAATATTCTAATACAATAACTTTTCAAACTTCATTAATCCATCAGACTCAAGGAAAAAGGAAAATTACAAAGACTCGATCTAAACAATAGTGACTTTCCTAAGTCTTCACTCTCATTTTGATAAGACTTTCATTCGCTCTCGGACCCGCTACTTGTATAACTCGAATCCGAATTTGAATCACTTCCGTCTCCTGAAAAAAATGGAAATAGGTAATGAGCACACTTGCCCAGTCGGTATCTTCGCATTAACATGAAGGCACATTTAAAGTAATTAGCATTTTAGCTCTAAAGAAATAAGGTAAAATCATGCGAATGCGATCAATCATGCGATTACACCAAAGTAACAAAGATGATCAGGTAAGATAGAATGAGCAAGTCTGAACTATCAAGAATATAATAAGAATATGATATGGCCTTTCATGAACAAGAATGTACTAGAAAGTCATGTAACAATCAAGAATGTACTCTTCACTTATTAGCAAGTACTTCATGAATTTCTGTGGAATATCATGTAACAGGCTAGAAAGTCATGTTCGCGTATATGTCGTGTCGTGGATTTTCACTTCACGAACCGTGGATTTCACTTATTTTAGAGAAAGTACTCCCAGCGCAATGCGACGCCAGTAGCATCATACCCCATGGTTTATAATAGTATGTTTCTGACAATCAGTTAAGGGGACTAGCATAGAGCCCTTGAACACAATCAGTGCTCGATCGTATCTTCAAGTATAAATCAAGCTACTGCCACGTTTCAAGCAATAAAATATGGCCAGTAATATAATAAGTTCAATATGTTTCAATGAATGAACGCTTCAACTTAAGAATGCGAGGGATCAAGAATGACTTAAAACAAGGTTGTGCTCATGTAAACAATTTGACAGCATAATAGTATATTCCTTATCTTTCATAATTTAAAATTAAGTATCTTGAACAATATGACAAGTCCTAGACCATCAATAATCCATCTAGGAACTTTCAATTATCAACCCTTAGGTCAAACCTCGGGTTAAAGTACTCAGGAATTGTGACGGTCAATTAATGGGCCGTTACATGAACGTGACGGTTTAGTATTGGACCATTAGAATGGGCTGAATCCAGAAAGAATAGATTGGACTCAGTATATGTGACGGTTGTACATTGGACCGGTAGATGGGCCTGACGGTCAAGTAATAGGCCGTTACATAGTCAAAGCCAGAAAACATCGATAGTGCTTTCTAAACAATTGGGCTTTAATGGTACAACCAACTCGGCGTCCTAGTGGGAATCCCAGGCTCGCGGAGAATTACGGAGGCCTTGAAACCAGATTTCCTAATCCATTGGAAGGAATATCCAATAGAGAGATCCTCAAGTCCAAGAATATGTTCCTATGTGCAAAGTGTGAACTCATGGTCATATATCGGAATATATGCCATGTACTTAGAGAAATTGACTCTATAGACGGAAGAGAATGTGTAACGATGTGAAACCATGATAAAACTCCGTCAATACATCAGTTAAAATCATGTTTTTTAATACAAAACTATAGAGTTTTAGCAAATGAAATTAACATGTACTTAAAATAACTCAAAGTGCTTTAGACATGTATGAATCAATTTATAAACTCAAAGTTCGTGAAGATAGGTCAAAAATTAGATATCTAGGCTTATTTAAAAGCTACTTTGACTGTTTTCAATTCTGTCTCGAATTGACAGAACTCAATACTCTGGCGGTCTAAGATAGGCGCATCATATGGCTGTGATGGTTTATCGTGGAGCTGTCAGAGTCTTGTAATGCTCCGATCCTGGTCCATCAGAGATTACAGAGAATATTAAGTACAACAGGCGGTGTGACGGCTTATCGTAAGGCCGTCAGAGCCATGTGACGGTCTAACTATCATCCGTCAGAGCACTGCTGACAGTAAGTAAAAGATCTATGGTTTAAAACCTTTCATGCAAGAAGAATCAAAACAACTACTCTAGTCATGACAGAACGAAGAATAAGCCATCTAGATGCATAGGTTTGCAGTGAATGAACAAGAGAATAACTTTTATCTTTAATTTAGGCTAATGACATGCATGTATGCATAGACCTACTAAAATATGAAATTCATGGTCTATAGTGCATGGAATCAAGTAAAACCAGATGGCTTTTACTCCTATCATGATATTCTTTCCGTTCATGAGATAACCCACCTCTTTATTGGGCTTTCAACTTCCAATTTGTGACTGCAAGACACGCCCTAGTTCTTCCCTTCCTGTGAGTTTTCAGCAACTTCACGTCGCTCTAACTCCTCAATCTCTTGACCTAAGGACGTGAAATTTAGAGGGTAAGAAGGTGAAACTAAGGGGAACAGAAAGTTCTAAAGATACTTAGGCTAATTACCTTGATTTGGTGTTCTAATCTCCTGATCTTCAGTGGACTTTCGCTCAGATTCCTGGGTCGCTATGGTCGAACCAGCAACTTTGGAAGCTTCAAACTCCTTGTGTAGTTGATCTCTTAGTACGAAATTTTGAGGAAGATTAGTCCTATGTATAAGGAATAAAAAGTTCTAAAGAACTTACCCGAAATACTATCTCCTTACCTTAGTTCCACACGAGTTAATGTAGGGGTCGCGCAGGTCAAAACTAGGGTCTATTTATAGGTTCTAACTAGAGTTTTGAGGATTAGATCGATTCTAGAGTCCTTAGATCGACTTCTGAGTGTCCTTAACACCTTTACTAGTCCTCCCATCTTGATCCCTAAGAGATAGACTAGCAAAAATCTAATCTTTTTACTCTTTCTTCCATTCATGGAACTGACAGAGCGTGACGGTCGACTCTTGGTGCGTTACATGTGTAATGCCCTGGATCTCGTTGGATCTCGTAGGATCTTTAATGGATCTTTCGGATCTGTTTCGGATTGGTTTCGTTGAGTTTCGGTTCGCTTTTGTGGCTTCCGAGTTGAGTTTGACGAGCCGTGTGGGTTTTTCTCACGTACTAGTTACGGAACCCTACGGTGAGTTTATTTGTCAATTCTCGAACTCGTGAATGCTACAGCGACGATGTACTCGTCGAGCCGGTCGTTTCGACTATTTTTGTGTATTTTTCTGAATTTGTGTATTTTCGGCGCATTTTCGGAATTTTCGGAAATTAGAAAAATTTCCTAATTTCTTTTCCTTTTTCTTTTCTTTTCCTCTCTCTCCTCCTCATTCGTGCGATCTCCTCTCTCTCTCCCGTTCTCTCTCGTTTCTCCCCCTCTTTGGCCCCGGCTGCAGACGGAGCGACCGTGGGTGAGTTGGCGAGGACGTGGAGCTGGATTGGTGCGCGATGGAGCGAGGATCGGATCGATTCTGGCGCGATCCCGAACGGTGGATTCAAAGCCGGTGAAATTGGTTCGCGAGTGGTTTTCGGCGTGGTTTAGTCCCTTCGGGGCACGGTTTCTTCGGTGGAGGTAGGGTGACGGATCCTTGCTTCTTCACCTTCGTTTTCCCTGCCATTGCACGGCGTTCGGCTAGGAAACGAGTGTGTTTGGGCTTGTTTTGCCTAAACCGTGATTTTCATGGTTTTTAGGGTCGGCCGGTAAACGGTGACCGTTTGCGGTTCAGTTAGTTTCTAAATGACCGCAGGGATGTTAGAATCTCATCCACGTTGATTTCGTGCGATTCGGTGTTCATTCGAGGCCGGTAGAAGCCCGGGAACCTCGGTGACCCACTTAGGGTGGATTTGTCTAAATCGCCCGGATCGAGCGTTTTTGGTGTTGCATGTGGGCATTTTGGCCCTTGAATGTTGTTATTCGGTGTTGCGGTGTGTTTCCCCTGCGTTTCGGCGTGAATGGGGCGTGGAACGGGCCGATCCGGCCATTCCTATGTTTTCCCGCCGTAACCGAAGTAGCGGTCATGCCAGCGACCGTTACTTGTCTTTAGCGGCCCTACGACTGACCGTCGTTTGGTCTGCATCGTTTTAGCGCTTTGGCTTCTAGGTGAGTGACGGCCCTAGAGTGGCGCGTCGCTTCCTTGTAACGCGCCTAGGTTAGTGCGTTACTTCGCCTTCGTCGTTTTATGTTGGGGTTGAGTCGGTTGGTCTAACGCGCTTGACCCAGTGCGTTAGATGGAAGTGGCGCGCCTTGCCCAGGCCGTTGCTTGCCTGTTGACTGACGTTGACTCGTTGAGGCGGTGCCTCTAGCGGTCGTGCCCCTATGCGTTGTTTGAGTGTGACGTGCCCGCCCCTGGCCGTTACATTCTCTTTTGGTCGAGGTTGGGTTGACTGCACCGTTGGGTGTGACGGTGGGGACCCCGTGCGTCGTTTGTGAGTAACGCGCATGCCTCCGACCGTTGTTTGCTGTGGTGTTGGGTTGAGGGTGGCCATGCCGTCTGTGAGTAACGGATGGGTCCCCCGTGCGTCGTTTGGTTCTGACGGCCCTCCCCTGCCGCGCTGTTTCGTGAGTGACGCGCCTGGCTTAGCGCGTTACTTCGCTTTGGTTTGGGTTTGCTGCACCGTTGAATGTGACGGTGGGTGCCCTGTGCGTCGCTTCCTTGTAACGCCCCTAGTCCCGTGCGTTACTTGGCTTTTTTGTGTTTTGTAGGTTGTTAGGGTGGTGTGTGTGACGGCCTTGCGTCCGTCCGTCGTTTGGGAAATAACGGCCCTAACCTAGACCGTCGCTTGCTTGTAGCGGTCTAGAGCTGGTGCGTTACTTTCCTTGTGCCTTGGTTTTCCGCCCGATGATTCTGTGTGTCTTGGCTTGTCCTTGTGGTCTGCCCGTTGTCCCGTGGATGTCTCTTGATGTCCTATGAGGGTTAAGACTACGTTGTAAGGTAGCCAGGAGTCTTCTTGCTTGTGGTAGGGTTCCTTATCCTACCTTTGCATGTGCTTGTTTGGGTTTCGGTCAACCTGGTCTGACCCAATGGTTGACATGTGACCTTGTTTGCGCGTGTCTTAGCGGTTCTGTCTTGCCTAAGACACTGCTTCTGGATGCTTCGAGGTATTGTTCTACCTCGGTTTGCGTGTCCAGGTGTGCTGAGGGTTCTTGATGTCTCCCTCAGGTCTCCGTGTGTCGTTTTCTGCGGAGCGTGGTTTCTTTGGCTTAGGATTAGACCGATTGGCGGCTTGTTCCGCTGTTGTGACGATCTTACCTTTGAGTCGTTTGGCTCAGGATCGTTACGTAGGAGGTCTAGTGCTTGTCCTGAGTTGTCGGCAGTGGTGATACTGTCACTTGGTGCCTCGAAGTGCGTGTTGAGGGGCGTGGTTGCCCGTTAGTACTTCGGCACTTGTGTTTTGAGCTTCTGTGTCGTGTGAAGCCTCCACTTGTTCTTGCCTAAGGCCGCGGGCCGACCCGCTAGCGGATGGCGGAGGGTTTTTCCCAGTGAGCGGTTTTTAGTTAGTTCCGCGGGCTCCTAGTCAACGGTAGCGTCCTGCCGAGGGAGAATACTAGCTAGAGGACCTGGCTTAGACTATAGCCAGTGTGTGCACACGTGGTCAGGGGTTAGGACTTACGTCGACGGGCGTGACCCTGACTAGTTACTTGTTCTGTTGTTCCTGTGTGGTTCAACTTGTGTCTACATCTCTGCTGTTGTTACAGCAGTACTGTAGGTGAGACACTTGAGGTGCGGCGTCAGACGTCAGTGGACGCAGCTGGCTTTTTAAGGGGGTGCTTCCGTCACGTGATGCGTAGCTCTTCGCGTTTCCTTGCGCGTTGTGACCTTTGCGAGTTGCCCGTTCGTGGCCGTGCTCGGGGTCAGTGTTTTGTTGTCCGCACGGTGTTCTGATCGTGCGTGGGGCTTTGTGCACGACGTTCCCTGTCGTGTTTTGTCTGTTTCCCGGTGTCGGCGTTCGCCTTCGCCTTTGTTTGGGGCTGGTTGACAGACTGGTGTACCCTTCTGTGTGAGTTTAGGGTCATCCATCTGTTGCCTTTGTTTGGAGTAGTTTGGGATACCGAGGTTAGTTCGGTAGCCGCTTGTTTGGTGCGGGTTCTCACCCTCTCCTGCGTGTTCCCTACTCCTACTTCCCGTCTGTTCCTTTACAGCTTTGTAGTGTAGCTTTCCTGCTTTGCTACGTTGCTGTTCTTGCTGCGTTTGTTGCTGCTTCCGTTGCCTTCGCTTTGTGCGGTTTTCCAGTGGGGATCCGCGTGACCCCTACTGAGTTTCTGTTGAGACTCACCCCTGCTGCTTTTCAGGTGGGTTTCGCCGTCTGCCTCTGCTGTTCCTGGCGGAGTGCTCGCTTGCTGTTGTAGCTGCCAGCTGTACCTGCGGTCGGGCTTCTTCCGACTTCTGTGTACGTTTCTTTCTGTCGTACTGTGCTGTGCTAGACTTGTTGTCTTTCCTTGGGCTAGACTCTGGTGTATAATTGAAAACTTGAATATTAATGAAAAGGCAATTTTATTTCTGCTACTTTAGCAATCCATTGTAATGAAATTTAATTGCTTACTGTTATATCTGCTGGCTTCAATGTATTCCACACACTCCTTTTTCCCTTCGGCGCTTTCCCGCGCTTGGGAGGCCTCGCGGGTCCCATGTGGTATCACGTGTATTCGGTATTTATACCGGGTGCACCGGGTATCCGGAATCCGGGTCGCTACAGGTGGTATCAGAGCAGTGTTCTGAGATGTTCGGAGTTCTTTTCTGAGCTATCAGATCATTGTCGTGTGAGATACATGGAAATCCAGATATACAGTTACCAGAGTCTTTAGGCCCAGTACAGTCTCTTGCTGGCGTAGGTGTTGCGATGGTTTATCGCGGTGCTTTTTGCGTGTGGTCTTGTACGTGCTTGGTTGGCACTGTGCGAGATGGTTTTGCTCTCGTCTAGATGAGACGATGTGCTTCGTTCGGTTTTGAAGTTGGTCTCGATCGTGGTGCACTTTGCAGTGTTTGTCGGTTGGCATGAACCTGCAGTGCCTTGTTCGAGCTATTTTCTGTATTTTGCTCAGGTGGCTTATGACTTTTAGCGTTGGTGTGATGGCCACGCACGTTCTTACGTTGCTTGGGTTGTCCCAGCTTGAGTTTGTGTAGCTCCTGATGCTTCGTTGTTTTGGTTGCTTCGATTGTCGTGTTGCCTCGATTGAGAAGTTGCTCGAGCGAGCCTTGGATTTTCCCTTCCTGGTGAGCTGTTGTTGTTGAGCTTGTTGCTTCTCATCCCTCTTTGGTGAAGCTTTCCGAGGTTTGCCTTGGAATTGCTGTCTTGGTTGTGCCTTTGTCCTGTGTCTGCTTAAGTGTAGACAGCTTTGTTTTGAGCCTGATCTGCTCCTTGTTGTACGATTGCTTAGCTTTGGACTCCATGATGGTGTTAAGAGCTGTTGTGTACCGTAGTTGTCGTGCTGTGTCTAACGGCCGATGTGTTGTGAAGGCTCATTTATCGTGTCAGGACGTGATGGTGAGCTGAGATTGATGCTTTCCTTGTGCTTTGTGCTGAAGCTGGTGCTCTTCTTTTGTTGCACTTAGGCTCTTTGTGATCGGTTGTTCGCCTGATCAGTGCTCGTGGCGTGTTAATTGCGATCTTTGTTGATTGCGATGACGCCTGATGTGTGCTGAGATGCGATTTCTGATGTTGTTCTGTTGCCTGTGCACGTTGTTGAGAGTACAGCTGGAGTGTGTGGGCTGGCTACCCATTTGTCGAGAGGTCTTGTTCCTTTCTCGATGTGGCTTTGTCTTGGCTTCTTGTGCCTTGACTTTGGTTGTTGCCGTGCCGTTGTTCGTGGTTTTCTTGTGTTGGCATCGGCATTGTGCGAGTATTGGGGAATTTGTCGGCATCTTTGCGGATTGAGTACCCTCTACTCTGTATTTTCTTCTTGGGTGTTGTGCTCTTGAGGCGTGTTGCTAGTCCTTGAGTTGCATTCCCCGAGATCATTGTTGTTGTTTTTCGTTGTTGTGGGTCTTTCTCTTGGTGAGCAGTCTGATGCGTGACCTGTCTCTTGTGGTCGTGTGTTCAGCTGTTTTTGTGCCTTGTTGTGACCCTGCTTGCAGTTGTGTTCCGTGGTTCTGCGTGTTAAGTAGAGCCGGAATTCTGCAGGTGTTGCCGTTGTGTTGTTTTGGCGCTGTTTCTTTATGATTTTGTGTCTCTGCCTTGGACCATGGTCTTGTCAGTTGGCTTGCTGTGCTCTCTTTCCCTGGTGGAGTTAGCTTGCGACTTGATCAGATGTGATGTCTGAGTGAGTACTGACTTGATTGTGTTTCGGGTCCAGCAGCGTTGTTGTTGTCGTTGGTGTCCTGTGTACCAGGTGTTCCCTGTTGCCTTTGGCACTGGAGCCGATGATGTTGCAAGCTGTCAGCTGTGGGGACTGCGTTCCTTGTGTAAGCTGCCGCTTGCCGTGTTGTCGTTGTGTTTCTCAGTTGTCTGTGGTTGTGGCAGTCGTGTCTCTAATTCTGGTGAGACGTAAACGACGTTGCCCTTGCTTTGGAGGTGTCAGATGTATTCACTTTGGTGCCATACTCGTGCTGTAGACTTGCTGTCTTGGAAGCTGAGTGTGTACCTGTAATTGTGATCTGACGGTGTTCCTCTGAGCTGTGTTTTCCGAGTTTTGTGCTGTTGGGTTGTTCTTCCCTGCTTCTCCTTTATTAGTCCTGAATTTCGGGGGCGAAATTCTTTGAAGGGGGGGAGGATGTAATGCCCTGGATCTCGTTGGATCTCGTAGGATCTTTAATGGATCTTTCGGATCTGTTTCGGATTGGTTTCGTTGAGTTTCGGTTCGCTTTTGTGGCTTCCGAGTTGAGTTTGACGAGCCGTGTGGGTTTTTCTCACGTACTAGTTACGGAACCCTACGGTGAGTTTATTTGTCAATTCTCGAACTCGTGAATGCTACAGCGACGATGTACTCGTCGAGCCGGTCGTTTCGACTATTTTTGTGTATTTTTCTGAATTTGTGTATTTTCGGCGCATTTTCGGAATTTTCGGAAATTAGAAAAATTTCCTAATTTCTTTTCCTTTTTCTTTTCTTTTCCTCTCTCTCCTCCTCATTCGTGCGATCTCCTCTCTCTCTCCCGTTCTCTCTCGTTTCTCCCCCTCTTTGGCCCCGGCTGCAGACGGAGCGACCGTGGGTGAGTTGGCGAGGACGTGGAGCTGGATTGGTGCGCGATGGAGCGAGGATCGGATCGATTCTGGCGCGATCCCGAACGGTGGATTCAAAGCCGGTGAAATTGGTTCGCGAGTGGTTTTCGGCGTGGTTTAGTCCCTTCGGGGCACGGTTTCTTCGGTGGAGGTAGGGTGACGGATCCTTGCTTCTTCACCTTCGTTTTCCCTGCCATTGCACGGCGTTCGGCTAGGAAACGAGTGTGTTTGGGCTTGTTTTGCCTAAACCGTGATTTTCATGGTTTTTAGGGTCGGCCGGTAAACGGTGACCGTTTGCGGTTCAGTTAGTTTCTAAATGACCGCAGGGATGTTAGAATCTCATCCACGTTGATTTCGTGCGATTCGGTGTTCATTCGAGGCCGGTAGAAGCCCGGGAACCTCGGTGACCCACTTAGGGTGGATTTGTCTAAATCGCCCGGATCGAGCGTTTTTGGTGTTGCATGTGGGCATTTTGGCCCTTGAATGTTGTTATTCGGTGTTGCGGTGTGTTTCCCCTGCGTTTCGGCGTGAATGGGGCGTGGAACGGGCCGATCCGGCCATTCCTATGTTTTCCCGCCGTAACCGAAGTAGCGGTCATGCCAGCGACCGTTACTTGTCTTTAGCGGCCCTACGACTGACCGTCGTTTGGTCTGCATCGTTTTAGCGCTTTGGCTTCTAGGTGAGTGACGGCCCTAGAGTGGCGCGTCGCTTCCTTGTAACGCGCCTAGGTTAGTGCGTTACTTCGCCTTCGTCGTTTTATGTTGGGGTTGAGTCGGTTGGTCTAACGCGCTTGACCCAGTGCGTTAGATGGAAGTGGCGCGCCTTGCCCAGGCCGTTGCTTGCCTGTTGACTGACGTTGACTCGTTGAGGCGGTGCCTCTAGCGGTCGTGCCCCTATGCGTTGTTTGAGTGTGACGTGCCCGCCCCTGGCCGTTACATTCTCTTTTGGTCGAGGTTGGGTTGACTGCACCGTTGGGTGTGACGGTGGGGACCCCGTGCGTCGTTTGTGAGTAACGCGCATGCCTCCGACCGTTGTTTGCTGTGGTGTTGGGTTGAGGGTGGCCATGCCGTCTGTGAGTAACGGATGGGTCCCCCGTGCGTCGTTTGGTTCTGACGGCCCTCCCCTGCCGCGCTGTTTCGTGAGTGACGCGCCTGGCTTAGCGCGTTACTTCGCTTTGGTTTGGGTTTGCTGCACCGTTGAATGTGACGGTGGGTGCCCTGTGCGTCGCTTCCTTGTAACGCCCCTAGTCCCGTGCGTTACTTGGCTTTTTTGTGTTTTGTAGGTTGTTAGGGTGGTGTGTGTGACGGCCTTGCGTCCGTCCGTCGTTTGGGAAATAACGGCCCTAACCTAGACCGTCGCTTGCTTGTAGCGGTCTAGAGCTGGTGCGTTACTTTCCTTGTGCCTTGGTTTTCCGCCCGATGATTCTGTGTGTGTCTTGGCTTGTCCTTGTGGTCTGCCCGTTGTCCCGTGGATGTCTCTTGATGTCCTATGAGGGTTAAGACTACGTTGTAAGGTAGCCAGGAGTCTTCTTGCTTGTGGTAGGGTTCCTTATCCTACCTTTGCATGTGCTTGTTTGGGTTTCGGTCAACCTGGTCTGACCCAATGGTTGACATGTGACCTTGTTTGCGCGTGTCTTAGCGGTTCTGTCTTGCCTAAGACACTGCTTCTGGATGCTTCGAGGTATTGTTCTACCTCGGTTTGCGTGTCCAGGTGTGCTGAGGGTTCTTGATGTCTCCCTCAAGTCTCCGTGTGTCGTTTTCTGCGGAGCGTGGTTTCTTTGGCTTAGGATTAGACCGATTGGCGGCTTGTTCCGCTGTTGTGACGATCTTACCTTTGAGTCGTTTGGCTCAGGATCGTTACGTAGGAGGTCTAGTGCTTGTCCTGAGTTGTCGGCAGTGGTGATACTGTCACTTGGTGCCTCGAAGTGCGTGTTGAGGGGCGTGGTTGCCCGTTAGTACTTCGGCACTTGTGTTTTGAGCTTCTGTGTCGTGTGAAGCCTCCACTTGTTCTTGCCTAAGGCCGCGGGCCGACCCGCTAGCGGATGGCGGAGGGTTTTTCCCAGTGAGCGGTTTTTAGTTAGTTCCGCGGGCTCCTAGTCAACGGTAGCGTCCTGCCGAGGGAGAATACTAGCTAGAGGACCTGGCTTAGACTATAGCCAGTGTGTGCACACGTGGTCAGGGGTTAGGACTTACGTCGACGGGCGTGACCCTGACTAGTTACTTGTTCTGTTGTTCCTGTGTGGTTCAACTTGTGTCTACATCTCTGCTGTTGTTACAGCAGTACTGTAGGTGAGACACTTGAGGTGCGGCGTCAGACGTCAGTGGACGCAGCTGGCTTTTTAAGGGGGTGCTTCCGTCACGTGATGCGTAGCTCTTCGCGTTTCCTTGCGCGTTGTGACCTTTGCGAGTTGCCCGTTCGTGGCCGTGCTCGGGGTCAGTGTTTTGTTGTCCGCACGGTGTTCTGATCGTGCGTGGGGCTTTGTGCACGACGTTCCCTGTCGTGTTTTGTCTGTTTCCCGGTGTCGGCGTTCGCCTTCGCCTTTGTTTGGGGCTGGTTGACAGACTGGTGTACCCTTCTGTGTGAGTTTAGGGTCATCCATCTGTTGCCTTTGTTTGGAGTAGTTTGGGATACCGAGGTTAGTTCGGTAGCCGCTTGTTTGGTGCGGGTTCTCACCCTCTCCTGCGTGTTCCCTACTCCTACTTCCCGTCTGTTCCTTTACAGCTTTGTAGTGTAGCTTTCCTGCTTTGCTACGTTGCTGTTCTTGCTGCGTTTGTTGCTGCTTCCGTTGCCTTCGCTTTGTGCGGTTTTCCAGTGGGGATCCGCGTGACCCCTACTGAGTTTCTGTTGAGACTCACCCCTGCTGCTTTTCAGGTGGGTTTCGCCGTCTGCCTCTGCTGTTCCTGGCGGAGTGCTCGCTTGCTGTTGTAGCTGCCAGCTGTACCTGCGGTCGGGCTTCTTCCGACTTCTGTGTACGTTTCTTTCTGTCGTACTGTGCTGTGCTAGACTTGTTGTCTTTCCTTGGGCTAGACTCTGGTGTATAATTGAAAACTTGAATATTAATGAAAAGGCAATTTTATTTCTGCTACTTTAGCAATCCATTGTAATGAAATTTAATTGCTTACTGTTATATCTGCTGGCTTCAATGTATTCCACACACTCCTTTTTCCCTTCGGCGCTTTCCCGCGCTTGGGAGGCCTCGCGGGTCCCATGTGGTATCACGTGTATTCGGTATTTATACCGGGTGCACCGGGTATCCGGAATCCGGGTCGCTACAACATGCCTGTGGCGGTCGCACGATAGACCGCTACAGCTACTGTGCGCAGAATTTAACTTAATTCAAACTCTTTTATTTGTTTTGTCCATATAATTATCTAAAAAAGGATATTTATCCTTAAAATTCGTGAATATGCTAAATAATCTTCTAGAATATGGGTCAAACTTAATGGGCTTGGTCCTTAAACCTTTTGGGTTTTATTTATCAAAGCTGGATTAATTATTCAACATACTTGGGCCTTATAATCGATTTAAGCTTTATAATTCCTAATAAATTCAAGAAAATTCTTAAAATAATCCAGAAATTATTTATATAGATTTTGGGGCACTACAAAACCTCCTTTAGCTAGAACTTGTACTTGCTGAGCTTTACGTAGAGTTGGTGCTCTCTTAAGTCCTCTTTGATTGAAGAATAAGGTGGGGTACCCCATCCTTATTCACGCTAACTGATTTGGTTTCAGGGTTAAGGTATTCCGACAAAAAGGTGAGTTAAGGGCAAAAAAGTAGGTTAAGCATATTCTAGCAAAAGGGTGGAATAAGCTAACCCGAATACAATCAAAGTAATATTGTTTATTTTTTGGTGTACCCTAACCAGGGTTGTGATATCCCCCTTAACCTATTCTCCAATCAAAGAGGGCCTTAGAGTTTTCAAAGCTATTCTTAAATGTTCTTCATGTTCTTCCTTCGTTTAGAATAGATGAGAATATCATCAATGAATACGACCACAAATCGATCGAGGTAGGGCCTAAACACATTGTTCATAAGTTGCATAAATGTTGCCAGGGCATTTTTTAACCCAAACGGCATCACCACGAACTCATAATGCCCATATCTGCTTCGCAAAGCAGACTTATAGATGTCTTCATCTTTGATCCTTAGATGATGATAGCCTGACTTGAGGTCGATCTTGGAGAAATATTCTGCTCCAGAAATTTGATCAAACAATTCGTCAATACGCGGCAACGGATATTTGTTCATCATGGTGAGTTGGTTAAGTCACCGGTAATCGATACATAACCTGAGAGATCCGTCTTTCTTTCTGACGAAAAAGATCGGCGCACCCCAAGGGGATGTGCTGGGACGAATGAAGCCCTTATCTAGCAACTCTTGAAGTTGCCTCTTCAGTTCCTTGAGTTCCATAGGGGACATCCTATAAGGAGCTATTGAAACAGGTGCTGCTCCAGGAATGAGTTCAATGGAGAAGTTTACTTCCCTTTTGCGCGGTAAACCGGGTAGATCAGATGGAAATACATCAGGGAACTCTTTGACAATAGGGATTTCTTCTATGGAGATTTCTTTGGACTCGGTGACAATTACGGAAGCAAGAAAAGTTTCACATCCTTGCGAAATGAGTTTACATGCGTAAAGAGAAGAGATAATGGTAAGGTGCTTCCTATACTTGATGCCAAGGAAAGAGAATCACGAGAGACCTGATTTTCAAAAAGAAATTCTCCTATTGCGACAATTTATATAGGCGTCATGGTCAACAAGCCAATCTACATCTAGGATGGCATCGTAGCCTTCCATGTCAAAGCATACGAGGTTTGCGGGAAGATTATGACCTTCTACAGTTACCTCACTATCTAGATAGTGGGTTGTAAATTTTGTTCTGGGACCTAAAGGTGTTGTGATTGCTAGGTCCGATGGTAGAGGAACAGGTGAAATTGGTAAAGTTTTTGCAAAAGAAGTAGATATAAAAGAATGAGAGGCACTGGTATCAAATAACACAAATGTAAGATGCGAATAAATTTGAATGATACCTTCCATTAGCCCATCATCCTTGGGCATTTCTTCAACCATCGTGGCGTTGAGGTGAGCTTGGCGCCTATGTCCGCCATTAGAGGGTTATTCCTTCATGAGAGGGCAATCAGGCATATGGTGCTCCCGACTTCCACATCGTAAACAAGCGCCAAGGTGCTTCCCGCATTCTTCAATCGAGTGGCCAAAATTTTCGTAAAATGTGCAAGCAGTTGTGATAGCTTTTTCTCCCTCTTTGATCTTCTTGCCTTTATCGTTGCCACTCTCGTTGCCATTACGGGATCGCTTCTTATTGTCACGGGACTTGTAGGGTTCCGTGATGCTAAATCTCTCTCCTTTCCTTCCTCACCGATCGAACTTCCGGCTAGACTCCTCTTCCTTGCCCTTAAATTTTCCAACCTTTACCAAGGTCTTTTTACATAAATGTGCCTGTTGGACCATCTCCGCATAAGTACGGATATTCTGAGGTCCAAGTTAAGTAATAAAAATTGGCCTTAAGCCATCCATAAATCGGTTAGCCTTTAATAGATCGGTACTAACTAGGTGAGGAGCATATGGAGCAAGACGAGAGAATTAAAGCTCATATTCTGCCACAGACATCATGCCTTGGCGAAGAGAGGTGAATTCAACAACTTTTCTCTCCATGACGTGCTCAGAGAAGTACTTTGCACGGAAGAGTGTAAGAAATTCCTCTCACGTAAGCTGTGCATTTTGTGGTTGTGCCTTCCACCAAGTACATGCATCCTTGTTCAATTGAAATGTGGCGAGACGGACCTTCTCTTGGTCAGTGCATTGCATGAGTTCAAATATACGGTTCATCTCGTCAATCCAATTTTCTGCTTCGTCGGGGTTGGCGGATCCATAGAATTGGGAAGGATTTATGTAATATCTCAGACCCTTCGGATCCTTTTTCTTGGGTCCCGGATTTATTTTTCTTGGAGAATTTACTGTGGTTGTGCCCGGAGTTATTTTTCGGACATCTTTCGGGTTTGGATCCGTGCGTTTCGGATCAGTTTCGATGGTCCCGAAACGTGTTCCGCGGTTTCCAGTGTTTTTCCCTGACATGATCTACGGAACCCCGTAGCGGGTGAACCGGGCCGTTCACCAACTCAGGGATGGTACCACAGCGATCAGTGTGTGTAGACACGCCATTCCTGACATCTCCTGAGAAAATCTCATATTACTATACGACGCCCCGCATTGGCTTTCGCATTTTGAATCGCTCGAGTGTTTCCTATTCTTGAGTCTTCTTCCGCCCTTTTCAGCATCCGGAATCGTCTCGTTGCAGCATTCGGACGGCATCAACACCATTCAGACACGCCAAAAAATTTCGGAACCAAGAAGGGTGCCTGTCGGGGAGCTGCCGACGCCTTTTCAGCGGACCCGGGGGGGGGTCTTAATGGAGGCGTCCAGTCTCCTGGACGCCTCCATTACTTTAATTTATTTCTTAAGACCAAAAATACATAAAAACATGATATATTAATAGAGGCGTCCAGGCCCTTGGACGCCTCCATGAAAATAAATATAAAAAATATAAAAATGCCAGCTTTGGCATAAAAACAAAACAAAAATAAAAAATATATTTTTTTGGAGGCGTCCAGGACCCTGGACGCCTCCATCAATTTACCCACCGGGCCCCGTCCACCGTCTGACGGTTTGTTGTGTGTGAAAAAAGCCAATTGTGGAAGCGTCCAGACAACTGGACGCGCCCATTTCCGAATCACGAGACGCCGCTCACAAAACCACGCGTTGTGCCAAATCGCGTGCGGCTTTCGGTGGAGTTCGATGGACCTTATTGAGACGTCCGGGACCCTGGACGCCTCAACGAAAATATTCAAAAAAAATGAATAAAAATAGAATAAAATATTACTTCGGCCCTAATGGAGGTGTCCAGGGTCCCGGACGCCTCCACCCTCCGGAGCCCTATAAATAGAGGCCCCCCCCCCTCAGTTCTGAGGGAGCTTCTGAGAGATCCGATAGGCTGCAGGAGCCCAGAGGCTACCGGAGTCATTTCTAACCCGTGGGGTCTTTTGTAGGTGGAGGTTCCGCCAGATTCTCGGGTGCCCATGCTCGCGAGAGGAAGGTCGTCTTCATCCACCGCATTCCACGTCGTCCCTACGCTGCCGGAGCTCCACCGGATTTCACCATCGGCACATCCAATAAGCCAATCCTCTCCTTTTCTTCGTAGTTCTTTTACATTCATCATCTCGCATCCTCTATCCCCCTTCATAAGGGCGCCTCTTCTTATATACTTCTGCATCCATCATCTCATTTTCCTCCTACTCGAGTCCGAGAGGGGTTTAAAACCACACCAACCAGGTGTGTGTCCTGCCGCGATTTCGTTATTTTCATCACAAGGGATTGATACTACACTGCCATTTCCTAATTCCGTCTATTTACTGTCTGTTATTTTGCAAGGGTAACTGAAGAAAGCCCTCTCCGTCGGCCGGCCGAAGGGGGAGGAAGAAGCAACCCGCCACTTCCTGCTAGTGAGGTAGGCGTGATCACTCTTTCATTTTGGGGTCCTCGACCCCTGGCGATCACATCATAATCTCGAGGCCGCGGTGAGTCATATCCCTCAATGGCCGTTTAAATTTCTATCTTCATACTTTATGTTGCTCTTATACCTGCTATACTCTCGAGGCTGCGGCGAGTCACTTCCCCAATGGCCGTTTAAATTTCCGTTCTTATATTCTCTTTATATTCTGTTATATTCTTATCTGCTCATATTCTCGAGGCCGCGGCGAGTCACTTCCCCAATGGCCGTTTAAATTCCCGTTCTTATATTCTCTTTATATTTTGTTATATTCTTATCTATTCATATTCTCGAGGCCGCGGCGAGTCACTTCCCCAATGGCCGTTTAAATTTTCGTTCTTTATATTCTCCTTATATTATGTTATATTCTTATCTGCTCATATTCTCGAGGCCGCGGCGAGTCACTTCCCCAATGGCCGTTTCAATTCTTACTATTTGATTTCTGCACCATTCCCGTCCCCCCGAGGCCGCGGCGAGTCACTTCCCGCTATTGCCGTTTAACCCCCATATCTTGCTATATTACATTTGTCCCGCTCGCCCCGCCGGAGTAATCTCCCGTGGTGGCCCCTTCTCTTTTCTCTTATTTCTGTGTTACAGCAAACAAAAGGAGCCCGCGCGCTCTGCGTCTTCTTCTCTCACCGAACCGCGTGACGTCGCTCACAGCGTGTTCCAGCGATCGCGAAGGTATATTTTTTGATTTTTCTGTATTTTTAGGAAAATCCTGATTTTCTATATAACCCCATTTCTTTTCTTTTTCTTTTTCTTTTCCCCCTTTCTCTTTCTTCTTCTTCCTCCTTTCTTCCCGTTGGAGAACCGACGCCCTCTCTTTTTCCTCTCCTCTTCCGACGACGACGCGGCGCGCCCCTCAGGCTGCAGACGGTGGTGGGCGACGGCATGGCGACGACGGCGACGGTGACGACGAGGTGATCACGGTGGCGTGCGTGGCTCGTGGGAACTCGAGGAAGAACGTGTGGTTTTTGAGGAACGACGGCGATCTAGGCATTTTTGGGCTTCCTTGAGGTAGGGTCACGGATCTCTACTTCTTCCCCTCCGTTCCCCCTGATTTCTAGGTCGTGGAAAGCCGAGAGCGGCATGTTTTCATGCCGGGATGCGGAAACTCCATGTTTGGGGGGTGAGTCAGATTTCACCGATTTATGGCGTTTCTAGCTAGATTTTTGGGGTTTCTAGGATGCTGGGAGTTAAGTGAGTGATTTTCTTTTTGTTTTCCCCTCACCAGGGGGTGAATGGGTGTCACGCCCCGAGCCTTTATTACAACGGAAGACTAACTCGGGGAGCGCGGACATCCGGCATGGTAAGCCTCTTGCAAGCAAGAATGATCAGAGCGCAAGACAATCACACACATAAATGCAATTGCACAATATTTACTCAAACTCCAACTTTATTTCATAATAATCAAGTATTCAAATACAACCACTAATTCAATTTATTCCAATCTATCAGACTCAAAAAATAGGAAAATTACATAGACTCAATCTAAATAATATAGACCTTCCTAAGTCTTCACTCTCATCTTGACAATACTTTCATTCGCTCTCGGACCCACTACTTGTATAACCCGATTCCGAATTCGAATCACTTCCATCTCTTGAAAAGATTGGAAATAGGTAATGAGCACACTTGCCCAGTAGGTATCTTCGCATCAACATGAAGGTACTATTAAAGTAATTAACAATTTAGCTCTAAAGAATAAGGTAAAAATCATGCGAATGCGATCAATCACGCGATTAAACCAAAGTAACAAGACGATCAAGTAAGTTAGAACGAGAGCAAGTACGAACTAGCAAGAATGTAACAAGAACATGATATTGGCCTTTCATGAACAAGAATGTATCAAGAATGTACTAGCAAGTCACATAATCATCACTCTAGTATCTTTTACTGATGAGCAAGTACTTCGTGAATTTTTGTGGAATATCATGCAAGAAAGTCATGTACAAGAATGTCATGTCATGCCGTATTGTGGATTTTCACTTATTTATAGAGAAAGTACTCCCGGCGTAATGCGACGCCAGTAGCATCATACCCCATGGTTTATAATAGTATGTTTCCGACAATCAACCGAGGGGACTAGCATAGAGCCCTTGAACACAATAAGTGCTCGATCGCATCTTCAAGTATAAATCAAGCTTTTTCCACGCATGTAATAATAAGCTATGGCCAAGAATGTAATAAGTTCAATAAGCTCATGATAACAATAATTCAATGAATGAATGTTTTAATAAGAATCATGAGAAATCAAGAATGACTTAAGCAAGGTTATGCTTATGGAAATAAATTGGCAGCATAACGGTACATTCTTTATTTTCCATTCATTATTTTAGGTTTCTTGATCAATATGATAAGTTCTAGATCATCAATAGTCCATCTAGAAACCTTGGAATATCAACCCTTGATCCACCTTGGGTTAAAATACTCAAGCAGTGTGACGGTCGTGTACTGGGCCGTTACATGATGTGACGCTCCAGTATTGGGCCGTTACATTAGTCTGAATCCAGAACTAAGAAATCAGACTCAGTTGAATGTGACGGTCATATATTGGGCCATTACTTGTGCCTGACGGTCCAACATAGATCCGTTACATTACTAATAACCAAAAACATCGATAGTGCAATCTAATCAATGGGCTTTAATGGTACAACCAACTCGGCGTCCTAGTGGGAATCCAAGGCTTGCGGAGAATTACGGAGGCCTTGAAACGAGATTTCCTAGTCCATTGGAAGGAATATCTAATAGAGAGGTCCTCATGTCCAAGAATAATATTCCTATAGTGCAATGTGAACAAATAGATAACATACCGGAATATGCGCCATATACTTAAAGAAATGACTCTATTGATAAAGAGAACGTGTAACGATGTGAAACCATGAGAAAACTCCGTTAATACAACATTTGAAAAATCATGATTTAAATACAAAACTATAGAATTTTGGCACATGAAATTAACATAGCTTAAAATAACCTAAGACACATTAATCATACAATTTGATTATGAATCAGTAACTAAACTTGAAATCATGATAACAGGTCCAACTTAGCTATCTAAGCTTATTTATAAGTAAACTTAACTGGTTATTATTCTGCCTTGGGCTGGCAGAACACAGGGGTCTGACGGCCTAGGATAGGCGTGTTACAGTGCTTGTGACAGTTTATCGAGGGGCCGTTACAGTGGTGTAACGCTCCTGCTAGGGTGCGTCAGAGGCAATAGAACAATACAACAGGGTGTTGCGGTCTATCGTAAGGCCGTTACATTCATGTGACGGTCTTACGTTGGTACGTCAGAGAATCTGTTGGCAGTAAACTAAGTAAAGGTTTATGAAAATATAACATGCCTGGAAATCAAAATACTACCACTGTCCTAGTCATGATAACGAAGTATAGGCCAACTATATGCATGGGTTTAGTGAATAGACATGATAATATCTTTTAATTTCCATTTAGGGCTAAGAGATGCATGAATGTATAGAACTATTAGATCATGAAATTCTTAGTCTAGAATGCATGAGATCAAGCACAACTAGAGGGCTTTTATTCCTAACAAGTTATTTTTGCCAATCATGAGATAACCTACCTCTTCTAAAACCTTTTAAACTTCAAATTTGATGCTAGGTGCTACCCTTAGTCCCTTGTACTTCTTGTGATAAATCAGCAACTTCAATCTGTTCTATTTCCTCAGCCTCTTGACCTAAGGATGTGAAATTTTGAGGGTAAGAAGATGAAACTATTGAGAATAAAAAGTTCTAAAGGATTGAACTCTAATTACCTCGTTTAGACGTCCTAATCTCTGCATTATCAGGGAACTTGCCTTCAGATTCCTGGGTTGCTAAGGTTGAATCAGCAACTTTGGAAGCTTATATCTCCTTGGTTGCTTGATCTCCTAGTACGAAATTTGGAGAGCTATTAGTCTAATGTATTATAAATAAAAAGTCGTAAGCAACTTATCCGAAATTATGACTTCTTACCTTGATTCTTCACGAGCCAAAAGTAAGGGTCGCTCAGTTCAGAACTAGGTCCTATTTATAGGGTTTTGAAGATTAGATCGATTCTAGAGTCCTTAATTTACTAGAACCTAATCCCTAAGAGTCCTTAGTAATGTTATAAGCTCTCCCAAGTCGATCTCTTGTAGATAAGATCATAAAGTTCTAATCTTTTTGCTCGTTCTTCCTTTCACGAAACTAACAGAGTATAACGCATCCAGCCTGGTGCGTTACAGGGCTGTGGCGGTCGCCCGATAGACCGTTACATTCAACGTGTATTGAGTTTCAATTTCATAAAACTCTTTTATTCGTTTATCCATATAATTATCTTATATAAATAGTATTTATCCTTAAAATACGTGAATAAGCTAATTACCCTTCTAGAATATGGGCCAAACTTGATGGGCTTGGTCCAGTAACCTTTTGGATTATCTTTAAATAGGGTAGATTAATTATTTAACCTAATTGGGCCTTATAATGACTTATTGATCCAATATTCTATTTATTAATTTATTTAGGCCTTTATAAATTCTAGCAAATAATTAAATATTCCTAAAATAATTTATAAAAATTCTGGGGTCTTACACTCTCCCCCACTTAAGAGAATTTAGTCGCCAAATTTAATATATAGATTTCGGAGAGTGCACTTACAGTTAAATAATTCTGGAAATCTTTTTCGCATGGCTGCTTCGGTTTCCCAAGTTGCTTCATATGGCCATGTTTTCTTCCATTGAATCTTGACCATAGGAATAACTTTATTTCTTAGTTGATGCACTTCCCGTTCCATAATCTTTATTGGCTTTTGTTCGAACGTCATATCCTTCTAAATCTCCAGATTGTCATAAGTGATAATATGGTCAGGATCATATACATACTTCTTCAACATAGAGACGTGAAATACGTCATGAACTCCTGCTAATTGTGGAGGTAAAGTTAGTTTGTAAGCCACTTCACCAATCCGTTCAAGAATTTCAAATGGGCCAATAAATCTTGGAGTTAGCTTTCCTTTAATGCCAAATCTTCAAATACCACGACCTGGAGAAACCTTTAAATATACATGATCTCCTACCTGAAACTCCAAGTCACGTCTTCGATTGTCAGCATAAGACTTTTGCCTATCTTGTGCCATTTTCATTCTTTCTTGAATGAGCTTGATCTTCTCTGTAGAATCCCTGATGAGATCAGGGCCTAGAAATTGCTTTCCCCCTATTTCATTCTAACATATTGGTGATTGACAGCTTTTTTCATATAAGGCTTCAAAAGGTGTCATTTGTATGCTAGCCTGATAGCTATTGTTATATGCAAACTCTATTAGAGACAAGTGATCATACCAAGTACCTCCAAAGTCGATAGCACAAGCCCTGAGCATATCTTCTACTACCTGATTCGTTCTTTCTGTCTGACCATCACTTTGTGGATGAAAGGCTATGCTGAAATTTAATATAGTCCCTAGTGACTATTGTAGACCTTTCCAAAATTATGATGTGAATCGAGGATCTCTATCAGATATAATAGTGACTGGGACACCATGTAGTTTGACAATCTCCTTTATGTATAATGCTGCTAGAATATCCACAGACCATCGACCCTTTATTGGTATGAAGTGTGCGGATTTAGTCAATCGGTCTATGATTACCCATATTCCATCGTGTCCACCTCTTGTCTTAGGTAAACCCATAATAAAGTCCATCCCTATACTCTCCCATTTCCATTCGAGAATACTCAAGGGGTGTAATTTACCTGCGAGTCTAAAATGTTCTGCTTTTACTTGTTGGCAGGTGAGATAACGGGACACGAAATTAGCTATCTCTCTCTTCATATTGGGCCACCAGAAATTTCTTTTGAGATCTTGATACATCTTTGTTCCTCCTAGATGAATTGTGTATTTGGAATTATGCGCTTCATCTAGGATTAGTTTCTTCGTAGCCTCATGATCTGGTACACATATTTGGCCCTTAAATAACAATCTTCCGTCATTGGAAATAGAAAAATCCGGCCTTTGTTCAATATTGGCTTTAATTTCTAGTAATATAGGATCATCATTTTGCAGCTTGACCAGATCTTCTATCAATGTAGGTTGAGCTCGGATATTAGCTATGAAACAATCTTCTTCCTTTATGTCAATATCTAAGTTCAACTGAGCAAATTTGAGGAACAAGGTTAGTTACACTTATCATAAGACTTGATAGCATACCCATTGATTTTCTGCTGAGTGCATCTGCTATAGCATTAGCCTTGCCTGGATGATATTGAATAGCAAAATCAAAGTCCTTGAGATATTCTAACCACCTCCTCTGCCTCATGTTAAGCTACTTTTGAGAGAATAAATATTTCAAGCTTTTGTGGTCCGAGTAGACCGTGAACTTTTCTCCATAAAGATAATGACGCCAAATTTTCAAGGCAAAAATAACCGCTGTCAATTCCAAATCATGTACGAGATAGTTTTCCTCGTGACGTTTCAATTGTCTTGAAGAATAACATATTATTTTTCCATTCTACATGAGAACACATCCTAAGCCAATGCCAGACGCATCCGTATACACTTCGAATCCACCACCTTCCATCGGTAGTGATAGAATAGGAGCTGTGGGAAGATGATTCTTAAGAGTTTGAAAACTCTTCTCACATTCCTCTGACTAGACAAAAGGATTTTTTTTTCTTGTGAGTCTAGTTAAAGGAACTGCTATCTTTGAGAAGTCCTTAATAAATCTTCTATAATAACCAGCTAGACCCAGAAAGCTTCTTACTTCTGATACAGTCGTTGGTCGGCTCCAATTTCTGACAGCTTCTACCTTAGAAGGATCCACAACAATACCGTCTTTTGAAATAATGTGGCCTAGGAATGAGACTTCCTCGAGCTAGAATTCACACTTATTGAGTTTGGCATAAAGCTTGTGTTCTTTAAGTGTTTGTAAAGCTATTTTCAAATGTTGTTCATGTTCCTCTTTTGTCTTGGAATATATCAAGATATCATCAATGAAGACGATGATGAACTGATCCAGATATGGCTGGAAGACATTGTTCATAAGTTGCATGAATGCTGCTGGGGCATTAGTTAACCCAAACGGCATCACTACGAATTCATAGTGGCCATAACGACTTCAAAAAGCCGATTTGTAAATGTCCTCTTCTTTAATTCTAAGCTGATGATAACTTGATCTGAGGTCTATCTTAGAGAAATATTCTGCTCCTGAAAGCTGATCGAAGAGCTCATCAATACGCGGTAATGGATACTTGTTTATAATTGTAAGCTGATTCAGTCGCCGGTAATCGATGCATAGCCTGAGAGAACCATCATTCTTTTTGACAAATAGGACAGGAGCACCCCACGGGGATGTGCTAGGTCTGATGAAGCCCTTATCTAGAAGTTCCTGCAACTGCTTCTTCAATTCCTTAAGCTCTGTGGGAGACATCCTGTAAGGGGCTATAGAAACAGGTGCTGCTCCTGGAATGAGTTCAATAGTGAAGTTCACTTCCCTCTCGGGCGGTAAACTGGGTAATTTAGATGGACACACGTCTGGGAACTCATTTACAATAGGGATGTCCGCTAAGATAATCTCCTTGGATTCGGCAACAATGACAGAAGCAAGAAAAGTTTCACATCCTTGCGAGATAAGTTTGCAAGCGTGAAGAGAAGATATGATAGTAGGATGCTTCTTGTACTTGATGCCAAGAAAAGAGAATCTCGGAAGACCGGACTTTTGAAAGGATATAATCCTATTTCGGCAATTGATATAAGCATCACGATCTACAAGCCAATCTACCCCTAAAATGGCAACATAACCTTTCATGTTAAGGCATACTAAGTTTGCGGGAAGATTGTGACCTTCTACTATCACTTCACTATCAGGATAATAGTCGGTAAGTTTTGTTCCAGAACCTAAGGGTGTGGAAATAGCGAGATCTGAAGGTAAGGGGACTGATGCAATTGATAATATTTTTACAAAAGTAGTGAAGATAAAAGAATGAGAGGCACCAGTGTCAAATGGCACAAATGCAGGACGAGAACAAATTTGAAGGGTACCTTAGAGAAAATAACAAGTTGTTATTTCTCGTGGAATTGGAAGGAAAAATCAATCTTAAAACTAATTAACTATCTTATCCCGGGTTCTACCTAATTCTCACATGGGTGTGAAAATTTCTTCCTTAGTTCAAAGGTATGGGTCCTTAAACCTTGGACTTATCCTATGACATGACTCTTTTTCCTAAGTCCTGAGACTTAGGCTATGATACCAACTTAACTATCACGCCCCGAGCCTTTATTACAGCGGAAGACTAACTCGGGGAGCGTGGACAGCCGGCATGGTAAGCCTCTTGCAAGCAAGAATGATCAGAGCGCAAGACAATCGCACACATAAATGCAATTGCATAATATTTACTCAAACTCTAACTTTATTTCATAATAATCAAGTATTCAAATACAACCACTAATTCAACTTATTCCAATCTATCAGACTCAAGAAATAAGAAAATTACATAGACTCAATCCAAACAATATAGACCTTCATAAGTCTTCACTCTCATCATGACAATACTTTCATTCGCTCTCGGACCCACTACTTGTATAACCCGAATCCGAATTCGAATCACTTCCATCTCCTGAAAAGATTGGAAATAGGTAATGAGCACACTTGCCCAGTTGGTATCTTCGCATCAACATGAAGGCACTATTAAAGTAATTAACAATTTAGCTCTAAAGAATAAGGTAAAAATCATGCAAATGCGATCAATCACGCGATTAAACCATAGTAACAAGACGATCAAGTAAGTTAGAATGAGAGCAAGTACGAACTAGCAAGAATGTAACAAGAACATGATATTGGCCTTTCATGAACAAGAATGTATCGAGAATGTACTAGCAAGCCACATAATCATCACTCTAGTATCTTTTACTGATGAGCAAGTACTTCATGAATTTTTGTGGAATATCAAGCAAGAAAGTCATGTACAAGAATGTCATGTCATGCCGTATTGTGGATTTTCACTTATTTATAGAGAAAGTACTCCCAGCGCAATGCGACGCCAGTAGCATCATACCCCATGGTTTATAATAGTATGTTTCCGACAATCAGCCGAGGGGACTAGCATAGAGGCCTTGAACACAATCAGTGCTCGATCGCATCTTCAAGTATAAATCAAGCTTTTTCCACGTATGTAATAATAAAGTATGCCCAAGAATGTAATAAGTTCAATAAGCTCATGATAACAATAATTCAATGAATGAATGCTTTAATAAGAATCATGAGAAATCAAGAATGACTTAAGCAAGGTTATACTTATGGAAATAAATCGGCAGCATAACGGTACATTCTTTATTTTCCATTCATTATTTTAGGTTTCTTGATCAATATGATAAGTTCTAGATCATCAATAGTCCATCAAGAAACCTTGGAATATCAACCATTGGTCCACCTTGGGTTAAAATACTCAAGCAGTGTGACGGTCGTGTACTGGGCCGTTACATGATGTGACGCTCCAGTATTGGGCCGTTACATTAGTCTGAATCCAGAACTAAGAAATCAGACTCAGTTGAATGTGACGGTCATATATTGGGCCATTACTTGTGCCTGACGGTCCAACATAGATCCGTTACATTACTAATAACCAAAAACATCGATAGTGCAATCTAATCAATGGGCTTTAATGGTACAACCAACTCGGCGTCCTAGTGGGAATCCAAGGCTTGCGGAGAATTACGGAGGCCTTGAAACGAGATTTCCTAGTCCATTGGAAGGAATATCTAATAGAGAGGTCCTCATGTCCAAGAATAATGTTCCTATAGTGCAATGTGAACTAATGGATAACATACCGGGATATGCGCCTGAAGAGGCAAGATCTCGCGCGGGTCCTGAGCGGGCCGGGGGATCACCGGATCGTGAACTGCAAGAAAGGGAAACGGATCAGGGGGCACTGGGATGAGTCCCCGGGGAAAATCCTCCGATGCTTAAGTCAGTAGAGCTATGGTTGGAGCAATAAAAGGGGGGAAGTAGCTTCTGCGCGAGATCCCTCTCCACCAAAAGGGTGAAGTGGTTCCTGCTCAGGAGTTTTGAGCGTGTGGTTGCCCTTACCTTTCACCGGAGGGCATCCCTTATTTAAATAGTGTGCCGTCTTCAGGAGTCCTATAAGTCGAGGGGTTCCAGGCGGGAGTTATGTCCTCGACGTGGGCTCTTAACTGCCTCATCATGGGATCTTTATCACCGTGGGGACATGGAGTCCCTGACCCCTTAAATTCCTGCTTACAGAAGGCTCCTAACGGCTGCATGGATAAGCAATCGTCGGCCATTCCAAGCTCAGAGATGCCAGCCCTTATCCTGGGCGGTAGACTTAGCTTGGATGAAGATGGGTCGGATCGGTCGGCACGCGCCTTCCTCTCCCGAGCGGAGAGATGGCTCGGGCGTGGACCTTTCCTGTGACCCGACCGACGCTCGGGCCTTCTGAGCCTAAGGGCCGCCTAGGAACGTAGTATCCCCTAGTGAACTTTTATTGGGCTGTCAGTCCAGAGTGGGCCCAGTGGGCTGTCACTCGGGCGAGCAGGGCCTTGTTTGGCCCAGATGGGCCTAGTTCGGCTGCTCTTCAAGTGGGATACAGAAATCCCCCTCTCCACTTGTCCCCCTCCTACTCCCGAGCCTAAGTAGGCTCGGTAGAGTAGTTCATTTAGGGTTTAGGACCAGCGTGGCTCGGGTGGGTGGAGATCTGGTGGTGCTATGAAGCCACGTGTCGTGGTCACCTGGGCCCGTAATAATTGCAATCCTAACGGATTTGAAATGAAGGGGCCCCCTTTTCTCGGAGGTCGGAACGACGCACCGCCTCCCGCGTGGGTTTATAGGCGTTGGGTGTTGGTTGTCATCCCAGACTCTTTCCGTTGTTAGGGTTTTGGCTCTCCTTCGCTCCTTGCTTTTGGGGCTCTTCGATGCGCCGTGAGGGCAAGGTGGAGGAGTAGAAGCTTGCGGCGGCGTTTGAGGAGTTGGCGGAGATAACTGCGGAGGCGGTCCGGCAGCTTCCTCCTCCCTCAAAATCTTCGAGGTCTCGAGAGAGTTATTCTTCAAGTTCTTCCTCAGAATCCATGGCGGGCCAGCGTTCGGGTGCCGAGGAGTGGGGTGACGAGCCGGCGGTGAGAGCGCCGGTCCCGAACTGCAGCGAGTTGGGGGAAGCCGAGGTGAAGAGGCTAGAGCATCAGTTTCGCCTGCCTCACAAGTATAGCTTCGCCCCGGCTGCTCCGCATGAGACGAGTTTGGATTCTCGCACTGGCCATATCTGTACCTTCCTCCTGGCGTGGAAGGGCGGATTCTGCCTTCCCTTCGAGCCCTTCGTCATCACGCTCCTCGGTTTTTTTCAGTTGGCGCCCATCCAGCTGGTAGCCAACTCCTATCTCCTCCTTTCTACCTTTCGTATCCTTTGCCGCCAATGCGGGATTCCCCCTTCCTTGGACCTCTTCCATTATTTCTTCGAATTGAAGGCGCATCTGTCAGCCGGGAAGGGTTTTTACTTTATCCAGGCGAGGAGGAACAGAAGTTGCATCTCCTTGGCGGCGAAGGATTCTTCGCACAAGGGGTGGAAGACCTAATTCTTCTGGGTGGGGATAAACTCGGTGGAGGAAACCTGGAGGTGCCAAGTAATTCACAATTTTCACCCGAATATCCCTCCTAGGCAGGATGAGTTCCTCCCACATGTGGAGAAATATGCTGCCATCTTGCTGAAGCACCGCCAGTCCACCGAGGAACTGGTCACGCTGGAGAATATCGAGTGGTGTCTTCTTACACGGCTGCACCTGTTGGGCTCAGGTGTCGTAAGCTAGGTTCTCCTTCGGATGTGGGGGGTCATTTTTCTTCTACTGACCGTATTTTTTTCTTGCGCAGACACCAAGCGGTCGCCGTTGGAGGATCCCGCTGAGGTGGTCGACCTTTGCGATGACTCGACTGCCGATGAGCCGGGCGTCCCTGAGGGTCACCCCCAAGCCCGAGATAAGGGCAAGGGGTGGCCTCAGGGGGGACTTCCCGGACGCGCGGAGCGAAGCGCAAGGACCCCGTCGAGGACATGTTGCAGGACGCCGTGAAGGCCAAGAAGTTGGCCAAGAAGGCTGGGACGGTCCCCGCTGCTGGAGGCGATTCTGGCCCGGCGGCGCTCCCCTCTCCCGAGCGAGATAGGGCCGACCCTATCGAGTCAGCTCTACCACCCGCCGAGCAAGAGGGGGCCGAGGAGGCCAGGGGCACTCCGGGGGGTGATGGTGTTGGATCGGCTCTCCCCTCGGTGGGAACAGAGGGGGCCGAAGTTGAAGAAGCCGTAGCTGGAGCTGGGGCGTCGGTCGGTACCTCGGGCGGTGGCGCGCGGGCCGGCTTGGTTGAGGTCGGGGGTTCGCCTGCGGAGGCGTCGCAGCCCCAACCGACCGTGGTACGTGGAGTGGCTGAGTCCGCAGCTCGATCCAGGCCATCCGGCAAGGCGTCAGATGCGGACAGGGTTCCCATGCCGGTGGCTCTGGAAAGGCTCGGCATCTCGAGCACATTGTACCAGATTTGTCGCGGCGTAGCCGCGAGGGTGGAAGGGGGAAACAGACGTCACCCCCCGCCCGGGGTCCTCGACATAATTATGGAGGGTGGCCTGATCATGGACCAGATGGGGGCTACGATGGCGGAGACCTACGCTCGGTCGGAGTCAGAGCGGTCGAAGCTTGCTTGGACCCTCGGAGGGTGCGAAAGGAAGCTGGCCCGACTCACTGAGGAGCATGAGGGGCTCCGGCGGGAGTTCTCTGCAATCAGAGAGTTGTCGCGGTCGAGCCGGCTGGAGGTTGGAGCACTGACCGAGCAGCTATCCAAGGCCCGGGAATCGCTAGAGAGGAAAAGTAAACTCCTTGACGAGGAGCGCCTTCTTCGCGTCGAGCTGGATGGCCGTTGGGAAGCCAAGCGTGCCGAGCTGGTGGATCGGGCAGAGGTAGCGGAGCGCCTTCGGTTGGAGGCCAAAGCCAACCGAGCTGAGGCGGAGAAGCGATCGGCTGAGGCCGAGGAGTGGGCGGCCGGAGCCGAGCGAAAGTTGGCCAAGGCGGAGAAGCGATCGGCGGAGGCTGAGGAGCGGGCAGCCGCGGCCGAGCGGAGACTAGCCAAGGCAGAGCGGGAGAAGGCCGAGCTCGCTGGTAGGGTGGGACTGGTCGGGGCGGAGGCGATCGAGCAATACAAACTCTTAGAGGCCTACCGGGTCGACCTGCAGGAAGCCGCCCTTCCCTACTACGAGTCAGCACTTCGCCGAGGCATCCGCAAGGGGTTCGAGCAGGGTTACCACCGGGCGGCAGCTTATGCCGGGGAACAGGATTCTGGGATCAACTTCCCCTCTGGCCAATGTTATGACTCGGACTTGTCATCTTCGAGCTCATCTGCGTCGGGCGAGGGAGATCTGGAGGGCTCTTCTCCTGAGGGGTCGCCAACTCCGGCTGCCTCGGGAGGGCTCGCGACCGAGGCAGTTCCCGCCCAGGCGGGGTCAGTGCCAGGGTCGGCCGTCACCGAGGGTATCGGGGGCAGACCACCTGTGCCTCCCTCCACCGAGCTTCAAGAGGGGTCGGAGGCCTGATGTATCATCCTGTTCTGTCTCCTTCCTTTGTTTGTCTCTTTCTCTTTTCAAGAAAGGACTTCCTCTTTTTGTAAGGCAATAAATAAAATCTTACTGGCTTCCTGTATCCCGCAGGGGCGGAAGATGAGAAGTTTGAGGTGACCGTTCATAGGGGTAAATTCCTTTGGCATGTTTTCGAGGAGAGAATCATTTAAGGAGAGTAGCCTCCCTTTGCCTATAAAAAGATTGAAGGGCGTTCCTTCCTCTCCACCGCTTAGGGTTTTCCCTAACAGTCTTTCCTCATTCCTTCTTCATGTAGCGTTGTGCCGTTGTATTCGGAGCATGGAGGACGTTCCGGAAGATGAGGCTGCTGGAGATGGGGGGCAGAGAGTTCTTGCTGCTTCGGATTTGAAGAGGGTTCGACGGCCGATGTTCGGAATTGAAGAGGGTTCGATGTACGGAGGCACGTCGTCTTCCCTCTATCAGTTCGGGCGGCGCTTGCAGGGGGGCGAGACGGAGGATGGATGGGGGCATTAGACGTCCCTACCTCCCGTCCCTTCCTGCTCGCTTCACGGATGGGAGGAGGAAGCCAACTAAGCTCCCTTCCTCCGGGCATTCCCCTGCCTCCTCGTCCAGCTCTGCTGGTTTCTTTTTCTTTCTTGCAGCCTCTTTTTCCCTCTTCTGCTCTACTCCTCCTTTCTTTCACTCTTCGGAGGGTACCTACGCTCTCTTTCTTATAAAGAGTTGGCAGTTTGGCGGGAAAGATGCGCATTCCCTCTCCCCCTTCTCTTCCAAGTTCAACTTGGAAGGTAGCCTTCTCTTTCCTAATCCCTCTGTCACCTTTGTCTCGAGTTACCCGAGCCAACGGGGTCAACTATCCTTTATCCGAGCTAGTTTCTACACGAGACAGAGTCAGTGGCTGGACGCAGGAAGGTCATCCGAGTCAGCTGAGCGATGGGCTCATATGATGGCGGTAGATGGACTTTTTCTTTTTTGACATGTATTTTCTTGGCTTCGGCCTTCCTGATGTACGAGCGGGTTGTTTGAATAAAGTAAGGGGAATTTTTGTTTATTCTATGCTGCTTACACATTGTTTGGTATTCAGAAATAGAACTTGCGTAGCGTAGTTGCGTTCCAGGTCCGAGCGATGGGTTCTCCTTCCATCGTAGATAACTGGTAAGCTCCCTTCCCTAGCGACTCGACCATTCGGTAGGGGCCTTCCCAGTTAGGGGATAGCTTTGCCCGCCCCCTCAAGTGGTCGAGAGGCTTCGGCTTTTCTGAGGACGAAGTCTCCCGGCTGAAAGTGTCTGTCTCGGACTTTGGCGTTGTAGTATCGAGTGAGGTGGCGCTGGTATTCTGTTGCTCGGATGCTAGCAATCTCTCAGATTTCATTTACTAGGTCGAGGTTTTCGAGCAGTTTATGCTCATTTGCCTCGGGCAAAAAGCAGACGACTCGAAGGGAGGGATTGGCGATCTCCAACAGAATGACGGCCTCGGTGCCATATACCAACCGGAAAGGACTTTCACCGGTTGCTATTCTAGGAGTCGTTCTGTGCGACCAAAGCACGCTAGGCAATTCCTCAAGACAGCTGCCCTTGGCCTTGCCGAGCCTGGTCTTGATGCCTTTTAAGATAGTCTTATTGGCATTCTCGACCAGTCCCTTAGCCTGAGGGTGGGCGACCGAGGTGAAGTGATTGCGAATGCCTTGGTCGGCACATCTATCTCAGAAAGAGCGAGAATCAAATTGCCGACCGTTAGCGCTCACTATCACCCGGGGGATGCCGTAGCGACAGATGATCGACTTCCAGATGAAATTCCAGACGACTGTCTCGGTGATCCTCGCCGTGGCTTCGGCCTCGATCCACTTGGTGAAGTAGTCGATGGTGACGATGATAAACTTCTTCTGGGCCTGAGCCGTAGGGAATGGCCCAAGGATGTCGATCCCCCACCGAGCGAACGGATATGGTTCGGCTAGGGTGATGAGCTCCGTTGCCGGCCGATGGACCAAGTGGTCAAATCGCTGGCATCGGTCGCACTGTTGCACATAGGCTGAGCAGTCGTGCTGAAGAGTGGGCCACCAGTAACCCTGCCGCAGTAGGATCCTAGAAAGCGACCTTCCTCCCGAATACGCTCCACACAAGCCTTCATGAATCTTTTGGATAGCTCGGTTGGCTTCGTCGGTGCTGAGGCACTTTAGGAGGGGACCGGAGAAGGACCTTCGGTAGAGAGTGCCGTCTAGGATGACGAAACGTAGAGCTTGGTACTTCAATCTGCGGGCCTCTTGGGAGTCGAGAGGCTCTTGAGAGTCCTTGAGCCACGACAGGTACGGGGTGCGCCAGTCGCTCGGGGTGGCCGGGTCAACAGCGAGGAGCTCCGAGTAAATGCTCGGGCGCTCTAGCTCTTCGAGGAGGACCGATCGGGTACCCTCAGGGTCGAGAGAGGAGGCCAGCCGAGAGAGGGCGTCCGCTCGAGAGTTTTCCTCCCGAGCTATTCGGACTACCTCAAATATCTCGAATTGCTCGGCCAGGGCTCTGACCAATTGGAGGTATTTGATCATTGGTGCCTCTCGAGCTTCGTACTCACCGTTGACCTGGCAAGCGACCAGCGGGGAGTCGGTGTGGATTTTGACTCGCTCAGCCCCCAGCCGTCGGGCCATGCGTGCTCCCAAGATAAGGGATTCGTACTCGGAAGCGTTGTTGGACGCTTGGAATTTGAACTTCAAGGCGTACTGTAGCTCTGCTCCTTCGGGGGACTTCAGGAGGATTTCGGCACCACTCCCGACCGAGTTGGAAGACCCATCGACGAATAGTTCCCAGGTTGGCCCGGGTGCGGACGGAGGTCTTTCTTCAGTCGGGATGGTGCTCTCGGCGATGAAATCAGCGAGCGCCTGGCCCTTGATAGCCGAGCGAGGCCGATAAGATATGTCGTAGGCCCCAAGCATGATGGCCCACTTGACGAGGCGTCCTGAGGCTTCGGGGTGAGCGAGGATCCTCTTCAACGGTTCACCGGTTAACACGGTGATAGGATGCGCCTGGAAGTAGGGTCAGAGGCACTTGGATGAGGTAACCAACGCTAGCACGACCTTCTCGGTTGTGGGGTACCTTCTTTCAGCCTCGTTGAGCACCTTGCTGGTATAATAGACCGGCCTCTCGACTCCCGAGTCATTCCTAACTAGGACCGAGCTAACCGTAGATGGAGTTGTCGAGAGATAGAGATGCAGGGCTTTGCCCGGTATGGGCTTGGAAAGCACCGGGGGTGAAGCCAAGAATCCCTTGAGCTCGGCGAATGCTTTCTGGCATTCCTCGTCCCATGCAAATGTAGTAGATGCCAATTTGAGCCCCCTCAATAGTTTGAAGAAGGGCAGGCATCGTTCGGCCGCACGGGACAGAAATCTACTAAGAGCGGCGATACGCCCGGTTAGGCGCTGGACGTCCTTGATGCAGGTGGGCGGGCGCATGTCCAGGATGGCCTGGACTTTATCGGGGTTGGCCTCGATCCCACGCTGAGTAACCAGGAAATCGAGAAACTTCCCAGATCTTACTCCGAAAGCGCACTTGGCAGGATTAAGCTTCATGCTATACCTTAGGAGAGTGCAGAAGGTCTCGGCGAGATCGGCGAAGTGGTCTTCGGCCTTGGGGTCTTGACGAGCATGTCGTCAATATAGGCCTCGACGTTCCGAACGAGCTGTCCTTCGAACATATGGTTGACCAGCCTCTGGTACGTGGCTCTGGCGTTCTTCAACCCGAAAGGCATCCGGGTGTAGCAGTACACGCCGAAGTCGGTGATGAAGGTGGTCTTCTCGATATCTTCTGGATCCATTCTGATCTGATGGTAACCTGAATAGGCATCTAGGAAGTTGAGTATTTCGTTGCCCGAGGTTGAATCAACTAGTTGGTCGATGCTCGGTAACGGGTAACAGTCCTTAGGGGTGGCCTTGTTCAGGTCGGTGAAGTCCACGCACATCCGCCACTTGGCCGAAGCTTTCGGTGATGCGGGACGGACACGGGAGACGACAATATATGGTGCCACCCTCTGACTCTAGATGAAGACACGACCAGCAACACACACCAGGGAGACACTAAGCCCGACACTACGAGCTCCTAGTGGCGAAACGTCGCTAACAGAAGTTGAAGCTCACTCATCGTCCCAAGCGAGGGAAAGCGCGGACCGTGCGCGGTTAAGGAACCGGCGGAGGTCAAGGGTAGTCCGACTCAACTTCCGGACTCGGATCGAGTCGCGGGACGGGTCACTCTCACATCGGTGACATGGACACACGGGCTAGTACCTACACTCTCGGCAGCGGCAAAAGACCATATACTAGCTAAGCAAATGAACACCAAGAGGTTCGGACCATTACCTCCACGCACCCGGCGTGGCGAAGACAACCCCGGCCGAATTACGGACTCCCGGTTAACAATGATTACAGCAATACACTAAGTCGACCCACTCCACGCAGGGAGATAAAAGGTCACATGTGGGGTCCGGGAATCACGCAACTCGGGTTGACGGGCAGCATCTTGATGTCGCCTGGCGGTGCCGAACTCCATGTTTTCGTGCTTTCCGAACGGCGGCTTCTACGGGCCCGCGGGGCCCACGGATGGCGCTGTCCTCCGGATCTGCGGGGGTGGGACCCACTGTGATGGGGACCCCTGGTGGCGCGCCTCCACGGACAGCAGTCGGCCGGGAACACCGATCGGGGGTCGATCGGCCCCGATTCCCAACTCTTGAACTATTAACCCACGGATTTTGGTTGCTGTCTTCCGGCGCGCGCTCCGGCGAAAACGGCCGCTGCGAGCAATCCCGACGTCAGATCGGGACGCATGAGCTATCGTTGGAAAGCTCTCTTCAAATGCTTCGATCTAGACCCTAAGAGATCTGCTAGATCTAGTCGGATCAGAACTTTATTGAATTTACAAGTCCTTGTTGTACAGTAACTGAAATCTCAGATCTGTAGGGTACTTGTCTGAGAATCACCGTTGACCACCTAGTAAACCTCCGATTCAGCTCTTGAGCTCTTCTTAGGAGTTGTAGGGAATCAAACCACGGAACTGGGACTATTGATTTGGAGGTGGAGGAGATTTGTTATGAATTTTGGGGTGACTGGTGGTCGGATCTGGGAATAGGTGGACAGAACTGTAGATGGGTCTGAGAACGAATTTTAGAAAATATGAGATGGACGAATCAAAAATTGAGAAACATTGTGGATGAAGGAGTGGATGGGTGGAACCCCCAGTAAAATTGGGTGAACTAGAAGAAATCAAAAAGTGGATCTAAGACATGAAACTCAGGATGGAGGTGAACCTGGACAAAATTCTGGCAGAACCAAAATGAAAGAGTGGACGAAAATCAAAAATTAGCAAACGTGATCTGAATGCTAGCCTGATTTTTGTGGGTGGAGAGGAACATCCCAGGAACAACTCCTCCAAATTTGGTAGCCAAATGAGCTCGGGGAAGACTTGTGAATTTCAAACAAGCTGCTGGGGAACTGCGCTGGCAGAACTCCGTTGATGGCGATGGCGGTGCGGTGGCGGCTCGTGGCGGCGGCGGCGGCGACCGGAACTGATAGGGTGGAGTCTCACCACCAGAAGGAAGCCTTCACAGCTTCAAGGGGGAGAGGGAGAGGAGAAGGGGGCGCACCAAGGCTGGAGCTTCAAGCTTTTTTTCCAATTCAAATGGCATTAATTCAAGAAAATGGTAATTGCATGCCTTATATATGACTCCCACCAAACTCATCCTCCACCGTTGGATCTAGGGGTTAGGGATGGATGGCAGGATGAAGTTTGATCAAAATACAAAAAAATTATTAAACAAAAGGGGAGGGGGGCGCACCTTGACCAAGGGGGGGACATGGTAGGTGGGTTTGGTTGGAATTGTTGACTATTTTGGTCCCTTGTCCCCCATGTGGACAATTGACTAGTCCAAGGCTTCTAGATGTCTACCTTGGATTTTGACCAACCCCACAAGGCTGATATGGACCAATGGGAGGGGGCCTGGGGGTCCGTGGGGCCCAGGGGTCCCATTTTACAAATAAGCCCCTCGTACACTCATAATTGCAAACCGTATGAAATGAAATAAACACACCTTACACACAAATAAAGTCTAATTAAATATGAAAAATGGGGAGACTCAAGGCGGCGTCTCCAGGCTGTCGTCTAGCCAGATGGATGCTGAGGTGGCTCGAGTCGTGCTCTGTGTGCGGTACCGGTGGCTCGGCGTGTCGCACCGCTCAACTGCTCGGGTGTCCGCACCAATTCTCCCTGGGTGGGAGAAACTCGACCCTGTCGGGTAAGGGTCTGCATCGCTCCTGTATCGCTCCAGAAGGTCCGGATCGATCCGCTGCAACTCGCCATGTGTGATCCATGTGTCCTCAGTAGCGGGCCGTCCTCTCCATCGCACTAGGTAGCGCGGGTAAGATCCACTCCTGGTAACTGTCACTTGCTCGTCCAGTATACGATCTATATGCTCAGGCTGCTGCGAAAAAGGGGCTGGAGGTGGAAGTGGACACTCAGGTGTGGGATCACTCTCAAGGGGAGGAGATGGCTCAAAAGGCTCACTAGGGATCACCGCTGGGTCCCTATATGCAACAAGATCTGATACATTGAAGGTAGAGCTTATACCATATTCCTCGGGCAGGTCCACAACGTACGCATTGGATCCAACGTGTTTCAACACTCTAAAGGGACTGGCTCCGCGAGCTTGCAACTTCTTAACGGTTCCAGAGGGAAACCGTTCAGGTCTTACCCTGATCATGACGTATTCGCCCTTGTGGAACTCTCGGTGGTGTCGGTGGGCATCGGCTAACTCCTTGTACTGTGCATTGCTGGCCTCAATGTGACGACGGATGTCGTCATGCAAACTCCTAACATGCCTAGCAAACGACTCGGCCGACTCCGACACTCTAGCATGGACAGGCATGGGGACAAGGTCAACGGGTTTCCTAGGCCTACGACCTGTGACAATCTCAAATGGACTCATGCCGGTAGACCTATTCACCGAATCATTGTATGCAAACTCAGCCATGGGTAAAATGAGATCCCAATCCCCAATGCGGTCCCTGACTAGACACCTCAAAAGATCTCCCAGACTCCTATTGACTACCTCGGTCTGGCCATCTGTCTGGGGATGATATACAGTAGAAAACTTGAGGTGAGTACCCATCATATGCCATAGTGTCTTCCAAAAATAGGAAGTGAATCTAACATCACGGTCAGACACTATAGTATGAGGCAACCCGAACTTGCACACCACATGCGTAAGGAAAAGGCGGGCTACCCTAGAAGCATCCGACGTCTTTGAGTAAGGAATAAAGAGGGCCATCTTCGAGAAACGGTCAACCACCACATAGACCGAATCATGCTTCCTGGAGGTACGTGGCAATCCCAAAACAAAGTCCATGCTAACATCCTGCCACGGGGCATCAGGCACGGGGAGAGGCGTATAAAGGCCCGAGCTTTACTTCTTCATCTTGGCCGTAGCACATGTACGGCACTAAGCCACGATGTTAGCAACATCGCGCTTCAAGCTCGGCCAATAAAATCGATGCTCTACTGCCTCGATAGTCTTGTTCCGACCAAAGTGGCCAGCTAGACCTCCCGCATGTAGTTCCCATACTAAGAAATCTCGAACCGAAGTTCGGGGAACACATAGCCTGCTACCTCGAAAGAGGTAACCCTCCTGAAGCACATACTCATCAAGGTCTCTCGAGGGTCCGGCCTGGAGGGTGGTAAAAATCTGACCGAAGTCAAGACAATCAACATAGGCCTCCTTCATCTTCTCTAACCCTATGACCTCGGCACTCATGGTGGTAAGCAAACATGCTCGCCGACTCAAGGCATCAGCCACCTTGTTTTCCACTCCAGCCTTATGTTTAAGCACAAAGGTGAACTGCTGGAGATACTCGACCCAACGACTGTGACGCGAGTTAAGCTTCTTTTGGGAATGGAGGTACCTCAATGCTTCATGATCGGAGTATAGGACAAACTCCTTATGTAAAAGATAATGCCTCCAATGCCTAAGAGCCTGAACAACTGCGTAGAATTCTTTATCATATGTGGAATATCGCAGCTTCGCGTCATTCAGATTCTCGCTGAAATATGCGATCGGGTGGGACTCCTGACTCAAAACTCCTCCAATTCCCACGCCCAATGCATCACAAGAGATCTCAAACACCTTCGAGAAATCAGGCAGTCGAAGGATAGGTGTCTGGGTCATGCGCTCCTTGATGTCCTTGAAGGCGGCAGATGCGGCCTTCGTCCATACAAATGTGCCCTTACGGATGCAATCCGTGATCGGGGTGGTGACGGAGCTAAATCCGCAGATAAAGCGATGATAGAACGTCGCAAGACCATGAAAGCTGCGGACATCATGAACGGTACGGGGTTCCGACCACTCAACAATGGCCCGGACCTTCTCCGGATCGGCGGAGACCCCCGTACTAGACACCATGAAACCCAAGAAGGTAAGCTGAGGTGTCATGAAGGCACACTTTTGTGGGTTTGCAAACAGCTGCTCTCGCCGAAGAAGTAGACAGACCTGCCGAAGGTGGTCTAAGTGGTCCCCCGTGGTGCGGCTATAGATAAGGATATTATCAAAATACACCACTACAAAGACTCCAATGAAAGGTCGAAGGACCTGAGTCATGAGCCGCATAAAAGTGCTAAGGGCATTGGTCAACCCAAAAGGCATGACCAACCACACATATAGATCGTCCTTGGTCTTAAATGCGGTCTTCCACTCATCACCTGGCCTAATCCTCACCTGATGGTAGCCACTTTGAAGATCAATCTTTGAAAAGATAGTGGCACCTGCCATCATGTCTAGCATGTCATTAATGCGGGGAATATGGAACCTGTACTTCGTGGTGATTTTGTGGATGGCACGACTATCAATGCACATTCTCCACGTGCCATCCTTCTTCGGGGCGAGTAATGCGGGCACGGCACATGGACTCATGCTGTCCCGAACAGACCCTCTCTGCACTAACTCATCGACCTGCTGTTTAAGCTCGGCATGCTCCGTGGGACTCATGCGATAATGAGGAAGGTTGGGCAAAGAAGAGCCCGGAACAAGGTCGATGGCATGCTGAATATCACGCATAGGTGGGAGTCCCTCGGGAAGCTCATCGGGAAAGACATCAGCATACTCCTGCAGAATGGGAACAACCTCGGGTGGGAGCTCACCCTCGGAGTCCCGCTCCACCTCTCGGACCGTAATGGCAAACACCGGACAGCCCTGACTAAGCTCCTGCTCCATCTCCCGAGAGCTAATCATCATCAATCTCCTCGTCGAGGGCTCTCCTGGGCCAGAGGTAACGGTCATAGCCCGAGCTAGGGATGGGGTACTGGGCGCGGGGACGGAAGGCTTCGGAGTACTAGGGCCAGTAGGACCCCTGACTGATGGGCTCCTGGGCCGAACGGGTTGGAGGGTGACCCGCTGGCCAGCGTGGTCGAAGGTACAGGTGTTCGACCGGCCATGGAGCGTGGCATCCCGGTCAAATAACCACGGCCTACCAAGAGTGATATTGCCCACTTCCATGGGGAGGACATCACACCAGATCTCGTCACGGTAGGAGTGGAGCTGCAGCGGGACCAAGCAACGCAGCCTGACCAAAATGGAAGTGGTATCTACCCATGATACCTGATAGGGACAAGGATGGTCTACGGGTGTGAGACCAAGACGAGTGACAGCGTTCGTGGAGATTGCATTGATACAACTCCCGCTATCGATGACCACCTTACAAATTTGCTTTCCCAGCCTACAGAATACATGAAGGATAGTAGTCCGTCGCCAGTCATCACTGACCTGTGGCTGGGTGAGGATACATCTGATGACCCCCACGTGGGTATCGTCCGAATGCTGGGCATCCTGGGCCTCACCTCCCATCTCATAGTACTCGTCAGCTAGCTCTTCATCGGCCTCATAGCTGACTAACTCGAGGCCCGTAGGGGTGGTATCCTCGGCCTGTGTGTCCCCAATGTGAAGAGATGGGCGGGTGGGACACTGGTTTGCGAAATGGCCAAATCCATTGCAGCGGTAACACTACTGCCATGATCCACTAGGCTCCCCAATCATAGGTCCTTTACCTTTATCCTCCCGACGGATAGGAGGTGTAGGCAACAAAGGACGTGCAGGAGGTACGGGTGCCGGTGGACGGGCTGTGGGTGGTGCTGTAAGATGCTGGGGACGAGGAAGGTCCCTCGGGGGTGGAGGACGGGGCCTAGGAGCAAAGGGCTCGGGGCGAGCGGGCTCCTGAGGTTGAGTCATGGGGGCCCTCGGATACGTGCCAGATGAGCCACGGGGCTCGACACTTCGAAGGGGAAAAGAACCCAACCGATGGGGTGACTCGAACTCGGCCTCGAATTGCTCCAATTCGAGAGCTATCTGATATGCCTGCTCCAAAGTGGTTACATTGCGGCGAAAGAGTTCATATTGATAATTGGGCCGCAAACCTCTTCGAAAGCGGGATATAGTCATAGTGCTCTCTTCCGTGACCCCACACCGTAAGTAATACTCATCGAACTCGGCGATGTACTCGGTCACGGATCGGTTCCCTTGGGAGATGCTTTGCCACTTGTCTATGAGACGTTGGCGATATGAGGCGGGAAGGTACTTCTCCCTCAACTTGGTTTTCATATCATCCCAAGTACCGATCTGGGGTTGACGTCGCTGGTTGAGCAGGCTCTCCACATTGATCCAATAAGTTTGAGCCTGCCCTTGCAGCTTCATCTTAGCGTATCGGACTCTCCGGTGGTCCGTCATCTCAAACCACTCGAAGTACCGGTCCATGCCGGCCTCCCAATCTAAATACACCCGAGGGTCCAAGGACCCGCTAAACGTGGGAGGGTCCGCACGCACTCCCCTAAGAATGCGGTCATCCTCCTCATCATCACGATTCCGTCGTTGATGACGACGACCGTTACCCCCCTGATCATTATCAGATGCACAATCATCCACCACATGCACCTGTTGAACCCCAACATTCTCCGCATGAGCTCTTGGTATAGCAGGTTGCTGAACCGGCTCCCGTTGGCCATTCGTCGGCGCGGGTTGCGCCGCTACGGGGCCCCTCTCGAGGATGGCAATACTCCTAACTAAGCCCTGGATGGACTGATCCGAACTCTCGGCCCGATCCTCGAGGGCTTTCATCTACCCTTCTAGACGCGTTCCTATGCCATCCATACGCGTACTAAGACCATCCATACGCGTGTCAAGACGTTCCATAATGGCTCGGAACATCTCGGCCGTCGAGGACTCGTCGGAGCTACGGGCCCGGGAGTCCGCCATAGGTGGTGGTGGCGAGTATTGGGTACCTCGATGGGTGGGCATTTAACTGACACACGACCTAGAAGACACCGACTAATGCAAACACACACTAAATGATGCACTTAGACCTAACCAATAGCCGGTACGAGGCGGAGATAAGCGATCCGAAGATCACTCGCGCAAGTGTGTGGCCCTCCCGTTAGGCGTAACCCAACGTTCGGACAACACCTTTTGATATACCGGGTAAAGGGTGCAAATACAAATTAAAACACTCTTTTTTTTTTGAAAATGATGATCCTAGACTTGACATAGACCATGATGCATGTACGACATATGCAATGACTACCCTAGACTCAACTCGCTCTGATACCAAACTGATGCGGGACAGACACGGGAGACGACACTATATAGTGCCACCCTCTGACTCTAGATGAAGACACGACCAGCAACACACACCAGGGAGACACTAAGCCCGACACTACGAGCTCCTAGTGGCGAAACGTCGCTAACAGAAGTGGAAGCTCACTCGTCGTCCCAAGCGAGGGAAAGCGCGGACCGTGCACGGTTAAGGAACCGGCGGAGGTCAAGGGTAGTCCGACTCAACTTCCGGACTCGGATTGAGTCGCGGGACGGGTCACTCTCACTCTCACAGCGGTGACATGGACACACGGACTAGTACCTACACTCTCGGCAGCGGCAAAAGACCATATACTAGCTAAGCAAATGAACGCCAAGAGGTTCGGACCATTACCTCCACGCACCCAGCGTGGCGAAGACAACCCCGGCCGAATTACGGACTCCCGGTTAACAATGATTACATCAATACACTAAGTCGACCCACTCCACGCAGGGAGGTAAAAGGTCACATGTGGGGTCCGGGAATCACGCAACTCAGGTTGACGGGCAGCATCTTGATGTCACCTGGCGGTGCCGAACTCCGCGTTTTCGTGCTTTCCGAACGGCGGCTTCTACGGGCCCGTGGGGCCCACGGACGGCGCTATCCTCCGGATCTACGGGGGTGGGACCCACTGTGATGGGGACCCCTGGTGGCGCGTCTCCACGGACGGCAGTCGGCCGGAAACACCGATCGGGGGTCGATCGGCCCCGATTCCCAACTCTTGAACTAATAACCCACGGATTTTGGTTGCTGTCTTCCAGCGCGCGTTCCGGCGAAAACGGCCGCTGCGAGCAATCCCGACGTCGGATCGGGACGCATGAGCTATCGTTGGAAAGCTCTCTTCAAATTCTTCGATCTAGACCCAGAGAGATCTGCTGGATCTGGTCGGATCAGAACTTTATTGAATTTACAAGTCCCTGTTGTATAGTAACCGAAATCTCAGATCTGCAGGTTACGCGTCTGAGAACCACCATTGACCGCCTAGTCAACCTCCGATTCAGCTCTTGAGCTCTTCTTAGAAGTTGTAGGGAATCAAACCACGGAATTGGGACTATTTTTAGACTTTGCTTTGAAGGTGGAGGCGATTTGTTATGAATTTTGGGGTGACTAGTGGTCGGATCTGGGAACAGGTGGACAGAACTGTAGATGGGTCTGAGAACGAATTTTAGAAAATATGAGATGGACGAATAAAAAATTGAGAACAATTTTGGATGAAGGGGTGGATGGGTGGAAGCCCCAGTAAAATTGGGCGAACTAGAAGAAATCAAAAAATGGATCTAAGACATGAAACGCAGGACAGAGGTGAACCTGGACAGGATTCTGGCAGAACCAAAATGAAAGAGTGGACGAAAATCAACAATTAGCAAACGTGATCAGAATGCTGGTATGATTTTTGTGGGTGGAGAGGAACATCCCAGGAACAACTCCTCCAAATTTGGTAGCCAAATGAGCTCGGGGAAGACCTGTGAATTTTGAACAAGCTGCTAGGATACTGCGTGGGCAGAACTCCGTTGATGGCGATGGCGGTGCGGTGGTGGCTCGTGGCGGTGCCAGCGGCGACCGGAACTGATAGGGTGGAGTCTCACCACCAGAAGGAAGCCTTCACAGCTTCAAGGGGGAGAGGGAGAGGAGAAGGGGGCGCACCAAGGCTGGAGCTTCAAGATTTTTTTCCAATTCAAATGGCATTAATTCAAGAAAATGGTAATTACATGCCTTATATATGACTCCCACCAAACTCATCCTCCACCGTTGGATCTAGGGGTTAGGGATGGATGGCTAGGATGAAGTTTGATCAAAATACAACAAAAATATTAAACAAAAGGGGAGGGGGGCGCACCTTGACCAAGGGGGGGGACATGGTAGGTGGGTTTGGTTGGAATTGTTGACCATTTTGGTCCCTTGTCCCCCATGTGGACAATTGACTAGTCCAAGGCTTCTAGATGTCCACCTTAGATTTTGACCAACCCCACAAGGCTGATATGGACCAATGGGAGGGGGCCTGGGGGTCCCGTGGCGTCCAGGGGTCCCATTTTACAAATAAGCCCCTCGTACACTCATAATTATAAACCGTATAAAATGAAATAAACACACCTTACACACAAATAAAGTCTAATTAAATATGAAAAATGGGGAGACTCAAGGCGGCGTCTCCAGGCTGTCTCCGAGCCAGATGGATGTTGAGGTGGCTCGAGTCGTGCTCCGTGTGCGGTACCGGTGGCTCGGCGTGTCGCACCGCTCAACTGCTCGGGTGTCCGCACCATTCGGTACCAGGACGACGTTGGCTAGCCACGTCGAGTACAGGACCGGTCTAAAGAGGCCAGTCTCTTGCCCTTTGGTGACCTGCGCCTTGATGATCGCCTACTTTTCTGGTGCGTGCTTCTTCCTTCGTTGTTGCACGGGCTTCATAGTGGGGTCGAGGTTGAGCTTGTGCCTTACGGTCTCTCCTGGTATCCCAGGGAGCTAATCATCAGACCATGCGAAGACTCGGATGTATGCAAAAAGAAAATCTTTATATTGCTTCTGAACCTCAGACGGTAGGTCGGCTCCGATCTTTACTCCTAGGGTCGGGTCGTCGTTTAAGAAAATCGCTAGCAATTCGCCTCCCGGTTCGGCGGTTGCGCATTTTTCCTCGACTCCCCGGGGGCCCTTGTTATTCCTGTCCGACCTTGAGGCTTCCACCGAGATGTTATAGCACTTCTGAGCCATGGCCTGGTTACCTCGGACTTCCCCCACCCCATTTTTGGTGGGGAACTTCATCTTTTGGTGATAGGTAGAAGGCACCGCTCTCGTTCGGCTGAGGATTCCTCGACCGAAGATGGCATTGTATGCTATCATACCTTTGATCACTATGAAGTCCACCATGACCGTAACGGTTGTGGGTGGGGTGCCGAGAGTAACTGGCAAGCTTAGGGCTCCCTCGGGGTAGGTGGCCTGGCCATTGAACCCGCAGAGAGGGGTCCGGATCGGGCGGAGCTTAGATGGATCCTACCCCATCTTAAGGAAACAATCATAAGACAGCACATCAGGGGCACTTCCATTGTCAACTAGAATCCTATCTACGTTACAATGGTTTATTGTGCCCGATATCACGAGGGCATCGTCATGCGGGGTGTCAGCCCCTCCAGGTCTCGGTCGGAGAAGACTATGACCTGGGGCTCACTCGGCGGGGCCTTGGGAGGCTCGGCTCGCCCGCTCGGCATGACGCTTCCTTCCTCGGCCGTTGTCGCCTCCTGATGCTGCTCCTCCGGAGATGACGTTGATGTGGACCCCTCGGGGGGCGTTGTCGATCTCCTCTGGGGTGCCTCGATCTTCCTTACGCTCGGCTACGAACCGAGCTAGGTGCCCCTGACGAATGAGGCGCTCGATCTCGTCCTGGAGCTGGTGGTAGTCGCCGGTGTGGTGCCCGTGATCGCTGTGGAACAAGCAGTGCTTGTTGCGATTACGATTTTTCGACCTCATTGACTCGGGTTGGCGGAGGAGTCCCGAGTCTTTGATGTCTTCATAGATCTCATAGACCGGTGCGGCTAGTGGAGTGTACCGCTCATACTTCCGTGACGGTTCCTTGCGTTCCCCATCCCGGTTCCGCCTTTTTCCCAAACCTGAGCTTGGCTCGGGTGCCCGCTTCTTGTCCCCCTCCCGACCCGAGCCGGTTGCATCTCGGCATGCGCTGAGTACGTCTTCGCACTCGGCATGGCGCAAAGCCAGAGTTACTAGCTCGGCAAGAGTCGAGGGAGGGTGGAGGACAAGCTCGCGGCGGAGATTCTCGTCCCGGGTGCCCCCAGTCAGTGCGATTATGGCTGAGGCCACGTCTAGGCAGGGGATTCTCAGGGCTTCCGACTTGAATCAGTGAATATAAGCCCGGAGTCTCTCCCCTTGCGCCTGTTTAAGGGCCAGGAGCCCCGCTACCGACCTTGGGGGGGCACTTCCGGTGAAACTCGCTTTGAAGATTCGCCCAAACTGTTTGAAATCTCGGATGGATCCGGGGGCGAGGGCCCAGAACCAAGCTTGAGCGCCTTGGACCAGGGTGGTCACGAAGGCTCGGCATTTGATGGCGTCAGATGCTCCGTACAGAGTCATCAGAGCGTCAAAGCTGTCGTACTGATCGGTCGGGTCGACCTGGCCGTCGTAGAGCTTGAAGGTTGGGATGGAGGTTCTGGGAGACACCTCAGCCTTTAAGATATACTCGGAGAAAGGGGATTTCTCCTCATCCTCCTGGGGAGAGGCCTTCTGCAGGGCGCGCTCTTGTTCTGCGAAGCGTCTCTCGAACTCACGCAGTCGGAGGGATAGCTTCGGCTGCTGTTGTGCCGTGGGGCTGGGGGAAATGTCTTGGCGATACTCGGAAACGTCGGTCTCCGGGTTCGGATGGCGCGCCCCAGTTTTTCGCCTCCTTGGTGTGGAGGAAGCCTCTTGCTCCGGCGGTGGAGCTTGCGAGGGTCCTCCCATCCTGTTACGGATAACCTACTGGCCGCGGATAATGAAGCGGCCTCCGGCAGTGTATTGGGATGCATTCTCGCGGGGAGGGCTTCCTGACGGGGAGCGTGACCTCCCATCCCTAGCCGCCTGGGTCCTCATGAGTTCCACGAGGATATCCAGTTTTGCATTGAGGGCTTGGAAGGCGTTTGCACCACCGTTAAGTGGTAGCCCTACTACTGCAGGGGGGGTGGTGGTTCGTCGGCGGTGGCGCTGGCGTTGGGGAGGGGGGGTTCTGCGAGGACCGAGAGGAGCCATCCCCAGCTGCTACCATGGCCCTTCCCATTTCACCGGCGGACCTCCTCCCTGAGCTCCTTCGCACCATACTGGCTTCTTGTATGTTTCCAACAGACGGCGCCAGATGAAGAGGCGAGATCTCGCGCTGGTCCTGAGCGGGCCGGGGGATCATCGGATCAGGAACTGCAAGAAAGGGAAACGGATCAGGGGGCCCAGGGATGAGTCCCTAGGGAAAACCCTCCGATGCTTAAGTCAGTAGAGCTATGGTGGGAGCAATAAAAGGGGGGAAACAGCTTCTGCACGATATCCCTCTCCACCAGAAGGGTGAAGTGATTCCTACTCAGGAGTTTTGAGCGTGTGGTTGCCCTTACCTTTCACCGGAGGGTATTCCTGATTTAAATATTACGCCGTCTTCAGGAGTCCTGTAAGTCGAGGGGTTCCAGGCGGGAGTTACGTCCTCGACGTGGGCTCTTAACTGCCTCATCATGGGATCTTTATCGCCATGGGGACATGGAGTCCCTGACCCCTTAAATTCCTGCTTACAGAAGGCTCCTAACAGCTGCATGGATAAGCAATCGTCGGCCATTCCGAGCTCAGAGATGCCAGCCCTTATCCTGGGCGGTAGGCTTAGCTTGGATGAAGATGGGTGGGATCGGTCGGCACGCGCCTTCCTCTCCCCAGCGGAGAGATGGCTCGGGCGTGGACCTTTCCTGTGACCCGACCGACGCTCGGGCCTTCCGAGCCTGAGGGTCGCCTAAGAAGGTAGTATCCCCGAGCGAACTTTTATTGGGCTGTCAGTACGGAGTGGGCTCAGTGGGCTGTCACTCGGGTGAGCGGGGCCTTGTTTGGCCCGGATGGGCCTAGTTCGGCTGCTCTTCAAGTGGGCTACAGAAATCCCCCTCTTCAGCGCCATATACTTAAAGAAATGACTCTATTGATAAAGAGAACATGTAATGATGTGAAACCATGAGAAAACTCCGTCAATACAACATTTGGAAAATCATGATTTAAATACAAAACTATAGAATTTTGGCACATGAAATTAACATAACTTAAAATAACCTAAGACACATTAATCATACAATTTGTCTATGAATCAGTAACTAAACTTGAAGTCATGATAGCAGGTCCAACTTAGCTATCTAAGCTTATTTATAAGGAAACTTAACTGGTTATTATTCTGCCTTGGGCTGGCAGAACACAAGGGTCTGACGGTCTAGGATAGGTGCGTTACAGTGCTTGTGATAGTTTATCGAGGGGCCGTTACAGTGGTGTAACGCTCCTGCTAGGGTGCGTCAGAGACAATAGAACAATAAAACACAACAGGGTGTTGCGGTCTATCATAAGGCCGTTACATTCATGTGACGGTCTTACGTTGGTGCGTCAGAGAATCTGTTGGCAGTAAACTAAGTAAAGGTTTATGAAAATATAACATGCCTGGAAATCAAAATACTACCATTGTCCTAGTCATGATAACGAAGTATAGGCCAACTATATGCATGGGTTTAGTGAATAGACATGATAATATCTTTTAATTTCCATTTAGGGCTAAGAGATGCATGAATGTATAGAACTATTAGATCATAAAATTCTTAGTCTTGAATGCATGAGATCAAGCACAACCAGAGGGCTTTTATTCCTAACAAGTTGTTTTTGCCAATCATGAGATAAGCTACCTCTTCTAAAACCTTTTAAACTTCGAATTTGATGCTAGGTGCTACCCTTAGTCCCTTGTACTTCTTGTGATAAATCAACAACTTCAATCTGCTCTATTTCCTCAGCCTCTTGACCTAAGGATGTGAAATTTTGAGGGTAAGAAGATGAAACTATTGAGAATAAAAAGTTCTAAAGGATTGAACTCTAATTACCTCGTTTAGACGTCCTAATCTCTACATGATCAGGGAACTTGCCTTCAGATTCCTGGGTTGCTAAGGTTGAATCAGCAACTTTGAAGCTTCTATCTCCTTGGTTGCTTGATCTCCTAGTACGAAATTTGGAGAGCTATTAGTCTAATGTATTATAAATAAAAAGTCGTAAGGAACTTATCCGAAATTATGACTCTTACCTTGATTCTTCACGAGCCAAAAGTAAGGGTCGCTCAGTTCAGAACTAGGTCCTATTTATAGGGTTTTGAAGATTAGATCGATTCTAGAGTCCTTAATTTGCCAGAACCTAATCCCTAAGAGTCCTTAGTAATGTTATAAGCTCTCCCAAGTCGATCTCTTGTAGATAAGATCCTAAAGTTTAATCTTTTTGCTCGTTCTTCCTTTCACGGAACTAACAGAGTGTAACGCATCCAGCCTGGTGCGTTACAGGGCTGTGGCGGTCGCCCGATAGACCGTTACATTCAACGTGTATTGAGTTTCAATTTATAAAACTCTTTTATTCGTTTATCCATATAATTATCTTATATAAATAGTATTTATCCTTAAAATACGTGAATAAGCTAATTACCCTTCTAGAATATGGGCCAAACTTGATGGGCTTGGTCCATTAACCTTTTGGATTATATTTAAATAGGCTAGGTTAATTATTTAACATAATTGGGCCTTATAATGACTTATTGATCCAATATTCTATTTATTAATTTATTTAGGTCTTTATAAATTCTAGAAAATAATTAAATATTCCTAAAATAATTTATAAAAATTCTGGGGTCTTACAATGGACGTGGTTTTTGGATTTTCCGTGCTTACTCCGTGAACCGGGCTCTGCCCGTTGTCGCGCTACAGATCAGGGGCGTGATCTCGAGATCGCGCTACCCTTTATCGCTGCGTTCATCGAGGAAGATGGAGAGTAGTTGTCGCCCTATCGGCAGAGAACGCGCCTGCACGACTAGGCGCGACCTTGTGAACGCGCTAGGCTTCCATAGCGCGTTAACAATTAACGCGCTATGGGTCCCGAGCGCGTTCATGATTGAAGGTGCTAGGCAAGGCGAGCGCATTCATGAACGCGCTTGTAGCACCTCAAATTTTTAACAATATAATAAATAATAATGACTATAGAATATTAGTCATATAACAATTAGAGTTTTTTACATAAATACCCCTCTAAATATCGGTTATGCCAAATATACCCCTAATTTGAGTATATTATCAAAAATATCCTCTATTTAATCTTAAATGTTGCAACTATGCCCCTATAGTTTACTGACGTCGACGGGAGGCGAATATTCCGTGGAATATCCTATCTATCGTCATTAATTATAGTGAAATGAGGGATATATTTGGCATAACCGATATTTAGAGGGATATTTATGTAAAAAACCCAAATAATTTTACTGCTTAACTCAAGTTTAACTCAAGTTAAATCAACGAAGGTTACGGTAGGGGCATAGTTGCAACATTTAAGATTAAATAGAGGATATTTTTGATAATATATTCAAATGAGAGGTATATTTGGCATAACTGATATTTAGAGGGGTATTTATGTAAAAAATCCTAACAATTATGGAAGATAATTTTTTTGGATAGAACTTAAATAAATAAATGGTGTAGGGCCTTCATATTTAGTAATTAAGATATAGGGGCCTTAATATAAAAAAAAACACTCAAGAATAACGGTGGGCTTTGAGATCCACAACTAATAGGTTTCCACGTTAGCATATATGTATAAAGGCCATTAGTTAAGTTAATGGGGGTCCCACATTAAAACCCAACAATTAAAATGGGCTGTGGCCCCGTGGGCTTTAAAACAACAAGGGAATAAAATCTATTGAAATAGAAATTATATATAAACGTAAAGGGTTTAGATTGATCAATTAATTGAGATGAGTTTGATAAAAGCCATTAAGGCTAAACGTTAATCAAGTAGTGGGCTCTTGGGGCTTTTATTAAACGTATTGGGCTCCCTCGTTAAACATATGAAGGTTAAGGGGTATTAGCATTAAAGTGGCCATTAACTAGTGGACTTCCACGTGGTAAAACCCATGTTCGTTCGAAGTAGTAGAACGATGGGTTAGGGTTCCTGCGAAATAACCTGAGAGGCGGCTGTGGTTTGGAAGGATAAGCTCAACATAGGAATTGTAACCAAACTAGGATTCCTAGTTTACATAGAACTCAAATGGAATCCCAAGCATTATAAATAGACGCCATGAGAACGAGAGTGGGGTTACTGCTACGTTCTGCTACGTTCGAAGGAGAGTCTCTGTTGCCTTCCTGTACGTGGTGGAGGCTTGTTCGTGGAGTCTTTTCCTCCTGCTTCGACGAACACTTCTGCTTCCTACTTCTTCCCATCTTCGTCTGCTTCCTTCTTCGTTGGAGGACAAAGCTGCTGCTACTGCGATTGTTCTCTCTCTATTACACGTACCTGTATCTGCCGCTGTAGTTGTTATTTTTCTCTGTTCATCGTCTTCGTCCGTTAAGATCAAAAGGTAGGTAATCTCCCAAGCAAAACTTAATAAATCTTCATGTTACTTCATCCTACATGATTATTTCATGTTTTCGATTGTATTACCAGTGTGCACATTTTCTTTTGTGTTAAGAATATGCATCTTTTAGTAAATCGATAATTGGTTATAATCTTTGAAATTTAATATCTACGGAATCATGTTAGTAAAAATAGTAAAGTGTATATTTTTATGATATTTACATTTTTACGATAATTTTTATGATTTTATTTTATTAAAATTCTGCTAGAATAAAATTGACCCCAATTATTCGGTTAAAACTCGACATGAACTTCAAAGATTGTTATCTTTAAAAATAGAAAAAATAATATTATGATATTTCATGGTTGGAATCCTTACATTTTTCTCCTATTTTTCATATATTTTATTTCATAAAATTCCTTTTAATTAAAAAGTGACACTATTCACATGATAAAGAGATAACAACATATTACTTGTCGTTAATTAATGAATGCCGACAATGAGCATGTCGTTGATTTTTAAAAATTCTTTTCACCCACCCTACGAATCCCAAAATTGCTTATAGGCCTTATCTAACCTTTTCAATTATCTTTATTCCTTAAAATCTTTTCTATATATCCTTATTCTCCTAAAATGAATATATAGTGCGATAAAAATACATCTTTTTAACTGGACATCATTTTTAAAATTATTAATAAAATATAAATTGATGTCTTCTCAAAGTGATGCTATTTATTCTGAATTGTTAATTTAAATGGATATAAAACATGAATTAAACGCCTTCTTAAAAAGACGCACATTCTTGTCTTTGTTATTAAGAGAAAATGATATGAAAGTCAAAGAATTAACGTCGTGACTTAGTAAAATAGTGCCTCCATCCATGGACGTCAATTAATATAATTTTATTTAATTATAGTAAATTTTAAAAATTTACTCCTCTCTAAGGAGACGCAAATTAATGTACGCAAATATTGTATCTCATGGTTTCATCGAGTTTTGGCCCATATCGTGGGTCTCTTGGCACTCATATCCCAGTCCGTCGATAGAGTCCCTGTTTCACGATTGGTTCACGTATATACCTCAACTCTCGGTGACATACGAGCCCTCCGTTGGACATTCTGTTCCTTCGGATTGGCAAGTTAGTCATTGGGATCTCCATAAGACTCCTCGTAACCTTGGATTCTCTCAAGGCCGATTGAGCAGGTTGTACCACTAAAGCCTATGACACTTTTTGATTGCCATGTCACTCTAAAGAAATATGGTATACCGACCCTCATGATATGCTTCTTAGCCGTCGTGAGAATAATTCTTGAGCCAATGGGAAACCATACCATTGCTATCCATCTTGGATTGTGTGCCTCTACAAAGACACCAATTCTTCAATGCTTTGTTCAGAGAATGAGTGACCACCACTGTGGGCGCGGCTTCCTAAATATATGGTGCTCTGACGAGACGCCAATCTCGCAGATTTCTCAAATTGTCTCAGTTTTTGTGTGCCATCGTACTAGACTTATCAAGGTCTATCTTGAATCTCTGTTCAATGAGATCTACCCTATTGTTCGTACTGCTTGATCCTTGAAATTCTTAGCCATTAATATGAAATTAGTCTAGACAAAATGTCAGGGGCTATGGGTCCCAATAAAATGACATTTTAAATACTACGGGTCCTGATCTGACCCTATTGGGCGAGGCAAAGTCCAAACGTTTATCGGTATACAATGATCAAGTGCTGACATTCACCACCTATAATTGTCTATAACTTATTTCCATGAGGGGTGGTCATATCTTCGTGATTTCCCCTTAGCGCATTGGTCAATCCTATGTAGTGCTAGATGTGCAAAAGCTCACGTGATAGTGATGATCGGGAGCAATTGCATTCATAGTACACTCTTCCACAACTTATTGTTCATCATGGTAAGATCTTGAATTACCTTATTAGAGGGGCTATCATATTATCGTGACTTCCCCTTAGTGTCTTGGCAAACTCTATATAGTGCTAGTAGAAGTGATTGACTTACTTCTATATTGTTCATCGTGAATGTTCTTGAACTGCCTTAATGTTAGTACTTGTTATCTTGCCACAATAGTTCATGATATGTTTATCTAATTGATTTCATATCTCTTGATTGTCCTTATAGTTCTTGTTTTTATCTCGCGTCGTTATAACTCTTGATTTCTTATACTTTGCATGACTTGCATGAGCATATTAACATGTAATTCACTTAAAGCTTGCTTGGAGCTTGAGATATTAAGTCCTACTTAGCATTCGCTCACCCTGCGTATTCCAATGTTTTTCAGGTGATGACCTTAGTGATGACGAGACCGAACATGATGGGCAAGGGCAAGAGTGAAGAGAACTCTGACATCTAGATGAACTGTCTAATCGAGTTATCTTGCGTCTTATGTCTCATTGTAATTTTCCTTTATTGAGTCTTTCTTTTATTTGGGTCCAAATTTGTAATAAACTTATATTTGAAATGAAATTCTATTTTGTCCAAATATATTTTGTCTCATGACTATGTTCTGATTGACATGACTATTTAACTGTCACGTTCCGAGCAAACGAACAGGTTCCGTTGCTATCGGTTCGGGGCGTGACAGCGCTCCTGGCCTATAGCGCGTTAATACTTCTCGCAGATTTGAGAATTTTACATACGTGGTAGCCTCCAGGATGGACCGCCGCCCGTGTTCTGTTATACCGGAGTTACGCTTTGCCGATTCGAGTCCCAGGTTAGTGGATCTCGATCCACGTGCTGACCCGTGGTCTGACTGATGCTGGGCATTATGTGGGGGCCACACGTTGGGGTGCCATGGGATCCCAGGAGGTGGTGTTCTCGGCTTGTGTCACCGTGAGTCGGTGTCGGTATGAGGAGCGGTCCTTGTACTTGTCCGGTTTAGACGTTATTTTTCGTTGACTAGAGAGTCTACCCTTTCAGTGACCCTCCACTAGTCGTAGCCTTCCGACACGCGAGTGGTCTCACCAGGGAGTGGTGGCGAGGCTACCCCGAGAGACAATTTTTAGACTGGTTTCCGTAGGGCCCCACGTTTGACGCCAGAGTCCAGTTGAGGGGAAAACCAGTCAGAGGGCCAGACCTAGGACGTATGGTCTGTGTGTGCACACGTGGTTGGGAGCAGTTGGACCCGCGTTGACGAGCACGACCCCAGCTAGTCACTTGTTTTGTGGTTACTTGTACGATGTCTCAATTCCCGCTGGGCCAGAGGGAGACATCTGAGGCGCGGTCTAAGTCGTCAGTGAACGCATCCGACCTTGCTTCTAGTGGGTTGGTACTCTTGTCTTTGTGTGGTATTGACTCTTGAGTTTTGACGAGTTATCTCGATTTTCATGCCATACATTCGGTACTAGCCGTTGTAGTAGCTTGTAGTTACTTTTCGCATGATTTCTCGGTTTGCGAGGTGGGGACCGGATGATCCCTACTGAGCCTTTCGTTTTAAGGCTCATTCCCTGCGTGTTTTCACGGTGTTTCAGGTGAGATGAGGCTTCAGGGGAGCGCTTCCGAGACTCCACGTGGTTCAGGTGCCCAAGGTTAGTAGCCTGTTGCCAGGCCGGGGTATGCCCTGTGTAGTTGTACCTTTTCTCTTTGGACTGTACTAGTTGTCGACTACAGTTATATTTTAGACTGCTGTTATTATTATGGACCATGTAATTTAATTAATGTCATTTATTACTTCCTGCTTAATTCATTTAACTGCGTAACTCTGCAATTATTTTAGATTCTTGTGTATCTCCACACCATCCTTTTAACCCTTCCGAGTCTTCAGGCTCGTGGGTGGCGGTTCGAGATTCGGGTTATCGGGCCTTCCCGGTGTTCGGATCTCGGGTAGTTACAGCTGGTATCAGAGCACGGTTGTGGATATATATAAGAATCGTAAATAGTTGCAGTGGTCCACTAGTCCACAATGATGATGTATAGTTGGCACTGACTAAGGGCATCGTGTGTTTTATTGATTCCGTTGTTTTCTGTGTCTTCTGTCTCTTTGCAGTAGGCGAGTATGGCGCCGAGGCGGAGGACTCGCTTTCAGCAGGGACAGTCGACAGAGGAGCAGGAGGAGCAGAGCAGAGTGCCACCAGATGCCACTGATGTAGTGAGAGTTCCAAGGGTAGAAAATTTCTTTCGGAGCATGTTTCAGGTCATGTCTCAGTAGTTTGGCGGTGATGCTGGTAAGGGCTTGTCGTCTAGGGGTGAACCCAGTCGTGCTATGAGGGACTTCTTGCAGTTTCATCCGCCCTATTATGATGGCCAGCCAGATCCCGATGTGGCCAGGAGATGGCTCGATGAGATGGAGAGAGTGTTTAGTTCCATGCGCTGTGCAGAGGAGGACATGGTGATGTTGGCCAGTAACCAGTTGCAGGGTACGGCTCGAGATTGGTGGTCTTCGGAGTGGAAGACGTCCTTTCAGTTTCGTCCACTTCAGTAGATCGTGTGGAAGGACTTCGTTACGGTTTTTGAGCGTACTTACTGCCCATCCTATGTTGGTACGCAGAAGATGCGTTAGTTTTTGGAGATGGTTCAGGGCGACATGTCAGTATTGCAGTACAGGGCTCGGTTTGTGGAGTTAGGCTGTTATGCTCCCCATATCATGGAACATGAGGGAGTGAAGATTGAGCAGTTCATCCAGGGTTTTAGGCAGGAGCTGAGACACCTTCTGATGGTGAACGCTGCTACTGATTTGGAGACAACATCTCGTGTTGCGGCATCTTTGGAGCATGATATGCAGAAGGTCCGAGGACAGGGAGGCCAGGGGCAGTCCCAGTCAGGCCGTAGTCAGCAGACGGCTACCTAGCAGTAGAGTACCTTCCAGCACACTATGGGTAGTTTGGGAGCGTCTGCTCTAGTGATGTCTACGGCAGGATCTGTGTCTTTTGGCTCTAAGGTCAAGAAATTTCTTAAGAAGGGGTTCTATAAGAAGCACAAGGATCAGAGGCAGGCATCTTCGGGTAGTGTACAACAGCCGATTCCTCTTCAGCGTTAGGGATCAGTAGGTGGATCGCGGGGACCGTGTCCCCGATGTGGCGAGTTGCATCTAGGCAGGTAGTGCACGGCGCCGGTGATTTGTTTCAGGTGTGACTAGTCAGGGCACACGGTGCGCGACTATCCCTAGAGACCGCAGCAGCAGCAGCAGTATCCTCAGTAGTAGCAATACCCCCACCAATAGAGGCCACAGCAGTAGCAGGGGCAGTATCCGCCACTACCCACGTCAGCGAGTGTGGGGGGCAGGCATAGATCCCGAGGCCAGATTACAGACATGACCAGGGCAGAGGCAGCGACGTCGCAGCTCATAGAAGGTACCGTTCAGATTTTGGGTTGTGCGACTCGAGTTTTGTTTGATCTGGCGCGTCTCATTTGTTTATTTTGGAGGATTTCGCACTGAGTATAGAGGAGCCAGTGACCCAATTGTCTTGTGATTTGGCAGTGGAGTTGCCTTTTGGTGATTTTATGATCACTCCGTATTATTTTGAGGAGGTTCCTATGTGGGTGGAAGGGCGGAGTTTGCCGGCTAGGCTTTATGCATTGCCACTTTAAAACTTTGATGTGATTTTGGGTATGGATTGGCTCGAGGCACATCATGCTTTGGTTGATTGTGGCTCGAAGAGGGTTTATTTCTGACGACTTCGTGGATCTATCTTCTATTTCTAAGGTATTAGGTCTTCCTCTTCCCGCTTTCTCATTTCGGCTATTAGGGCCCGTCATTTGCTTGGTGCGGGTTGTCAGGGTTTTCTCGCTTCTGTGGTCGTGGTGGACCAGTCGGAGCCGGATGTAGAGAACATTCCAGTGGTGTACGAGTTTCTCGATATTTTTTCTGAGGACCTACCTGGATTATCTCCCCAGCGGGAGATTAATTTTGTGATCGAGATTGTGCCTGGTACTGGACCTTTGTCGAAGGCTCCTTACCGTATGGCTCCCGCTCAGTTGAGGGAGTTGAGGGCGCAGTTGCAGGAGTTGCTCGTCAAGGGGTATATTCATCCTAGCTTTTCCCCTTGGGGTGCGACAGTGTTGTTCGTGAAGAAGAAGGATGGTAGTCTAAGGCTGTGCATTGACTACCGACAGTTGAATGAGGTGACCGTTAAGAATAAGTATCCGTTGCCACAGATTGATGACTTGTTCTACCAACTTCAGTCTGCTCGAGTGTTCTCGGGGATTGATTTGCGGTCCGTTTATTATCAATTGCGGATTCGAGAGTCTGACATGGAGAAGACTACGTTCAGCTTGAGATATAAGCATTATGAGTTTCTGGTGATGCCGTTTGGGCTCACTAACACCCCCACAGTGTTTATGGATTTGATGCAGAAGGTGTTCCGTCCTTACCTGGACCAGTTCATGGTCGTGTTTGTGGACGACATCCTTGTTTATTCGCAGTCCGCAGTGGAGCATGCGTATCGTTTGAGGGTTATGTTGCAGACTTTATGAGATCACTAGTTGTATGCTAAGCTCAGCAAGTGTGAGTTTTGGCTTCACGAGGTGCACTTTTTAGGGCACGTGATTTCTGGTGATGGTATTTCCGTGGATTCAGCCAAGGTCGAGGCAATGATGTAGTGGCCAAGGCCAAGATCCGTGATGGAGATTCGGAGTTTCTTGGGGCTTGCAGGCTATTACAGGAGATTCATTCAGGATTTCGCTCGTGTTGTAGCCCCGATGACCAGGCCTATACGGAAGGATGTGCCGTTTGTTTGGACTAGTGAGTGTGAGCAGAGCTTCATGGAGCTTCGGAGGTTGCTCACCTCGGCACCGGTGCTAGTGTTGCCTTCTGGATCGGGAGATTTTGTGGTGTGTACAGATGCTTCTGGGATTGGGTTGGGTGCTGTGCTGATGCAGCACGGTAGAGTTGTGGCTTATGCATCTCGACAGCTGAAGCCACATGAGGAGAACTACCCTACCCACGACCTTGAGTTAGCGGCTGTGATCTTTGCATTGAAGATTTGGAGGCATTATCTATACGGTGAGATGTTCGAGGTGTTCACAGACCATCAGAGTTTGAGGTATGTGTTCACTCAGAAGGACATTAACCTCAGGCAGAGGTGATGGATGGAGTATATGAAGGATTATGACTTCACCATGTCTTATCAGTCGGGCAGGATAAATGTTGTTGCCGATACCTTGAGTAGGAAGGTCGTTGTCAGCACCATGATGATGAGGAAGTGGAGGCTCTGGGAACAGGTGCCAGCCGTGACATTTAGGCTCAATGTTCCCCAAGAGCCGAGGTTAGCTGTTCTTGCGAGCTTGACTGTCACACCAGTGATTCGTTGTCTGGTGACAGATGCTCAGTGTGCAGACCCTGAGTTACCCTAGATTTTGGCTTTGGCTGATGTGGACTTCGGTGAGGACGGAGTTGTGAGATTCTGTGGCAGGCTGTACGTCCCAGCCGAGGAACGGGTGAGACGTGCGGTGTTAATAGAGGCTCATGGGAGTCGGTACACTGTGCACCCGGGAGCGACGAAGATGTATCGGAACTTGAAGTGGCACTTCTAGTGGCCTGGCATGAAGAGAGATATTGTCGAGTATGTGGCCCGATGCTTGACCTGTCAGCAGGTGAAGGCGGAGCATCAACGACCAGGAGGTATGCTTCAGCCCTTGGAGGTTCCCGCGTGGAAATAGGACCACGTGACCATGGATTTTGTGGTTGGATTACCGAGGACTCCGAGTGGGTAGGATAGTATTTGGTTGCTGGTGGATAGGCTGATAAAAGTGGCTCGGTTGTTACCGATCAAAGTCAGCTGGAGTGTGCCCAAGTTGGCTCGTCTTTATGTGGAGCGGATCATACCTTTGGATGGAATTCCTATTTCCATTGTGTCTGATCGAGATCTGCGTTTCACTTCTGGATTCTGGAGGAGTTTCCAGCGAGCTCTTGGCACAGAGTTAGCGTTTAGCTCAGCGTATCATTCTCAGTCAGATAGTCAGTCGGAGAGGACCATCTAGACGTTAGAGGATATGTTGAGATCCTATTGCCTGGAATGGCAAGGGAGTTAGATTCACCATCTACCATTGGTGGAGTTTACCTACAACAACGACTATCATTCGAGCATTGGGATGGCTCCTTATGAGGCGTTGTACGGGCGTCTGTGTCGAACTCCACTCGATTGGTCTGAGGTTGGTGAGCGTGTTGTGACGGGACCGGAGCTGGTGCAGCAGTGCATTGATGTTGTGTATCTGGTCCGTCAGAACATGTTGGCGGCGCAGAGTCGGCAGAAGAGCTATGCAGACCGGAGATGGCAGCCACTTAGTTTCACGATCGGTGACCGAGTATTTTTGAGGGTTTCTCCCATGAAGGGAGTGATGCGATTTGGACAACGTGGTAAGCTGAGTCCCCGCTATGTTGGTCTATTTCTCATCGTGGAGCGCATCGGTGAGGTTGCTTATCGATTGCAGCTACCCCCTGAGTTTACAGCGGTGCATGACGTGTTCCACGTCTCGATGTTGAGGAAGTATATGCCCGATGATTCTCATTTGTTGGAGGATTCTGTTTGGCCCGAGGTGACTCCCGATCTGTCTCTACCGAAGTTCCCTATCCATATTGAGGATCGGCGAGAGTAGCACCTGCGGAACAAGGTTATCCCTCTGGTTAAGGTGGTGTGGCAGCGGCACTCTGGCGGTGAGGCTTCTTGGGAGCGTGAGGATGATATGCGTCAACAGTTCCCTTACCTGTTTGAGTGAGTTTCCCTCTTCTTTTCTTCCCATGTACTTATTTTAAATTTCGAGGATGGAATTTATTTAAGGGGGGAGGGTTGTAATATCTCGGACCCTTCAGATCCTTTTTCTTGGGTCCTAGATTTATTTTTCTTGGAGCATTTATTGTGGTTGTGGCCGAAGTTATTTTTCGAACATCTTTCGGGTTCGGATCCGTACGTTTCGGATCAGTTTCGGAGGTCCCGGAACGTGTTCGACGGTTTCCCGTCTTTTTCCCTGACAGGATCTACGGAACCCCGTAGCGGGTGAACCGGGCCGTTCACCTACTCAGGGATGGTACAACGGCGATCAGCGTGTTCCAGCGATCGCAGGGGTATATTTTTCTATTTTTCCGTATTTTTTGAAAAATTCAGATTTTCTATATAACCCCATTCCTTTCTTTTTCTTTTCCCCCTTTCTCTTTCTTCTTCTTCCTCCTTTCTTCCCGTTGGAGAACCGGCGCCCTCTCTTTCCCCTCTCCTCTTCCGGCGACGGCGCGGCGTGCCCCTCCGGCTGCAGACGGTGGTGGTCGACAGCGTGGCGGCGACAGCGACGGCGAGGTGATCACGGTGGCGTGCGTGGCTCGTGGGAACTCGAGGAAGAACGTGCGGTTTTTGAGGAACGACCATGATCTAGGTGTTTTTGGGCTTCCTTGAGGTAGGGTGATGGATCCCTACTTCTTCCTTTGTGTTCCCCGTGATTTCTAGGTCGTGGAAAGACGAGAGGGGCGTGTTTTCATGCCGGGATGGGGAAACTCCATGTTTGGGGGGTAAGCCGGATTTCACCGATTTATGGCGTTTCTAGCAAGATTTTTGGGATTTCTAGCATGCTGGGAGTTAAGGGAGTGATTTCCCTTTTGTTTTTCTCTCACCAGGGGGTGAATGGACATGGTTTTTGGATTTTCCCCTGCTTACTCCGCAAACCGAGCTCTGCCCGTTGTCGTGCTACAGATCTGGGGCACGATCTCGAGATCGCGCTACCCTTTGTCGCTGCGTTCATCAAGGAAGATGAACAGTAGCCGTCGGCCTGTCGACAGAGAACGCGCCTACCCGACTAGGTGCGACCTTGTGAACGCGCTAGGCTTCCATAGTGCGTTAACGATTAACGCGCTATGGGTCCCGAGCGTGTTCATGATTGAAGGCGCCCGCCGAGCGCGCCGAGCGCGTTCATGATTGAAGGCGCTAGGCAAGGCGGGCGCATTCATGAACGCGCTCCTGGCCTATAGCGCGTTAATACTTCTCGCAGATTCAGGAATTTTACACATGTGGCATCCTCCAGGATGGACCGCCGCCCGTGTTCTATTATACCAAAGTTACGCTTTGTCGATTCGAGTCCTGGATTAGTGGATCTCGATCCGCGTGCTGACCCGTGGTCTGACTGATGCTGGGCATCATGTGGGGGCCACACGTTGGGGTGCCGTGGGATCCCGGGAGGTGGTGTTCTCAACTTGTGTCACCGTGAGTCTGTGTCGGTACGAGGAGCGGCCCTTGTACTTGTCCGGTTTAGACGTTATTTTCCGTTGACTAGAGAGTCTACCCTTTCAGTGACCCTCCACTAGTCGTAGCCTTCCGACACGTGAGTGGTCCCACCAGGGAGTGGTGGCGAGACTACCCCGAGAGACAGTTTTTAGACTGGTTTCCGTAGGGCCTCACGTTTGACGCTAGAGTCCAGCTGAGGGGAAAACCAGTCAGAGGGCCAGACTTAGGACGCATGGTCTATGTGTGAACACGTGGTTGGGGGTAGTTGGACCAGCGCTGACAAGCACGACCCCAGCTAGTCACTTGTTTTGTGGCTACTTGTACGGTGTCTCAGTTCCCGCTAGACCGGAGGGAGACATCTGAGACGCGATCTAAGTCATCAGTGAATGCATCCGGCCTTGCTTCTAGTGGGTTGGTACTCTTATCTTTGTGTGGTATTGACTCTTGAGTTTTGACGAGTTGTCTCAGTTTTCATATCATGCGTTCGGTACTAGCCGTTGTAGTAGCTTGTAGTAACTTTCCGCGCGGTTTGTCGATTTACGAGGTGGGGACCGGATGATCCCTACTGAGCCTTTTGTTTTAAGGCTCATTCCCTGCGTGTTTTCACCGTGTTTCAGGTGAGACGAGACTTCAGGGGAGCGCTTCCGAGGCTCCACCTGGTTCAGGTGCCCAACGTTAGTTGCCAGTTGCCAAGCCGAGGTATGTCCCGTGTAGTTGTACCTTTTCTCTTTGGACAGTACTAGTTGTGGACTACTATTGTATTTTAGACTACTGTTATTATTGTGGACCATGTAATTTAATTAATATCATTTATTGCTTCCTGCTTAATTCATTTAACTGTGTAACTCTTCAATTATTTAAGATTCTTGTGTATCTCCACACCATCCTTTTAACCCTTCCGAGTCTTCGGGCTCGTGGGTGGCAGTTCGAGATTCGAGTTATTGGGCCTTCCCGGTGTTCGGATCTCGGGTCGTTACAATTTAAACTCCAAAAATTCTCGTGAAAGTTTCCCGCGCCTACCTGAGCGCCAGCTTGGGCCACGGTTTGGAGTGCTTGGGTGAGACCCGCAACAGTTTGTTGCATCTCGTCCCAGTTGACACGGTGAGCCATTTTGAGATGGTACTTGAGAAGAAGAACAATTTGTTAATTCCTATAGAATCAATAGAAATTAACCTAGAGGTACCTTCTAATTAATTATCTCATCCCGGGCTCTATCCAATTCTCTCACAGGTTGAAATTTTCTTTCATTAGTTCATAGGTGTGGGTCCTCACTACAAGAAAAATGGAAAATTCCGACGTCCATTTGTCGTCGCAAAGATGTCGGCGATATGTCGCAAAGTGAATTTTTGACATATTTCCAACGTATTTGCGACGGAATATGGACGTCGGAAAACTTATGTCGCAAATTCCCGACGTATTACAATAGTGTCGCCAATTCGTCCGAAATTACCGACGAAACTATATCGTCGAAGTTATGGTGGCTATTTATGTCGGTAATTAATAATATGGAAATTAATTAATCCTTGCTACGGAACATAATTTAGTTGAAAATAGGTCTAAAGTTTTCGACGTATTTTCGACAGAAAATTATGTCATCGCAAACATTTGGGTTAAATTAGTTCCGACGAAAGTTATTTTGGTGAGAAATACATCATTAATGTTCGACGTATTTCAATTGGATAAGTAATACGTTGAAAACCTGTGGGTCAAATTAGTTCCGATGAACTGTTATTGTGTCGAAAATACGTCGTTAATGTTCAACGCATTTGAGACGGATAATTAATACGTCGGAACTAATGTGGATCAAATTAGTTCCGACGAAACTACCTTGGGTCGAAAAGACGTCGTTAATGTTCGACATATTGGAGACAGATAATTAATACGTCAGAACTCATGTGGCTCAAATTAGATCCGACGAACATTTAGTTGGTCGAAAATACGTCTGAACCTTTTGACCGATTTGCGCTGGAAAATAAATACGTCAGGAAATAAGTGCGTGAAATTGGTTCCGACGAATTGTTAGTTCGTCGAAATTTCGTCAAAAACTTTCTCCACATTTTTTTATATATTTTAAAATTTTAAAAACCTGTTTAAAGCTACAATTATACACCACAATCGACACAACTCAACATAAAACACGCAATAAACAACATATACAACACACAATAGGATAAAGTCCTATTGTAAATTACATTAAAGAACATCCACAAAACATAAATCTTTGAATAAAAATAGTTACAGTTACATTAATTGAAATGTATCATTTTTTCACAATATCATTAAAAAAAATCAAGAGATATCCGCTGCATCATCCTCATTCGTCATTCGTAGTATCTTCACCATCACCGGTTGCAGGAGGATCCTACATCATAAAAAAATAATAATAAATAGATTTAAATAAATATAATTATTAATAAATTTAGTTAAATATCTTTTTGATTTTCTAAATTCGAAAGTAGATAACATGAAGATGATTTATTTCACTCTCAAAGTTGAATTCTTTGAACTAAGTAGTAATATTATTATTGTGACCTGTGATTTTGATGATGTCTAACACTATGAATCATATTACGATAATGGTTTTTTATATCATGAATTTGATGTGTGTTGGTTAATGTCCATATGTTTTCTAATGCCTTGAACAACATTTTCATATGAAGGCTTGAAGAGTTGTAATATCAATGCTATGAATGCTTGAACTGTTATGTCTGTATGCTTGAAGAATGTCTGTTTGAAGAACTGTAATATTTGAAGAATTCAAGTAAGCATAAGCATGGCAGTGTCACAGTAGCCCTAAATGCAACTCTGCAGAAGAAGCCTCCAATCACTGAAGAAACAAGCTGATATATCACCTTAAGATAGTCTTTGTACCCGCTGAAGAATAAGGGTGAAAAATATCCCTTAAGGCTGGAAAATGTGCATTACGGGTGACATATACTACCTTAAGGGTAACAAAAAGATGGACTCAGTGAATAATAGGCAAAAGTGGTGACAAATAGCAGTGCAAAGGTGAATAATAGGCAGCAGGTGTGAAACAACTGAAAACCAAGAACCTCAAGCCGACTCGGAAGGGCTTACAAGTCGACTTTTGACAGAAGAATTCACAGAATGAAATAAGACTTTTTAGCTGCGGATTAAGGGTTAAAATGGGTGGACAAAGTAGACAAATGGCTGTATAGCAGTGTGAAATGGTTGTTCAGTGGTGTAAAGTGGCTCATAGCTATGACATTTGAAGAACGATCAAACTGGTTGAAGAGAATGATTCCCTCTATGCTTCAGAGGAAGAGAGGACTGGTCCTCTGGTTGTGGGTAACTGGGTGTTACTCACAGTTCCTTCTAATTTGATCAAAAGAAGAGATGAGAGTGTTCTTCTAGGTCAAGCTGTAAGTCAGCGTTTGTTTGCAGACTGAGTCTGTGGTTATTACTGTTGCAAGGGGAAGCCACACTCAGGTTTGAGTGTGGGGTGGACGTAGATCTGTGAGGCAGATCAAATCACCTAAAAATTCTGTGTACCGTGATTTGCATTGGTGTGATTGGCCCTTATCATCTTCCTCCATTCACAGGTTTGCGTATGAACAGATCTTACCTATACACTAAGTGGTTGTATTGCAGTCTGTTAGATCTGTCTGATCTGAGTGGATTATGTGAGATAACATTCTCTTAGTTAGTGCATTCTTGTCACTTTCATTTATATTGTTCTCACAGATATCATCTGAGCTCGTGGTTTGATAGCTGAGTGTTAAATTATCTTAGGCTTAAAAATTGAGGTTAAAATTTTTATAGGATCTATTCACCCCTCCTCTAGATCCTACTGCGCACACATATTCATAAACTTGCTTCCAGCTTTACCTATAAAGCACACAACATTGGCATCACAGATACTCCTTTATTATAACTCTAAATTCTACGAAATTAAAAATTAAATTAAATACTCACATGAGAGGGCTGTGGTGTGCTCGAGGGTGCTTTCTGAGATAAAATCCCCGCCTGGGCTAGGAGGGTAGCAACCACCCGAGTAAAGCATGCCTCCATGCGTTCCTCGACTAGGTCTACCGCATGTTCGACGATAGATGTAATCTGGCTTGTAGAAGTGCTGATGGAGGGAGTAGAGAAGGAACTGCTACCAGGGTAAGACAAAGCTGAGCTCGGAGAAGATACTAGAATCGGGCTGGTGTCCAAGCTCTACCCAAAACCGTATACTCGTCCTTTCTTTGGTGGGTCGGCTGCTACTACCCATGCCTCAGGATCTAGTTGCGGCCGCTGCGTCTCCTCGTCCCCATACTTTTTAGTCATATGCCTGCCATATGACTCCTGCAAATTGAATAAAAAATATTGTAAATGTCATATTAATCAATCATATTTAAAAATAGAAATAGAAAAGAAATGTGTAAGTATATAATCTTACCACTACTGAGCGAGCTCTCTCACTCACATACTGATCCGTCCCCTTCTTTTGGTAAACTGTGTTGACACCCGTTTTTAGCCTGCAAGTCGAGTTATTTCTCTTATTCATCATTTTTGATGTCCCGAATTACCTATTATTTTGGAGCGTTTCTTGGATGGATTTCGAGCTCATTTCATTATTCCATTCCCTTTGAGCATTGGAGATCATTATTTCTTAGAGCCCTGGAGCTTATCTTGTCACTTTTCGGCCTTCCGAGTCAACTTACGGCCCATTTTGGTCGACTTCCATCAAGCATTCGGTTCCTCTCACTGTGCAGTTCTGAACGCGACCATTTTTCATCCCCTTCCAATCCTCTATTGAAAATGTGCCTTTCATCAACGTTGTTTGATATTTTGAGATCTATAACTTTTTCTTCTACGCCATTAGCCAGTTCTTATCTGATTGTGAGCTATTCGCATTTTTCTGATAGGCTGCACTGTTCACCTGCAGACCCAGCCTTTTTTCTATATTCTAGCCCCATTTTCTCCATCTTATGATCATTTTATTATCTTTCTCTCTTCATAAAAGTTGTTCATCTTTCCGTTATATACAATTTCTTCTTCTACAACTTTCGCTAGTTCTACACCGTTTGAGAGATACACTCCGATTTCCAAAGTCGCGTGTAGTCTGCCTAGAATGTTCTTCCATTCAGTAAGTGGTCTACTGCTAGACCGTCCCATCACTAAGTGGTCTACAACTAGACCGTCCCATCACTAAGTGGTCTACTGCTAGACCGTCCCATCACTAAGTAGTCTAATGCGAGACCACTCCAAGCACTAAATGGTCTACTTCTAGACCGTTTTCATCTTGTTTTAGCCCGAACTGCCGTGGTCACCCAGGTCTCTGTTCTTCATGATAAAAGCGGCCAAATGATGACCGTTTATTTCTAAAAATGGTCTATCATGCGACCATTTATATGACAGAGAGTCCATAAGATCCTGAACTCCGTCTTCTTCGCCGCCAGACTCTAAGGCCGAAACTTGTGCAACGGGGCCTCCTTGTTAGGGCTCTATCTTCTAGAATCCTCCATGAAATTGAGCCCCGTTTGTTTCTGTGTCTTCCTCTTTATATTATCTCGAATTTGGTATACGGAGCACGATTTTTAATTGACCAGATATCCTGGAATCTTGGCCGCAATATCAGGTTTTACGCATTTCATGCAACAAAAACTCCTGCAGATTAGGTTCTAGAGGCTTCTTCCAAGAGCCATAACTTCCACATCCTTCTACCAAAAAGAGTCCCGTTTGTTCCTACATCTTATCTTGACTATTATCTCGAGATTGCTCCATAGATCTTGAGGTTTGGTGGACTCTATCTTCTGGAATCGTGGGAGAAAGTTCGGGGTTTCACCACTTTTCTATAAATAGATGCCCAGTTCGCCTGCGCGACGGGGGGCTCTTCTTCGATGTGGGGCGAAGCCATGCCGGATCGTCTACTCAAACCTTCAACCCCAGGCTATTGAGGGAAGTATTAGCTTTAACTTGGTTCCTCATTTGCTTCATTTCATCTTCGTTTGCCCTCCTAACTTCGCCTCTACTTCTTGCAAATCATCACAAGTTCTTGAACCTGTGTGGTGGGGCGCCCTTCTCTTCGTCCTCCATTGGTCCCATCCTAAAGAGGGGAGTATCTTCTTCATTTTTCATCTCTCTGGGCCCTCTATACTCTCTCCAATTTTTTATTCTCTTCTCCTACTTTTCACAAATCACCATAGTTTTTACACTTAGTTTTTGCACTATTTTCTACACGTTCATGCATTTTTCTCCATTTTGCACAACATTTTTCTCCCTCTTCTTTTCACCAAATTTCATGATTTCAAATCTTATGCATGCACAACACTCCCACCTTCCTTTTGCACCCATTTATAGGGGTTAAAAACCCTCCCCCGATGCATTCTCCCCCATTCTTTCATGCTATTTCATCACTTCGGGGCATGTGCTACACTATCATATTCTAATGGGTGTTCTTTTATTTTCATGGCTTTATTTTGCAAGAGACTATCAATAGGACGTCAGGCCCTCTTCCTCTAGCCGGCTGGAAGGAGAGGAGGTCCGATCCCATGAGTTCCCCGCACCCGTCTTCCAGGCGCGATCACACGTTGTAGCGGTCACCTTCGGTCGCGGTTTTCTTCTTCCTTTCCCAAGATACGCAGTAGGTTTGTTTTCATCATAGTATCTATTTCCTATTGCTATTCCTTGGGTGGCGATCACGGTTCATTTCTTTTCTTCATCGCCCCTTTGCTTCCCATTGGTTACACTTCATGATCATATGCATGTTCATACGTGCGTGCTTATTAGTTCGGGGTGAGATAGATTAGCCTAAGCATTGTATTTACAGTTTTTTGGCGATCACGGTGGGACACCTAGTGCCCATCACGTTATATTTTTAGTCTCTTGCATGTTGGGTGGGTGTTTATGCATGTTTGGGTAGTCTCCTTCATGTTTTTCTATCGTTCTGTCCATTTTCAGATCTTTCAGGGGTACATGGTCTATCGTAGGGCCTCCTAGTCCTTTAAACGGCCTTTCCAGGACCGCCCCAACCCTTTGGGGATAGAAACGGTCCTCTCCGGACCGTCCAGGACCTGGGTGGTCATCCAGTAGATCGCTTATAGGGTCAAAACGATCATCCAGGGACCTTTTAGTGGTGCTGGCCGGGCATGATTTCTGTTCACAGGGGCCTTATTCATTCGGGCATAACTTTGTTTCCTGAGGTCGGATTGGGCTGATTTTTATTGCGTTGTCTTGTCCTTTGTATTATCTTTCCATACATATAAAGTTTGCATCATTTGGACATCATTTGCATATTTAAAAAGTGTCTCCATTTTTGCATTTTTTTGCATTTAGTTTGCATGCGGTCTACGTACAGGTTCACGGGGGCATCTTTCTTGGACGATTTAATGGGCCTCCCGAGGTCGGATTGCCCTGTTCTTGGGCCCATTGTGTATACCTTTGTATCATCTTTCCATCCTTAGTTTATTTGCATCCTTTAGGTCACATTTGCCCAGTTAAATATTGTCATCATTTTAGCATTTCGTGCATAAAATCTGCATGCAAGTTCAGGGGCAAACACAAAGGTACATTGTTCTTTTATTATTTTTCCTATCTTTTAGTGCCTAGTTGTCCCTATTTCTGGTCTCGCATTATTGTTATTCATATTGTTTTGCATTTTCATACATTTTTGTGATGTTTGCATAATTTCATTAGTTGATTTGTTAGACTTAGGTTAGAAATTGCATGCACTCCGGTGCACAGAGGATCATGCATATTTGCATATTGTAGTTACATTCCTCCTCGGTAAGTGATCCTCTCGCTCTCATATTCTTGGGCTCGACTAGGTGATCTTATATCGGACCTTTGTAAGTTCCCGCGAGCCGTGGATTTCCACACGGACGTCGGACCGGTTGTACCTTTCCACCTCGTAGTTTCACATTTTGCATACGTTGTGAGAGAGTTAGCCATAGATTAACCCAAAGTTTGGACCTTCTTCCTATAGGGCATTTATGTCTTGAGAGAATTATGCTTAATTTAAGTCATTAAAAGGCCCACCAAAACTTTGGAAAAATAAAAATTAACGATCATATCAACTTGTTTGATCTTGGTTGAACCCTCCCACAACTATATTGTTTGTTTGGGCTTGCCTAGGCCCATTTATGGTGTTTTGTGTTGCATCCCCCCATCATCCATATAGGTTTTGTTATTAGGCCCATTTAGGCTAGTCCATTCCGTGTGTCCATTTGTCTAGTCACATTATCCTAGGTCATTTTTTTCTTTTGCATTATTGAGTCAATCCCCCTCTTTAATTCTCAAGCCCTTTACTTCCCTCATTGTATTTCCCTGATTTTTCTTGCATAAAGTCTCCATTTCCCGTCATGGAGCGCCATTTTTCTCCTGTATATTACCCTTCTTCCTCCCCGTCTTTCTATTCCCGCGTGGATTCCTCTTCCCACGCGGGCCCATCTTCTTGTGGCCCTTCCGACCCGCAAGCAAATCTCATGGCCCACCTATCATCTCCTGCTTGCCAAACGGCCCTGGTCCATGCCCAAAAATTCATTGCTAATCATCTTAATGGGCCTTATTCTCATAATAGGCCTCCCTCTTTTACTCTTAATGGGTCCCCTTACTTTAACGGGCCCTCTTATTCTCTTAATGGGCCCCATGTTGCTGTTGGCCCAATCAGTCCTTATTCCCACATTCATGATCCTTCTAGGCTCACATATCCTACCATTCCTGGAATGGGCTTTCATTCTTCTCAGTCCGGATCCCCTTATCCGGCCCAATACCATAATTCTGGTCCAAATTCACACTCTCTTGCTCAGGCCGACTTGCATCCTTCCCGATCTCTCCCCATCAAGGAGATGATTGCTCAAACCCAACGCCAGCTTGATGAGCTACAACACCAAATTGATCCCAAATCTTCTTTGAGTGTCTTGTTTGCCTTCTAAGGTCTTCAGCTTCCACCGTGTTCACAAATTCCAGCATATCGCCTCTATGGTGGAGTCGGTGACCCCTATGTGCACTTGAAGGAGTTTCTATATGAGTCGACCTAATTCTAACATGACGAACGCTTGATAGCTTATCTGTTTGGTCTATCTCTAGAAGGCCCGGCTCGGGATTGGTTCTTTGCATTGCCGCAAGATCAAGTGGTGAATTTTCAAGCCGTCCAAGAGAAGTTTATTCAGTAGTATCAAGACCAGGTTGGGCCCAAGTATTTTATAGTGGATCTGGCCCACGAGAAGATGAAGCATGATGAGGAGTTCTCTACCTTCGCCGACTGCTGGCGTCGCCTGGCCCCTCAAGTCCCGGGGCATATTCCGGAGGGAGAGCAAATCAAGATGCTCATTTCTAATGCAACGCCTACATACGCCTCTTATCCATCACCTTCCATGAGTCAGCCATCCACCACATATCCTTCCATGAGTCAGTCCTCCACCACATATCCTTCCATGAGTCGGCCTTCCGCTCCCACATATCCATATACCTCCATGTGTCAACCCTCCATGAGTCAACCTGCCGCCATCCACAGTCAGCCCTCCGCCGTTTCATCTCCACAAGCGTCCCCACCTCCAGTTAAGGAGATACCACACCCCGAGCAGGTGGATGTCGTCTACATACCTCCTCGCTCTGCTCCACATACGCCTCTATCGAGTCTCATCATCAGTTGCCACACGCCTTTGCCTTCGCAACCCCCACAACCATCTCCATTATCCTCTCATACCCCTCGGCATCCGTTTTGCCCGAAGCGGGCTCCTCGTTCTCCGTTGCCAGAGTCTTTTACAGATATTTTCAGGGCTTTGATGGCCGCTCACGCGTTGCAGCTCCCTCCGGTTGTGCCTTGCCGACCCGCGGCCGGGAATATATTTCAATATTGTGAATTTCACTGCCAGCAGGGGCATGTGGTTGAGGATTGCCCCGAATTTTAGGAACGTGTTTATGATTTGGAAGACAATAAGATGATTCATTGGGCTGCCATGCATGAAGTTATTTTCAATCTCCACAGCGAGCAGCAGTAGCAGTCACCGCCCAGGTAGCCGTCTCCACTACAAGACCAGGGGCACCCCTGTGATTCTTTATCTAGCATTGCACCTGCTCCGTCACCTACTCCATCACATGTTCCCTCCCCTATGCTTTTGTCCACCTCGTTGCCTACCTCATCACCCTCTTCATCTCCACCTACCCCCTCACCTTCACCATCTCCTACTCAACCTCTAGATCAACCCAAGCTATGCGATGTACAGACTTTGAGCGCGTGCATGCTATGCGATGTACAGACTTTGAACATGATGCATGAGTTGATCTAGAGATAGAAACATATTGATTTATAGTGTGAGACATCATCAAAACGTAGGAATGCAACAATCTCCCCCTTTTTGATGATGGCAACACTATGAATCAATCAATATTAGAGCATTAAAAATATGTAATATTAAGCGCATCATGCAGACAAGCTAAGCACAACTTCTGAACCTCTTCTCTCACCAAAAACCACTCCCCCACAACTCACTCTCAGAAATTGCCATGAACCAGATGACCTACTTTTAGATATTGCATTGCATAACCTCTCTCCCCCTTTGACATCATCAAAAGAAAAAGAAGGATATATGAAAGTGCTGGAGACATGAGGGAGAAGTACAGTAACTTCTTAGTGTAGAAAGACACGAGCAAGCCTTAAGAGAATAAGTGAGGTGCTAAACTCAAGTGAAGATTCTTGAACTCTAGTAAACAATAGAGAGCTAGAATGAGAGAAAAGTTTATCAACATACATAGTATATGATTTAGAACAGGAGTGACCAAGTATGGCATGACATAGCTGAACAGCCAACTATCCCAGATTGTTCTCAAGGTATTGAGGACAAGCAATCCATTAAATTGCATAAAGACAAGGGATTTTGAGGTGTTTTTCAAGAAGACCAATGAGTAAGTTGGTAATTCACGCTTTTGACATTAGGGAGACACCTCAATTAGAGGCCTGAATCCCCAGTTACTCAGTGTGAGTACCTCATTACCTCCCCCCCCCCCTCCTTTTTTTAAAGGAATAGAGTTAGTAACTGTGACTTTTGACATGAGGAAACATCTTGATTAGAGGCCAGAGTCTCCAGTTACTCACCAGCTAGCCACCATTGCTCTGTGATGGTCAGGATATTAATGTCATTTCTTTTCATTTATTTTTTGATACGCATTTGACACCTCATGACATAGGAAAAACTTCATTTCATTGATGAAGCTCCCAGTTTCTCAGTGACCAAATCAAGACCTTTGTTCATTCAGTTGATCCCTTGTGTTGAGGAGATGGAATGATTGAAAATAATACCAGAGGAACTATCTCTTGAAGTGACTCTTGAGGTCTAGATTTCAAGTTGTTTTGGTCAGATATCAAGACATACAGGTTTTGGCCTGAACCGGAATCACTGACAATGTAGGAAGATATACTTTATATAATTAATCCAGATCTCTGATAGACTACCAGAGGGAAGATTCTAGCTGGACTTTAGTAACACAGACTTATAGACTTAAGAGATGAGTGAGATTCTACTGTCTGAGAGAACCGAACTTGTTCAGTCATGAGAACTAGCAATGACACATATGTGGTTAATCTTTTGATCCGGTCAAAGAACTCTCGCTCTCACAGCTCAACCAGCTCCCCCTTAATCAAAGCATTATTGAAGGCTACCCATTTGACACATAGAACTCCTCCTCACAATATGAATAGTCTTCACACTTAAGACAACTTGAATAAGCCTAATTCTCTTCTCAGTGTAGTGAATTTTTCATTGTCCAGAGGTTTGGTGAAGATGTCAGCAATCTGATTAGCAGTGCCTACATGAATCAGTTCAAAATTATTCTTAGAGACCTCATCTCTTATGAAATGATGCCTTATCTCTATGTGTTTGGTGCGGGAATGCAAAACAGGGTTCTTGGATAGATTGATGGCACTGGTATTATCGCAATAGATAGGTGTGCACCCCAGGTCTACTTGGTAGTCCTGTAGCTGGTGTTTAATCCAAATGACTTGTGTACCACAACTCCCTGCAGCCACATATTCAGCCTCTGCAGTGGAGAGGGCCACAGAGTGTTATTTCTTGGAACCCCAAGAGACTAAACACCCACCTAAAAATTCATAGTGACCACTAGTGCTTTTCCGGTCTAGTTTACACCCTGCATAATCTGCATCTGTGTATGCAACTAAATCAAGTGAGTGTGATGCAGGAAACCATAGACCAAGAGAGTGTGTAGTTGACAAATATCTGAAAATTCTTTTCACTGCAGCTAAATGTGATTCAGTGGGTCTAGACTGATACCTTGCACACATTCCTACACTGAACTGTATATCAGGTCTAGAGGCTGTCAAGTAAAGTAGAGATCCAATCATACCTCGATAGAGCTTGGCATTTACTTCTTTACCTATCTCATCTGCATCCAGTGAGGTGTTGGTACTCATAGGTGTTGTAATGTGCTTCAGGTTGTTCATACCAAACCTTTTGAATAGTTCCATTGTGTATTTGGTCTGGTTGATGAAGCATCCATCCTCTAATTGCTGTATTTGCAAGCCAAGAAAATACTTTAGTTCACCTACTAAACTCATCTCAAATTCAGCAGACATCATTTTAGAGAATTCATCACATAGTTCACAGCTATTTGATCCAAACACAATGTCATCTACATATACCTGAACTATGATGAGATCGTTATTTGTACCCTTGATAAATAAGGTTTGATCAACTTTACCTCTGTTGTAGCCCTTGCTGATCAGAAATTTAGTCAGTCTTTCATACCATGCTCGAGGAGCTTGCTTTAGACCATACAGGGCTTTGTTTAACCTGAAAACTTGGTTAGATTGAGGAGAAAACTGAAAACCGGGGGGTTGTTCAACAAAAACTTCTTCCTTCATGATACCATTCAAAAAGGCACTCTTCACATCCATTTGCTGGAGTTTTATGTTCTTAGAGCACGCAAATGCTAGCAATATTCTTATTGCTTCCATCCTAGCAACAGGTGCATAGGATTCATCGAAATCAACACCAAATTCCTGACAGTAGCCCTTGGCTACTAGTCTGGCCTTATTCCTGGAAATGATTCCATCTTCATTCATTTTATTTTTAAACACCCACTTAGTTCCTATGACATTAGTATTTTCTGGTCTTGGAACTAGCTCCCAGACATTATTTCTTTCGAATTGACCTAATTCCTCACACATAGCATTGACCCAAGATTGATCAGCCAAGGCCTCTTCGACTGATTTGGGTTCAATTTGTGAGACCAAAGCAATTAGGTCTTGATTATTAACATTCCTAAAATGAGACCTAGTCTGAAGAGGATCTTCAGGGTTGCCTATGACATTATCTATCGGATGATCTTTAAGAAATCTAACATTTATTGAAGACTCACCTATTTCTTCTGGCCCTTCCTGGTTGGGAGGATTTGATGTTCCACTCGGCTGAGTCTTCTCTTCTTCTTGGTCTTCTAGGAATTCCACATCGTGATTGGAATCCCTGTCAATATATTCAATGTTAGTAACACCTTTCTTATCACTAAAAATGATGTGTGGAGACTCTTCAACTTTCTGGTCTATTATGTTAAAGACCCTATATGCCCTTGACACTTCAGAGTATCCTAAAAATATTCCAGGGGAGCTTTTAGCTTCAAACTTATCTAAGTCTTTCTTGTCATTATTATGAAGAAAGCATTTAGCTCCAAAATTTCTGAAATGAACCAAGTTTGGTTTCTTACCTTTTAGTAGTTCATAGGGTGTTTTCTTGTGAATAGGTCTTACCATGGCCCTGTTGATTATATAAGTTGCTGTATTGGCCGCCTCTGCCCAGAATTTCCTTGGTAATTGACTCTCAATCAGCATGGTTCCGGCCATCTCCACAATAGTTCTATTTCTTCTCTCCACAATTCCATTCTGTTCAGGTGTCCTGGGAGAAGAAAACCTGTGTGTTAGTCCCTCTCTTTCACAAAGATCAGAAAATATGAAATTTTCAAATTCACCTCCATGGTCAGATTGAATTGAACAAATCTTGTGTTTTCCTTCTTGCTTGACCTTATTGAAAAAATGATTAAACTTTTGAAAAGCCTCGCTTTTACTGGCTAAGAAAAAGATCCATGAAAATCTAGAGTGGTCATCAATGATCACATAGCCAAACCTATTCCCATTAAGACTCTGAGTCCTAGTAGGACCAAAGAGGTCCATATGGAGAAGTTCCATTGGTCTAGAGGACAATGGCTCAGATCTTAGCTTGAAAGATTTCCTAGTCTGTTTGCCTAGAGCACAGGCATCACAGGATTTTAATATAGAATTGAACTTAGATCTAGGCATGCCTCTAACTAAATCATGCTTGACCAATTTATTTAAAGTAGAGAAACTAGCATGGCCTAGACGTCTATGCCATTCAAAAGCATTACTTTCAGAATTAGCAGATAAACAAAGATTAGGTTCAGATTCAGCATCCAAGTCTATCATGTAGACATTATTAGTCCTGTTGGCTACAAATTTAACCACATCGTAATTTATTTCAAAAAATTTGCATGAGTCATCATCAAACACAACCCTGTGACCTTTGTCACATAATTGACTAATGCTAATCATGTTGTGTTGAAGACCTTCCACAAGTAGAACTTTTTCAATGGAGTTTATGGAAGACTTACCTACTGTGCCAACTCCAATGATAATACCTCTCTTCTTTCCTCCAAATTTGACCAGACCCCCTACCTTCATCTCTAACTTGCTGAACTTGGATCGGTCTCTTGTCATGTGCCTGGAGCAGCCACTGTCGAGGTACCACTTGTTGTCTTCAGCTGCCAGGCCGACCTACACAATCAAAATCAAGCAAAGTGATTTGGAACCCAAGATGAGTTGGGTCCAAAGACATTATTCAAATTTCTAAGCAGATGTTTAGGAATCCAGATTTGCTTCAACATGGTTTTCCCTGGAACCTTTACTTCGGGTTTATTGAAATTATGACCGGGGTTATGTCAAGCTAGTCTGGAGAAGTAAACTCTATTCCAGTCATTGGGCTTCCCATTCCTGGGATACCTCCTGTGAGCTTGTTGATTAACAGATTTTTGAGGATGATAGTTATTTCTCCAGTAGATCCTATTTGGACCCATCTGTTTGTAGTAATTCCAGCTTTTATCCTGATCCATTTGCTTGGTCCATCTACCATTTATGTTCTGGTGAGTGGGCTTAGTGAAGTTCTTCACAAAATTCATTCCCATTTTAAGTGGTCGACTAGCACTGTTTGTTAAATTTTCTTTCGGACGTTGAGCTCCTTGACTGCTATTTGAGCTGGATGGTGTGTCCAGCTTCTCTTTTCCCTTCTCTGGGCAGAAGGTTGTGGTTTTGAATTGAAGGGGTCTCTTGTTAGATGGGTCATAGCCTAGACCCTCCCTATTGAAGTTAACCCTTGTCCCTAGTATAGCATCCAGACTTGTTTTTCCTTGAACAAATTTTTCCAAAACCTTCTGTTTGTCTTCCAGCTCTTTTTGCAGAGACTCAGAATTTTTTATGAGTTCAGCGTTCACTTTCTTAACAGCTTCATATTTCTCTGAGATCACTCTATTTTCTTTCAGGCTTTCTTCAATTTTGATTTTGAGTTCGTTGAGCTGGGTGTGACTCTCCTGGTTTTCTACCTTGTGCTTTTTATTTTCTTTTCTCAAGGATGTCATTTCTTCTAATTCTTTCCTTAATGTCCGTCTTTCCTCACTGATTTGGGTTAGTTCTTCAATATTAGTATTGAATTTTCTCTTGAGGACCCTATGCTCTTTACTGAGTGAATTGAACTTGTCTAATAATTCAGCATAGGCATCTTCCCAGTCATCAATAGAAAAATTTTCAAAGACATTTGTTACCTCCTCTTCGCTATTTGCCATCAGGCAAATTCCTTCTTCATCTTCCTCCGAGGAAGTGCTTTCCGGATCTTCTTCCTCATCGCTCCACGTGCAGACCATTGCCTGTGGCTTCTTCTTTTTCTGCACCTTTGAGCTCTTCTTCTGAAAGTAGGGACCCTTCTTCTGGAGATCTGGGCAGTCCCCTTTCATGTGTCCCTGTTTGTTGCAATGAAAACAAGTCATTCTCTTAGTATTTCTATCCTTATTATTGCTAGATTCAACGTTCTTACTAAAGGAGTATGGCTTCTTCCTCCTAAAGGTCTTCCCCTTAGTCCTTAAAAATTTTCTGAACTGTCGAGTGAGCATTGCCTGCTCCTCCTGGTCGAGATCGGAAAAACCATCAGACTCGGGGCTACTGCTCCCGCTGCTGCTACCCTTATTGCGAGATGCCTTGAGAGCAATATTCTTGCCCTTCCTGTCACTTCCTTCATCACCTCCTTTAAAGTTCATCTCATAGGTCATGAGGGATCCTATGAGTTCATTCACTGTCATAGTCGTCAGATCCTTTGACTCTTCTATCACGATGGCCTTAGTGTGCCATGCTTGGGTTAGAGATCTAAGAATCTTCCTGACTATATTTGCCTCAGCTAGCTCTTTCCCTAGCCCCTTAAGAGTGTTCGTGATCAAGGACAACCTGGCATACATTTCAGTGATATTCTCCTCTGGATTCATCTTAAACAATTCATACTTAGACGTGAAGAGATTTACCTTCGTGGCTTTCACTTGAGCTGTACCTTCGCAGATTAGTTCCAGCTCATCCCACATTCGCTTGGCCATCCTATAGGCTGATATGCGGGCGTATTCGTCTGGGTGAACAGCACACTAGATGATGTTCAGGGCCGTCCAGTTAAGTGAAGATAACTTGACATGATCATCTGTCCATGCATCCTCGTTCGGTGGCAGGTCATACGGCCCTGTAGTGATTACCCTCCACAGCTTATGGCTCTGTGCCCTGATGAACACCTCCATCCTATTTTTCTAGAAGAGATAATTATTACCATCAAAGAATGGAGGGCGACTAATGGATTGTCCCTCAACTATGAAACTTCGAGGACCAGTAGGATTACCCTGACCGTTGGCCCACATGATGCCAACCTGCTCTGATACCAATTGATATGCGCAGCATAGAGTGATATAGAAGGGGGGGATGAATAGATCACTCCCGAAAATTAATAATTCAGCGGTAAATCAATACTTCGATTTCTCAACCCCTCAGATACTGCGAAACGGATTGCTAAAGCGGTCAATAACTATGACAGAGTAAGTAAGTGAGATCGAAAGGGCTGTTCACAGTGAAGCAAAATGACGAATAGAGGAAGAGCAACACAGCAGTAACAAGCAAACCACAGAAGAGGCAGGGAGTTTTTAAGGTGGTTCGATTGCAGTCCGCAATCTACATCCACCCCTCACTCCAAACCAGAGTGAGGCTTCCACTAGCAAAGGCTAGAACGCAGACTCAGTCTGCAAACAGGTGCTGCCTAACAGCTTGACCAGGGGAACAACCTCCCCTCTTCCTCCAGACCGGAGGGAAACCACTAGTGACACACAGTCACTAGCAAACCAGAGACCGAAGTCTCTCTTCCTCCACCCATGAGGGAACCCACAAGCGACACCCTGTCACTTGCAAATCGGAGGAACAATCCTCCCTTCCTCTGATCACTGGAGGGTAACAATATGAGATAAGTAAAGATGAAATGAAAACGGAAAACAAGAAAATCGAAGAATGAAAATCTTTTCTAAAGATAAAGAACAATGTAGCTTCCGTAGAAGAAGATCTTCACAGTCACAGACACTGCTCTCCTCTCTCAAATACTTTTCTCTCAGATCTGGATGGAGTGGGATCCTTCTGGAATTATCTGCTCTCACACTGCTCTCTCGCTTCTCTAACTCTTTATGTCTGGATCGTGCAGCCTCTCAAAATGCTTTCTACTTTTTCCACGATCAATCTTCTTCCGAAGGAAGAAGCTCCATATTTATAGCAGCAGCAGGTAGGGCATGTGGCTTCAAGATTCCCGCCCAGAGAGCACCTCGGATCACGTGCCAAGTGCCAACCTCGGGTCACGTGCCCAATCATCAGCTTGAATCAATCTGCAGGAAGAGAAGAAAGGGATGCATCGAGTTAGTTCAGGATTTGAACTAAGCGTGTACAGACATGATGCAGCATATAGGCAAGTATGTACATCGACGCTGAGTGCTCAGGCATGCTTTTTACGAATGTACAGACTTTGTATATAATGCGCAAAGCCATGAACAGACTTTATCTTGAAGGATGCATATGCATAAAGGAATGTATGGACTTTGAATATGAATGCTTGGTCATGCCTTCAACGAGTGTACAGACTCTGGATGTACTGTGCAAACGATGTACATATATGCTCTGAACACGGGCTGTACAGACTTTGTTTGAGAGAGATGCACACATGCACATAGGAAAGTATGCACAACGAATATGGATGCACTGACGTGCCCTTGACGAATGTATACACTTTGTATGCAATGCGCAGAGCCATGTATAGACTTTGCAATGCCTAATGAGAAATCATGTGACAATGACATACAGACTTGCTGTAATGATGCACAAACAAAACAGAAAGGAATGTGTAGACTTTGTGTGCATGCATGCTGCAAGGCAACGTATAGACACTGGCTGTATAGACTTGCATATGCATGGAGAGGCAAGGCAATGTATAGACACTGGCTGTACAGACTTACATATGCATGGAGAGGCAAGGCAATGTATAGACACTGGCTGTACAGACTTGCATATGCATGGAAAGGCAAGGCAATGTATAGACGCTGGCTGTACAGACTTTAAGAGATGATGCATGCACAAGTAGAGACGATGATGCTGTACAGACTTTGAGAGACGATGCATGCACAAGACGCTAAGTGAGACGCTAAGCGAGATGGTAAGACAATGTGCAGACTTGATCGATGCAGGCAGACGATATATAGACTTTAAATCAAGAGATGATGCATGTACAAATGATGCAATGTACAGACTTGAGATCAAGGGATGCACTGGCTGTATAAACTTTGTGCGTGTGCTAAAGCAGTGAACGTAGGTAATGATAGGAATGTATAGACTTGCGTTCATGTAGCAATGTATAGACTTGAACGCGTGCATGCTATGCGATGTACAGACTTTGAGCGCGTGCATGCTATGCGATGTACAGACTTTGAACATGATGCATGAGTTGATCTAGAGATAGAAACAGATTGATTTATAGTGTGAGACATCATCAAAACGTAGGAATGCAACACTTCTTTCTCCATTTCCACCACTGCTTCTACTCCCAACACCGCTAGATGCGTCATGTCGATACGTCAAATGTGGGCGTCACGACCCTCCAATTCCTCTGCCTCAACGCCACTATTACCATCCTCACCTCCACTACCTCCATCGACCACATCACCCTCCCCACCATATCCAATACCCCTACCGCCATCACCATCGTCTTCACTGCCTCCTCTCCCAACGACCCATCTTCCATCACTTCCACCAACTCCACCACCTTTGCCCTCCCCTTCGCCATCGTTGCCCGAGCCTGAGTAGGCTATACCTATACCCACGTCTTCACCTTCGCCTTTACCCTCTCCTACGCCTCCACCTTTGCCTTTACCCCCACTTACGCCTTCCGAGCCTTTACCTACGCCTTCCGAGCCAATTACCTCCACTTCTCCATCCCTTTCCACCCCATGGAGCGGGTGTGCGTGATCTTTGGTGCCCCTTGGGTCTGGTCCCTAGGGAGATAATGAGCCGAGCCAGGTTTTGATTGTGCATTTCAAGATTCAAGTTGTCATTTGCGGCGTGCCAATCCGGGTCCTGGTCCCTGACTATTTTGGGGATAATGAGCCTGCATTTTTAGAAATGGTTGCAAAGAAGAGTTCCCTTGCATTGGTGCCAGTTTCTTCAAAAGCGAGACCAGTAGCAATCTCTCCGCTCGCCGGGAAATTCACCCTTGATGTTGTGCTTACCTCTCGCTCGATCGTTGTTCAATTTACTGGCCAAGAAGGGTTCTTTACTCGGATTATGCTAACCCATACGGCCGCTAGGAGCTTGATGGATTCCCTATTCAAGGGGCAATTGGCCGTATCTTCTACACTTTCCAAGGACATTCTGCACTTGTTATGCAATCTCCCTCGGTTTATTGGTGAATCGGTCACGTCAACGCCGCCCATTACTCTCCTTCGGTTTTGTCCTGCTCTTATGGTAAGGGAGTTATGCTTCAGGCCCGATTGCCGAATAGAGATGTCGAATGTCATGTTGCTAGTGCCAAGTGACAAGACTTCGTGGTTTTCTGATGTTCATCCTAAGGAGTTACTTATTCAAGGATGGCTACCTATGGTTAGCAGCGGGTGTCTAGGGGCAGCCGCCCCGATAAGGCTGCGTATTCATGATCAGGCTAGGTTGTCTGCCAGGTGGGCCCGTTATATGAAAAGATGTTTCAAGACAAGAAGTCCGAAGGTCCAAGTCTGCACCAGGCCGGTCCGTTACAAGATAGTTTCTGCCAAGAAGAGGCGGCTGCGCAAGTTCAAGGGCCGTCGATTGCGCACTCGAGGGTCCACTTCTCCTTCTTCTTCTTCATTCCACGCGTCGTCTTTTCTTATGCTCAGTTCCCACCCTTGGGTGGTGTATCTTCCCTCCTCTAATCCTATTCCTATCATTTTCTCCTCTTCCCCCGGGGTATCTCCGGGGTCTACTTCTCATTGTCTTTCCCTGACCCTGTCGGGTGTCTATCATTTTCTTTCCCCGACCCTGTCGGGTGATTCTCATTCTCCATCTCCGACTTCATCGAATGACTCCTATTCTTTCCCTCCGACCACGTCGGATGACCACTCCTCTTCTTCCTCATCTTGACAACAATCTTCTTATGGTTTGTCTATTCTTTCTTCTTCACCCTTTCGGGGTCGTTGCCCTTTTTCTTGTTTTTTTCGAGGCTTTAGTCCGCCTTGATCTCCGTTGTATCTGGTTCCTTGTTATCAGGGTCTCTGTACCTTAATGAGGGAGTTCTATCCCTCGTCTCTCTTCCTTGTTACCCTTCTTCGTCCAATATGATGTCTGCTGCTCTTCTGTGAAGAGAAATCTTCAAGTCCTTGTTATCCTCTCCATTCTTCGTCTTGTCAAGCGAGGGAAAACAAAGCTCGTGCTGCTCAAAGCTTAATGGTCAAGAGTGCTTCAGGATGCTACTTCCACGCTATGGAATTGCAAGGTACCTTTATTCTGTGCAAGAAACATGCTATCATTGCTATTATTTCTAGTTAGTCCTGCACATGATTATAACGGTGAATTCCTCAACATGGTTTGAGTGGCTTTAGGAGACTTTGCTTAATTAGATCTTAGCTTTGTGTCAATAAAGAGTTCGCTTCTGCAGCATTCTTAGGCTGGTGATAGCTTCGCGCTAAGAGTCTAGTTTCTTTCACCGATTATTGAGGGTGATCTTGAGTATGGGTTTTTCACACACTTCACGGCGAGCCATAGCCAATCCCTCTGAAGCAACACTGTTGCTGCTTTGGCCATACTATGGGTATGCACGAGGGCATTTTCTCTTTGCTCGACCAAGTGCAGGGGCAAGAGATCGACGGATGAAATAACCAACCTAGGCATTCCCCACTACGAGAGAGGTTTCAAATAGGGGCAGTCTTAGAAAAAGAAATGAACAAAAAACACTATGAAAAATGCCCCTGATCTTAGTAACCGGGCTTGCTTCTCCTAAGGCAAGAGTTGAGGTTCGCGTGAACGGTGAAGGGTTGTGCAGCATCATGTGTGTATCAAAATCAAAGTGAGATTTATTTCAATATCTGACCAATAAGGGCTATGTCAAAATTATATATATGAAAATCAATGCAAAATTATGATTAAAGACTTAAGGCCCCGGTGCAACAGACTATCTCTTTGAGGGGTAGTGCCCTGGAAGGAATTCGAATCCTGATATCTCCCATCCTGTACGAACTTGCCCCCCATTTTCTTCTGTTTCTCCCTCTTAGGCTAGGTTGTATCCCGGGTATGGCCTTAGTAGGGACACCATTCTTTAGAGGAGGTTGGTTGTGGTAAGCCACCCTTAAATGCACGCCCTACTCAAAGGAATTCCTTAATGAGAGGGGGTGGAATGACGACCCCTTGGCCAATAGCTTGAGCCCGTCCTTGGATGCTGCAGATACCAATGTCTTCAAAATCCCAAAAAAATATTATTCAAAATAAAAAAACAAATATTGTTCAAAAAATAAAAAAATCAAATATTGTCAAAAAAATAAAAAAAATCAAATATTGTCAAAAAAATCCAAAAAATCAAATGTTGTTCAAAATCCAAAAAAATAGAAAAAAAACAAAAAGAAAAAAAAATTATCAAAAATCCAAAAATATTTATCTTTTGTTCCTTTTTATCTTTTATTTTAAGGACATGTATGATTTGTTTGCTAAGTGTGTAGGCCGTAGGTGTTCAAGCTTCCTGCCTCTATCTTTTGCTCTGCCTCCTATTTGTACTTGTCTGATCTGTCCTCTCTTTCTTCAAACTTGTTCTTCGATCTGTTCCGAAGCTCATGTCCTTCTCATGCTTTACTTCACTCAACTTTTGATCATATCTTCGTGACAGAGGGCTCTTTGCCTCACTGTTGTGAACCTGGCGGTTCTACTTTGTCGGATCTTGGACTTTGATTGAAGAGCATAGCTATCATGTCCCGTGTTGTCCCCTTGTGGTCGTCGTCCAGGTGTCTTATCCCCTAGGGTCATCTCATGCATGTTCAAGTTCCACGTGTTGTCTCGTTCTACCATGTGTTACATGTGTCCTTGTCCCACTTGTGGTTATTTCACATGTGTTATGTCGTCTCCCATGTGGTTGTCTTAGACGTCCTTGTCCTACGTATTTCTGTCCCACTGCATGTGGTTTCATTCTGCATGGTGTGTTGTCCCACCATATGTTGCCATGCCCCACCATTTTCTCCGTTCTCATGCGTATTGTTTGTTTATGTGGTGTTTTGCATAGGTTGCGTGCTCGTTCACTCTTCGTTATGTTATGTTGTTTCGTTCATTTGGTCATTATGTTTTCATTTTATTCATGCTTGTTTATTCATATTGCTGGTCATCTTAGTTTAAAAAAATCTAAAAAAAATCAGAAATAAAAAATCCAAAAAATGTCGTTTCGCCTGCACAGGTAAGTCAGGTATGGTCTTCTATCCCTTCTCATTGTTGCATTACTATATGGTATCTAAATTATTATATTATCAAAAAGAACCGACTGGTCATTCATGTGTTCCAGGATCTGACGTTCCCCTCTAACAAAAATGATGATGATCTAGGTGCACATGTTTAATCATCGGATAGGCCGTTAGGTTGGAAAAATTAGGGAACGATGGTTCTATCACGTACGCCGTGATTGCGGATAGTGTCTTGACCCTGATTGTTCCGGTCTAGCAATACTATTCTCGAGTACTTTCTATTTTAGCTTTCTTTGCATTCATTTTGATGATTTCTTTATTTTAGCCCAGCATGCATCATGTCACATTTTGAGCACGCACGCCTCATGATCCGTTCAAGGTTGTTCCTCAGCAATGGTTAATTGCACTTCAATTTACTTGGATAAGAGATTCTCATTCCACTCTGAATTTGAACGATTTGTCTGATCTTGCCGCTTGGTCTGGTTGGTCAGCTGATTCATGTTTGGATTTTATCTCAGTTATATTTATCCTGCTTTTTACATTGTGCTCTTTTTGAGCCCCTCATCATCTTTGGATTGTGTCCCCGAGGAGGCTGGTCGTGTTTCCTTTTTTTCCTGTTAGTTTAGTTCTCCAGACATGTCTCATTCTTGTCATCCAGTCCTGGTGGTTAGTTCGGCGATTTCAGGAGAATTCTTGTCGCTTGTTGGTTAAAACGGGTGTCTTTTGCCTTGATGCCCGCTTATCAGTTCTCTCCGCTTCATCTCCGCGTCATCTCCATTTCACGTCGCTGTCGCTTTCGCTCCATCTCCTTTCCATTTCACCTCCGTGTCGCTTTCGCTCGTTCCCTTGCAAAGCGGACATCAAGGAGGGGCATCTGTTGACACCCGTTTTTAGCCCGTAAGTCGAGTTATTTCTCTTATTCATCATTTTTGATGTCCCGAATTACCTATTATTTTGGAGCCTTCCTTGGATAGATTTCGAGCCCATTTCATTGTTCCATTCCCTTTGAGCCTTGGAGATCATTATTTCTTAGAGCCCTAGAGCTTATCTTGTTACTTTCGGGCCTTCCGAGTCGACTTACGGCCCATTTTGGTCGACTTCTATCAAGCATTCGGTTCCTCTCACTGCGCAGTTCTGAACGCAACCATTTTTCATCCCCTTAAAATCCTCTATTCAAAATGTGCCCTTCATCAAACTTGTTTGATTTTTCAAGATCTACAACTTCTTCTACACCATTAGCCAGTTCTGCCCCGATTGTGAGTTATTCGCATTTTTTTGACAGGCTGCGCTGTTCACCTGCAGACCCAGCATTTTTCCTATATTCTAGCCCCATTTTCTCCATCTTCTGATCATTTTCTCATCTTGCTCTATTCATGAAAGTTGTTCATCTTTCCGTTATCTACAATTGCTTCTTCTACCACTTTCGCTAGGTCTGCACCGTGTGAGAGATACACTCTAATTTCCAAAGTCACGTGCAGTCTGCCCAGAATGTTCTTCCATTCAATAAGTGGTCTACTGCTAGACCGTCCCATCACTAAGTGGTCTACTGCTAGACCATCCCATCACTAAGTTGTCTACTGCTAGACCGTCCCATCACTATGTGGTCTAATGCGAGACCGCTCCAAGCACTAAACGGTCTACTTCTAGACCGTTTTCATCCTATTTTAGCACGAACTACCGTGGTCGCCCAGGTCTCTGTTCTTCATGATAAAAGCGGCCTACTGATGACCATTTATTTCTAAAAATGGTCTATCATGCGACCATTTATATGATAGAGAGTCTAGAAGACCCTGAACTCCGTCTTCTTCGCCGCCAGACTCTAAGGCCGAAACTTGTGCAACGGGGCCTCCTTGTTAGGGCTCTATCTTCTAGAATCCTCCACGAAATTGAGCCCCGTTTGTTTCTGTGTCTTCCTCTTTATATTATCTCGAATTTGGTATACGGAGCAAGATTTTTAATTGACTAGATATCCTGGAATCTTGGCCACAATATCAGGTGTTACGCATTTCGTGCAACAAAAACTCCTGCAGATTAGGTTCTAGAGGCTTCTTCCAAGAGCCATAACTTCCACATCTTTCCACCAAAAAGAGTCTCGTTTGTTCCTACATCTTATCTTGACTATTATCTCGAGATTGATCCATAGATCTCGACGTTTGGTGGACTCTATCTCTTGAAATTGAAGTTCTGGGTTTCACCACTTTTCTATAAATAGATGCCCAGTTCGCCTGCGCGACGGGGGGCTCTTCTTCGACCTGGGGTGAAGCCATGCCGGATCGTCCACTCAAACCTTAGACCTCATTCTATTAAGAGAAGTATTAGCTTTAATTTGGTTCCTCATTTGCTTCATTTCATCTTCGTTTGCCCTCCTAACTTCGCCTCTACTTCTTGCAAATCATCACAAGTTCTTGAACCTATGCGGCGGGGCACCCTTCGTCAGCTCGGGGCGGAGTCATCTGGCATCCTCTTCATCCTCCATTGGTCCCATCCTGAAGAGGGGAGTATCTTCTTCATTTTTCATCTCTATGGGCTCTCTATACTCTCTCCAATTTCTTATTCTCTTCTCCTACTTTTCACAAATCACCACAATTTTTATACTTAGTTTTTGCACTATTTTCTACACGTTCATGCATTTTTCTCCGTTTTGAACAACGTTTTTCTCCCTATTCTTTCCACCAAATTTTGTGATTTCAAATCCTATGCATGCACAACACTCCCACCTTCCTTTTGCACCCATTTATAGGGGTTAAAAACCCTCTCCCAGTGCGTTCTCCCCCATTCTTTCATGCTATTTCATCACTTCGGGGCATGTGCTACACTATCATATTCTAATGGGTGTTCTTTTATTTTCATGGCTTTGTTTTGCAGGAGACTATCAATAGGACGTGAGGCCCTCTTCCTCTAGATGGTTGGAAGGAGAGGAGGTCTGATCCAATGAGTTCCCCGCACCCGTCTTCCAGGCGCGATCACACGTTGTAGCGGTCACCTTCGGCCGCGGTTTTCTTCTTCCTTTCCCAAGGTACACAGTAGGTTTGTTTTCATCATAGTATCTATTTCCTATTGCTATTCCTTGGGTGGCGATCACGGTTCATTTCTTTTCTTCATCGCCCCTTTGCTTCCCATTGTTTACACTTCATGATCATATGCATGTTCATACGTGTGTGCTTATTAGTTCGAGGCAGGATAGATTAGCCTAAGCATTGTATTTACAAACTATAGCAAATAAATCACAGTACGAGACTGTACCACCCCTCTTATTTTCTTGTTATACATGTTATAGAGAATAAATAGGGACATATAAGAAATAAATTATAATAAAATTAAGATGATTACTTACCAATCTCTCCTTCTGGGTCGCGAAGGAAACGGATCCAGAAGTATGGAGATGCACGTCTGGATGTAACGGACATGCGGCTTTGGCTTTTTCGGATTTGGGCATCCAATTAGGCTCGGTCCATCTATCACAGAGGTCCACCCAGTGCTCCCTCCTCATCCATGCGGGGCCGTGTGCCTTCCAAAGGCCACGGTCCTCGCTCCCCCCGGCTAGAGCCTTGGCACGTTCCCGACAGCCGTGTAAATGATGCTTATAATTTACAGTTCCTGTGGCCTCCCATACACATGAGCTCGTCCGGCGTCAGCTCGCCTCACAAACTGATATCCTTGCTGTCAAGAATTCAAATTTTATAAGTTAGTCGATTGAAATTGTGGAGTTGGGAAATATGTAATTTAAAAGATTAAATCGTATACCAGGAACTCGTCATATAATCGATTGCAGATATCCTGAGGAAACTTTCGAAATAACTTATATGGGCCAGTCACATGTCGCTCAATAATGTTGGTAATAAAACGAGAAGCCTTACTGGGCTCTACTTTATCCCTACAATTACAAATGTTAAAATGATAGCCAACAATTATATATATAGTTGATGGATTGAAAATGAACATAATTCATGAGTTTAAATAGTTTACCCAGAGACCCAACATGGCTTGCGTCCCTCTTGCAACACCACCTGCTCGCCGTCGTGATGGCTAATAGCATCGTCTGCCTGTTGTGCCCGGGTGGGCGGATGAGCCAACTATCGCAAGTGGTGTGCCCGACGTACCTATTACAAGTAAAATAGAAGTAGTTAATCAGAATTTAGCTCATTATTAAACAAAAAAATTCAACAAGTAAACATATAGAATTCTTATCATTTAACTAAGAATTTAAATAAACATAGTAGTAGAATGTGATGGAAGCGGTGTACTCTGTAGACCTGATGTAGAGGCACTCAAACCTATAAAAAAAAATATTGTGAGCAAAACAAAGTGAATATTCACTACTCATTTATCTAAGAATTTAAATAAACATACCCGCAGTTGTTGGCATAGGCGGTGCACTTTATGTACCTAGTGCGGAGACATAAAATATCGTGAGCAAAACAAAGTGCATATTCACTATTCATTTATCTAAGTGATGTGTGGAAGGATATGATATAGAGGGGTGGTGAATATATCCCTCGATTAAAAACTATGCCCAAATTAAAATAAAAAATCTGGCGCTACCCAATTTTAAAACATAATGAACAATATGTTAACAAGAGTTTGCGTAGAACATACGTCGAACACTTAAGCACTTAAGCTAATGTCTCCGTTGACACCTATTTTTCACCCTTAAGAGGGTATATGTCACCCATGGCAGTCTATTTGTCAGCCTTATGTGTGCATTTGTCAGCCTTAGCTTCTTATGCTGGCGGGTAAACACAAGTGGACTTCCCCTTCATGTAGCTTCAACACTTCACACATATTCAGTGCTACAACCTATTTTTCACCCGTAGAGAGCTATTTGTCAACCTTACCTCCCTATCTGTCACCACTAATGAGTCATTTGTCTGCCTTATCTTCCTGCCTTCCCTTGTATGAATCTTAATAGATTTGTTCATCATTTCTAAAGAATTCAGACTTTGACTGCACAGACTTGGGTTGACCACTATCTTAGCTCCATTGACTGTGCGTTGACTACGTTACCACGCTGACTTTTCTTCATTTCTTGAGAAAATAAATGGCTTTCAGCCTATTCTATGTGCAACTGTGGTGACACATATTTTATATTGGGTAGGCGTGCCAGTCACGTGTGTGACAAAATTTTATCGTGCGCTCAATCTGACTTGGTCAGACGAATGTGGAGTCCGTGTCGGGACCAGAAGTCCGTCATACCATAAAGGTTATGACGTTAATTACATCCTTCGAGAAAGAGGAAAACCCATTGAAGAGGCGTGATCTCGCGTTGGACCTGAGCTGGGGGGATGATCACCGAACAGTGAACTGCAAGGAAGGGAAATGGATCAGGGGGCCCAGGGATGGTTCTCTGGGGAAAACCCTCCGATGCCTAAGTTAGTAGAGCAATGGTGGAAGCTATGAAGGGAGGAGGAAAGAGAGGCACAGGATCCCTCTACACTAAGGTGGTGAAGTGGTTCCTGCTCAGGGAGTTTTAGGCATGTGTTGGCCTTACCTTTCGCTGTAGGGAGTCCCAGGTTTAAATAGTGCGCCGGCCTCATGAGTCCCGTAAGCTGAGGAGTTTCAGGCGGGAGCTACGTCTTCAACGTGGGCTCTTTACGTCCTCATCATGAGATCTTTATAGCCTTGAGGGATCATGGGTCCCTTATCCTCATAAACTCCTGCTCATAAATGGCTCTCAACGGCAGCGTGGATAAGCAATCGTCAGTCAACCCAAGCATGAAGGGTGCCAACTCTGTCTGGGCGATAGGCATAGCTCGGATGAAGATAGGTCGGAGTGGGCGCTGGGCGCTTGCCTTTATTCCGACGAGGGAATAGATCGGGCGTGGGTCTTTCTCCGACCTGACCGACGCTCGGGCCTTCCGAGCCTAATGGCCGCCGAGGAAGGGTTTGATCCCGAGTGATCTTATTGGGCTTCTTAGTCTAAGTGGGCCCTGCGGAGCTGTCACTTAAGTGAGCTGGGCCTTGTTTGATCCTGGTGGACCTAGTTCGGCTGCTCTTAGATGGGCTACAGAAATCCCCCTCTCCACTTATCCCCCTCCTACACCCGAGCTTTGGTAAGCTCGGAAGAGTACCTATTCAGGGTTTTGGACCAGTGTGGTTCAGGTGGGTGGAGATCTGGCGGTGTTAAGAAGCCACGTGTCACGGTCACCTGGGCCCTTAATAATGATGATCTTGACAGATTTGAACTGAAGGGGCCCCCTTTTCTCGGAGGTCGGAACGACGCGCCGCCTTCCGCGTGGGAATATAGGCGTTGTGCACTTGCCGTCGCTCCAGAATCCCTCCATTTTTTAGGATTTTGGCTCTCCTTCGTGCTTGCTTTTGGGGCTCTTTGATGCGTCATGAGGACACGACGAAAGAGCAGAGGCTTACAGCGGCGTTCGCGGAGTTGGCGGAGATAACTGTGGAGGCAGTCCGACAGCTTCCTCTTCCTCCGGAATCTTCGGGGTCCCGGGAGCATCTTTCTTTAAGTTCCTCTCCAGATTCCATGGCGGATTAGCGTTCGGACGTAGAAGAGTGGGAGGGCAAGCCTATGGCGAAGGCGACGGTTCCAAACTGTAGTGAACTGGGGGAGGTGGAGGTAAAACGGCTGGAGCTCCAGTTTCGTCTGCCCCATACATTTTACTTCGCCGCGGCTGCCTCGCATGAGACGAGCTTGGATTCTCGTACGGGCCACATCTGCACCTTTCTTCTGTCATGGAAGGGTGGGTTCCGCCTTCCCTTTGAGCCCTTTGTTCTTAAGCTTCTCAATTTCTTTCAGTTGGCACCCGTACAGATGGTAGCCAACTCTTATCTTCTCCTTTCCACCTTTCACATCCTCTGCCACCAATGCGGAGTTCCTCCTTCCTTGGAACTCTTTCACTATTTTTTTGAGTTGAAGGTGCATCCCTCGGCCGAGAAGGGCTTCTATTTCATCAAGGCAAGGCGGAATAGGAGCTGTATTTCCATGGCCGCGAAGGATTCTTCGCACAAGGGGTGGAAAACTCAGTTCTTCTGGGTGGGGATTCTCTCGGTGGAGGAGACTTGGAGGTGTCCCGTAATCCCCAATTTTCATCCGATCATTCCTCCGAGGCAGGACGAGTTTCCTCCAGACGTGGAGGAGTACGCGATCATTTTGATGAAGCGTCGTCAGTCCACGGAGGAGCTGGTTACTCTGGAGAACATCGAGCGATGTCTTCTTGCGCGGCTACAGCCGACAGGTTCGGGCGCCACGGATCAGATTCTTCTTCGGATGTTGAACCCATTTTCTTTTCTTGAACATATCTTTCTTCTCTGCAGACACCAGGCGGCCGGCTTTGGAGGAGGCTGCAGAGGTGATCGATCTAGGCGATGACTCGGCTGCCGATGAGTCGACTGCTCCCACGGGTAGCTCCCAAGCCCGAGATAGGGGAAAGGGAATGGCCCGGGAGGGGTCTTCTAGGTCACGGGAGTCCAAGCGCAAGGATCCTATGGAGGGCATGATCCGGGACACCGTGAAGGCCAGGAAACGGGCCAAGAAGGTTGGGGCCGCCCCCGTAGTCGAAGGTGACCTTGCCGCGGCTCACCCCTCCAACGAGCATGATGGGGCCGACCCTACTGGGTGAGCTCCCCCACCCGCCAAGCAAGAGGGGGCCGAGGAGGTTGGGGTTGTTCCTGCAGTCGGCGATGATGCTGGCTCAGCTCCCCCCTCGGCTCTCCCCCCTCGGCCGGAGCCGAGGGGGCCGAGCCTGCTTCTACGATTGGCAGCGGTGCTGGCCCGGCTCTCCCCTCGGCAGAAGCCGAGGTGGCCGTGGACGAGGCAGGTGACGCTAGGACCACGGTCAAGATTGGGGCGTTGATTGAGGTGGGCGACGCTCCAGGTGGCGGTGCAGGTGCCGAATCGGTCCAAGCTAGGGGGTCGCAAGAAAAGGTGACGCAGCCCCAACCGACCAAGGCAGGAGGGACGAATGAAGCCGCGGCTCGATCTGGGCCGTCCGGCGGGATGCCGACCGAAGAGGGGGTCTCTATTCCGGTGGCCTTGGAGAGGCTCAGCATCCAGGGCCCTCTGTATCAAGTATGTCGCGGTATAGCCACGAAGGTGAAAGGGGGAGACAAGCAGCACTCCCCATCTGTGGCCCTCGAGACGGTTATGGAGGGTGGCTTGGTCCTGGCCTAGATGGGGGCCACTCTGGCAAAAGCATATGCCCAGTCGGAGTCAGAGCGGGTGAACCTGGCCTGGACCCTTGGTGGGTCTGACAGGAAGATGACTCGGCTCACCGAGGAGCGTGATGGGCTTCGGAGGGAGCTTTCCTCAGTTAGGGAGCTGGAGCGAGCGAGCCAGGTGGAGGCCCGGGCAGTAACCGAGCAGCTAGCTAAGGCCTACGAATCGCTCGAGAGGAAGAGCAGGCTTCTTAAAGAGGAGTGCATCGTTCGCGTCGAGCTAGATGGCCGGTGGGAGGCCGAGCGTGCTGAGCTGGTGGACCGGGCGGAGGAAGCCGAGCGCCTTCGGCGGGATGCTGATGCTGATCGAGTCGAGGCGGAGAAGCAGGTGGCGGAGGCCGAGAAGTAGACGGCTGAGGTCGAGCGGAAGTTAGCCGAGGCGGAGCGGGAGAAGGCCGAGCTCGCTGGTTGGGTGGGATCGGCTGGGGCGGAGGCGCTCGAGAGGTACAAATGCTCGGAGGCCTACCGAGTCGACCTTAAGGAGGCGCCCCTCCCATACTACGAGTCAGCACTTCGCCAAGGCATCCGCAAGGGGTTCAAGCAGGGCTACGACCGGGCCGTCTCTTATGCCGAGGAGCAGGCGTCTGGGACAATCAATTTCTCTTCCGGGCAATGCTATGACTCGGACTTGTCATCCTCCGGTTCCTCGGCTTCGGCGTCAGAGGAAGAAGATTAGGGGGGCTCTTGACCCGAGGGGTCGCCAACTCCGGATGCCTCGGGAGTGCGTGCAACCGAGGCAGTTCCCACACCAGTGGGATCAGTGCCAGGGTCGGCCGTCGCCGAGGGTGCCGAGGGCAGACCATCTGAGCCTTCCACTTCCGAGCTTCAGGGTGGGCCAAAGGCCTAATGTATCTGCTTTGCTTTCTCTTTTTGTATGTCTTTTCCTTTTTTTAAGAAAAACTTTCCTTGTTGTGTAGGAAAAAGGTAAGGCAATAGCATTATGATGAAGACTTAACTGTTTCGTATCGTCATTGCCGTATTTTGTTCAGCATATCTGCAGTAGTTGAAAAGTGCCGATACTTTCTGCGTGGTTCTCGCATGATGGTTGGGTGAGCGTCTGACAGGATGTCTTTCCATTCTCTCATGCTTTGAATGTTTGGCCGCTTCGTGTGTCCTGCTGGGGTGGAGACGAGGAGTTTGAGGTAACCGTTTGTAGGGAGAGGTCCCTTTGGCGTGTTTTCGAGGGGAAAATCATTTAAGGAAAAAATAGCCTCCCTTCGCCTATAAAAGGTCTGAAGGGCCTCCCTTCCTCTCCACCGCTTAGGGTTTTCCCCGATAGTCTTTCCTCATTCTCTCTTCACGTAGCGTTGTGCCATTATATTTGAAGCATGGAAGACGCTCTGCAAGATGAGGCTGCTGATGATGGGGGGTAGAGAGTCCTTGCTGCTTCGGGTTTAAAGGGGGTTCGACGATCGGCTGGTGGGGTTAAAGAGGGTCGACGTGTGGAAGCACGTCGCCTTCTTTTATCAGTTCCAGCGGCGCTTGCGGGGGGGGGGGGGGGGGGCGAGATGGTGGACAGATGGGGGCATCAGGCATCCCTGCCGCCCGTCCCTTCCCGCTCGCTCCATGGAGGGGAGGAGGAAGCCAATTAAGCTCCCTCCTTTCCGGGCTTTCCCCTGCCTCCTCGTCCAGCTCTGCTGGTTTCTTTTTCTCTTTCACTCTTCGGAGGGTGCCTGCACTCTCTTCCTTCCAAAGAGTTGGCAGATTGGCGGGGAGGAGGCCTTCATATGCATTCCCTCTTCCCCTTCCTCCATCTCTATCAACTTGGAAGGTAGCCTTCTCCTTCCTAATCCCTCTATCACCTTTGTTCCGAGCTACCCAAGCCAACGGGGTAGACTACCCTTTATCCGAGCTAGTTTCTGCACCAGGCATAGTCAGTGGCTGGACGCAGGAAGGTTAACCGAGTCAGCCGAGCGATGGGCTCATACGGCGGTGCCAGATGGATTTTTTGCTTTTTTGACATGTATTTTCCTGGCTTCGGCCTTTCTGATGTACAAGCGAGTTGTTTGAATAAAGGAAAGGAAGCTTTTGTTTTATTTCATGTCGCTTACACAATGTTCAGTATTCAGAAGTAGAACTTGCGTAGTGTAGTCGCATTCCAGGTCCCATGGGTCCTTCCATCGTAGATAGCCGGTATGCTCCTTTCCCGAGCGTCTCGACCACTCGGTAGGGGCCTTCCCAATTAGGGGATAGCTTGCCCGCCGCCTCAAGTGGTCGAGAGGCTTCGGCTTTCCTGAGGATGAAATCTCCCGGTTGAAAGTGTCTATCTCAGACTTTGGCGTTGTAGTATCGAGTGAGGCGGCGTTGATATTCCGTTGCTCGGATACCAGCAATCTCTCGGAGTTCATCTGCTAGGTCGAGGTTTTCGAGCAGTTTCTGGTCGTTAGCCTCGGGCGAGAAACAGATGACTCGAAGGGAGGGATTGGTAATCTCCAATGGGATAACGGCATCGGCGCCGTACACCAACTGAAAGGGACTTTCACCGGTTGCCATTTTGGGAGTCGTTTGGTGTGACTAAAGTACGTTCGGCAATTCCTCAAGCCAGTTGCCCTTTGCTTTTCCAAGCATGGTCTTGATGCCTTTTAAGATAGTCTTATTGGCATTTTTGACCAGCCCGTTAGCCTGAGGGTGGGCGACCGAGGTGAAGTGATTGCGAATGTTTAGGTCAGCGCATTTGTCTCGAAAATAACGAGAATCAAATTGCCAACCATTATCGCTCACTATCACCCGGGAGATGCCGTAGCGACAGATGATCGGCTTCCAGATGAAACTCCAGACGACTGTCTCAGTGATTCTTGCTGTGGCTTCGGCCTCGATCCATTTGGTGAAGTAGTCGATGGCGACGATGACGAACCTCTTTTGGGCTTGAGCCGTAGGGAATGGCACGAGGATGTCGATTCCCCAGTGAGCGAAAGGATATGGCTCGGCTATGGTAACGAGCTCCGTTTCTAGCTGACGGACCAAGTGGTCAAATCACTTGCATCGTTCGCAGTGTTGTACGTAGGTCGAGCAGTCGCGCTGCAGAGTGGGCCACCAATAACTTTACCGTAGCAAGATCCTAGCGAGTGACCTTCCTCCCAAATGCGCTCTGCACAGGCCTTCGTGAACTTCTTGGATCGCTCAGTTGGCTTCGTCAGTACTGAGGCACTTCAGGAGAGGATCGGAGAAGGATCTTCGGTAGAGAGTGCCGTCCAGAACGATGAATCGCCGAGCCTGGTACTTCTATCTTCGGGCTTCCCGGGGGTCGGGAGGCTCTTGAGAGTCTTGGAGCCACAACAGGTAGGGGGTGCGCCAGTCGCTTGGGGAGGCTGGGTCAACGGTCAGGAGCTCCGAATCGATGCTCGGTCGCTCTAGCTCTTCGAGAAGGACCGATCGAGTACCCTCGGGGTCAAGAGAGGAGGCCAGCCGAGAGAGGGCATCCGCTCGAAAGTTTTCTTCCCGAGCTATTCAGACTACCTCAAAACTCTCGAATTGTTGTGCCACGGCTCTGACCAGCAGGAGGTATTTGACCATCGGTGCTTCTCGAGCTTCGTAATTGCCATTGACCTGGCTAGCGACTAGTTGGGAGTCAGTGTGAATTCTGACTCGCTCAGCCCCCAGCCGCCGGGCCATGCGGGCTCTCGAGATAAGGGCTTTGTACTCGGAGGTGTTGTTGGATGCCTAGAAGTTGAACTTTAAGGCATATTGCAGCTCTGCTCCTTCGGGGGACTTCAGAAGGATTCCAGCGTCGCTTCCGGTCGAGTTGGAGGATCCGTCGATGAACAGTTCCCCGGTTGGCCCGGGCGCGGACGGAGATTTTTCTTCGGTCGGGATAGTGCTCTCGGTGATGAAGTCAGCAAGCGACTATCCTTTGATAGCCGAGCGGGGCCAGTATGATATATCGTAGGCCCCGAGCATGATGGCCCACTTGACAAGACGTCCCGAGGCTTCAGGGTGAGCGAGGATCCTCTTCAAAGGTTCGCCGGTCAGTACGGTGATGGAGTGCCCTTGGAAATAGGGTCGGAGGCACTTGGCGGAGGTAACCAACGCTAGCACGAGTTTCTCGATTGCGGGGTACCTTCTTTCAGCCTCGTTGAGCACCTTGCTGATGTAGTAGACCGGTCTCTCGACTCCTGAGTCATTTCTGACCAGGACCGAGCTAACTGTAGATGGAGTTGCTGAGAGATAGAGATGCAAGGCTTCACCTGGGATAGGCTTGGAAAGCACCGGGGGTGAATCCAGGAACTCCTTAACCTCGGTAAACTCCCTTTGGCATTCCTCGTTCCATACGAATGTAGCAGATGCCATTTTGGGCCCCCTCAACAGCTTAAAGAAGGGTAGGCATCGTTCGGCCGCACGGGACAAGAATCTGCTGAGTGCGATAATGCGCCCAGTAAAGCGTTGAACGTCTTTGATGTAGGTGGGTGGGTGCATGTCCAGGATGGCCTGGACCTTGTTGGGGTTGGCCTCGATCCCACGCTGGGTGACTAAGAAACCCAGGAATTTCCCGGATCTTACTCCGAAGGCGCACTTGGTGGGATTGAGCTTCATATTATACCTCAGGAGGGTGTTGAAGGTCTCAGCTAGGTCGGCGAAGTGGTCCTCGGCCTTGGGGGTCTTGATGAGCATGTCGTCAATATAGGCCTCGACGTTCCGACCAAGCTCTCCTTTGAACGTGTGATTGACCAGCCTCTGGTACGTGGCTCCAACGTTCTTCAACCCGAAAGGCATCCGGGTGTAGCAGTATACGCCGAAGTCAGTGGTGAAGGCGGTCTTCTCGATGTCTTCTGGATCCATTCTGATCTGGTGGTAACCTGAGTAGGCATCTAGGAAACTGAGTATCTCATTGCCCGAGGTTGAATCAACCAGTTGGTCGATGCTCGGTAATGGATAGCAGTCCTTTGGTGAAGCCTTGATCAAGTCGGTGAATTCCACACACATTCGCCACTTTCTCGAAGCTTTTGGTACCAAGACGACGTTAGCCAGCCATGTTGGGTACAAGACCGGTCTAAAAAGACCAATCTTTTGCCCCTTGGTGACTTTCTCCTTGATGATCGCCTGCTTCTCTGGCGCGTGCTTCCTTCTGCGTTGTTGTACGGGCTTCACGGTCGGGTCGAGGTTGAGCTTATGCATCACCGTCTCCCCCGGTATTCTGGGGAGTTGATCATCATACCATGCAAAGACTCAGATGTACACGGAAAGAAACTCTTTGTATTACTGTTGAACCTCAGACGGTAGGTCGGCTCCAATCTTTACTCCTAGGGTCAGGTCGTCGTTTAGGAAAACCGTTAGCAGCTCGCCTCCAGGCTCGGAGGTTGCGGGTTTTTCCTCGACTTCCCGGGGGCCCTTGTTCCTCCCGTCCGGCTTTGTGGCTTCAACCGATATATTATAGCACCTTCTGGCCATCGCCTGGTTATCTCAGACTTCTCCCATCCCGTTTTTGGTGGAGAACTTCATCTTTTGGTGATAGGTAGAGGGCACCACTTTCGTTCGGCTAAGGATTCCTCGACCGAAGATTGCGTTGTATGCTATCATACCCTTGATCACTATGAAGTCCACCATGACCGTAACGGTTTTGGGTGGGGTGCCAAGAGTAATCGGCAGGCCTGGCCATTGAACCCGCAAAGGGGGGTTCAGATCGGGCGGAGTTTAGACGGATTCTCCCCCATCTTAAGGAAACATTCGTAAGATAATACATCAGCGGCACTTCCATTGTCAACTAGAATCCTGTCTACGTTACAATGGTTTATTGTGGCCGATATTACTAGGGCGTCGTCATGTGGGGTGGTCAGCCCTTCCAGGTCTTGGTCGGAGAAGACTATGACCTGGGGCCCACATGGTAGGGCCTTGGGAGGCTCGACGGCTCGGCTCGCCCGCTCAGCATGACGCTTCCTTCCTCGACTACTGTCCCCTCCTGATGCAGCTCCTCCAGCGATGACGTTGATGTGGACCCTGTGAGGGGCGTTGTTGATTTCCTCTGGGGCGCCTAGGTCTTCCTCACGCCCATCCACGAACCGAGATAGGTGTCCCTGGCGGACGAGGCACTCGATCTCATCCTGGAGCTGGTGGCAATCGCTGGTGTGTTGCCTGTGGTCGCTGTGGAACAGGTAATGCTTGCTACGATTGCAGTTTTTTGACCTCATTGGCTCGGTTTGGCGGAGGAGGCCCGAGCCTTTGATGTCTTCATATATCTCGTACATCGGAGCGGTTAAGGGAGTGTACCGCTCGTACTTCCGGGACGGATCCTTGTGTTCCCCATCTCGGTTCCGCCTTTTTCCTAGACCCGAGCTTGGCTCGGGTGCCCGCTTCTTGTCCCCCTCCCGACCCGAGTCGGTTGTGCCTCGGCATGCGTTGAGCACTTCTTCGCACTCGACATGGCGCAAAGCCATAGTCACTAGCTCGGCAAGGGTCGAGGGAGGGTGGAGGACAAGTTCACAGCGAAGGTTCTCATCCCGGGTGCCCCCGATCAGCGCCGTTATGGCCGAGGCTACATCCAGGCGGGGGATTCTCAGGGCTTCCGACTTGAATCGGTTGATGTAAGCCCGGAGTTTCTCCCCTTGCGCCTGGTTGAGAGCCAATAGCCCCGCTACCGACCTCGGGGGGCTGCTACCGGCGAAACTCTCCTTAAATATTCGCCCGAATTGCTTGAAATCCTTGATGGATCTGGGGACGAGGGCCCGGAACCATGCTTGGGCACCTTGGACCAAGGTGGTCACAAAGGCTCCGCACTTAATGGCGTCGGACGCTCCGTGAAGGGTCATCAGGGCGTCGAAGCTGTCGAAGTGGTCGGCCGGGTCGCCTTGGCCGTCATAAGACTTGAAGGTCGGAATGGAGGTTCTGGGAGATACCTCTGCCTTCAAGATGTAATCAGAGAGCAGGGACTTCTCCTCATCCTTCGCCGGAGAGACATTATGTAAGGCGCGTAGGGTGCACTCCTGCTCTGCGAAACGTCTCTCGAATTCTCACTGTCGGAGGGATAACTCCGGCTGTCGCCGCATTGTGGGGCTGGGGGGGCTTCCTAGGTGCTCCCCGGGGGCTTCGATCTCTGGGTTCGGACGGCGTCCCCCAGGTCTTCCCCTTTTCAGCGTGGAGGAGGCCTCTTGCTCTGGGGGAAGGGCTTGTGAAGGTCCTCCTGACCTATTACGGATAATCTGCCGGCCTCGGAGGGTGAAGTGTCCTCCGACGTGTGCTGGGACGCGTTCTCGCGGGGAGGGCTCTCCGGAGGGGCGCGTGACCTTCCTTCCCTGGTCGTCTGGGTCTTCATGATTTCCATGAGGATGTCCAGTTTTGCGTTGAGGGCATGGAAAGCATCAGCGCCCCCATTGAGTGGTAGCCCTACCGTCGCGGGAGGAGGGGGTGGCCCATCGGCTAGGGTGTTGGTGTTGGAGGGAAGGTTTTGTGAGGCCTAAGAGGGGCCTTCTCCCGCTGCCACCATGGCCTTTCCCCTGTCGCCGGCGGACCTCCTCCCTGAACTTCTTCGCACCATACTGGCTCTTTGATCGTTTCCCACAGATGTCGCCAGATGAAGAGGCGTGATCTCGCGCTGGACCTGAGCTGGGGGGATGATCACTGAACAGTGAACTGCAAGGAAGGGAAACGAATCAGGGGGCCCAGGGATTGTTCCCTGGAGAAAACCCTTCGATGCCTAAGTCAGTAGAGCAATGGTGGAAGCTATGAAGGGAGGAGGAAAGAGAGGCACGAGATCCCTTTACACCAAGGTGGTGAAGTGATTCTTGCTCAGGGAGTTTTTGGCATGGGTTGGCCTTACCTTTCGCTGGAGGGAGTCCCAGGTTTAAATAGTGTGCCGGCCTCATGAGTCCCGTAAGCTAAGGAGTTTCAGGCAGGAGTTACGTCCTCAACGTGGGCTCTTTACATCCTCATCATGGGATCTTTATAGCCTTGAGGGATCATGGGTCCCTTATCCTCATAAACTCCTGCTCATAAAGGGCTCTCAACGGTAGCGTGGATAAGTAGTCGTTAGTCAACCCAAGCATGAAGGGTGCCAACCCTGTCCGGGCGATAGGCATAGCTCGGATGAAGATAGGTCAGAGTGGACGCTGGGCGTTTGCCTTTATCCAGGCGAGTGGATAGATCGGGCGTGGGTCTTTCTCTGACCTGACCGACGCCCGGGGCTTCCGAGCCTAAGGGCTGCCGAGGAAGGGTTTGATCCCGAGTGATCTTATTGGGCTTCTTAGTCTAAGTGGGCCCTGTGGGGCTGTCACTTAGATGAGCTAGGCCTCGTTTGATCCTTGTCGACCTAGTTCGGCTGCTCTTAGATGGGCTACAAAAATCTCCCTCTCCACCCTTGATTAATCGCCAGGAGAGAGGGCCCTTAGGATCGAAGAGTACTTGACAACAATGTTCACCGCGCAAAGCAGGTTATAACATATGTGGGTGTGTGATGTGATGCAGCAATTCGTAAAGAATATGACATTAATTCATCAACAGTTCAGGGACCGAACTTAAAGGAATCCTGAGTCCATGCATAAATATGACCTTGGGAGGGGAGAGAGGCTTTCAGTCCCGAGCAAACTGAGTCATGGCCATGATGGGGATGATCCCTGGAATCCAGACACAGCTGCTGGGACTTCATGTGTATATTCCCCTTTGTAGGGTCCAAGGGAGATGAGATGTCCGCAAATTCCACCAGAATGTATGGCTTATTATGTTTTCTTTTTATTTTATTATTATTATTTATTATATTTATTATTATTATTTTTTATTTTTTGATGCATTTATTAGGGCTCCAATTGAGAGGGGTAGGAGAGCCAGAGATGTCCCTAGTCCTTGAGGAGAAAGAGATATGCCATTTAGTTTGGGAAGATTGTAGCAAGTTACCTTCGGGCACATGTTTTAAATTTATTTATTTATTTATTTATTTTTTAGATTTTAGATTTTTATTTTATTTATGGATTGTGGCCCACATGGGAATGAGGGGTGAAAGAAGGACAGTTGATCAAGTGGGGAGCCGACTTATGGTTGGCCAAGTAGGTTATTGACAGTAAGTCCGGGAAGGATTTATTTGGAAGGTCATATGGAAACGATGGTATTGAAGGAAGTTCATTAACAAATACTACAAAGAGATCAAATGTTCAGGTAAAAATGGATTTGGGAAGAATGGAACACCCGAGGGTCGAAGAATCAGGAAGGGTGCTGATTTTAAGATTTTCTTTACCCGCCTCGACCTGCCCATGCAATGCATCGACCTGTTTATGGGATGCATTGACTTGCCCTTGCCAGTGCATCGACCTGCCTGGCTATCTCCCTTCAGCTGCATCGACCTGTCCAGATGTTGCATTGACCTGCCCATGCGGCGCATTGACCTGCCTTGGCCATAATGAACAAATCCTATCACCATAAGCATGCTGGAGCAAAGAATATCGAGGATGCTCCCATTTATCATATACCATGTGGATCTTCTTTGCATTGCAGCAATAAACTAATTCTAGGATGTTGCCATACAAAGTAAGAAGATCAGTAACTTTACTGTAATCCATACACGGCAAATCTTTAGTCAATTCATTATCAACCAAGGATAGGGAACACAGTGATAGTAATCCTGATTGCTTTGCCAAATCATCACCAATATTTGGATATGCTAAATGCTTGCCAACAAGACTATTTTTCGCCGCCCACGGTGCACCATTATACACAACATCAGCTGCATACGTCAGAGCTCCAAAACACTCAGGAACTTAGTGGTGAAGTTATATATGCATCAGACAGTGACTTCAATCAGAGCGGTCGGTGCCTTCTAAGGAAATGAACTCAGCTTGGTTTGGGCAACTGAGCTTGACCTTCCATTTGTCTTGATAAAATCTTTACAGATTCATCTAGGTTGCTGCATGGTACAAGTCGACTCCTTGATAATTGCAGGTCAATCTATTTTGTAACCAAAGGCTGGGTGCTCTCTGAGTAGTAGTGCCGGTCCTGGTTGGCCCGCCAGACGTTTAGCCCATTTATTGTATCTCTGTCCATGCTGTTCATCAACAGATCTGAAATGAGACCTCATTGTTCTGGACTTAATTGAGCTTGGAGTTAATTGGCTTTCATGGGCATATGAGAAAATTTCCAGTATAGCGAGCTGTTGTCCTTGAGCTTCAAAATCATTGAAGAACTCTGCTGAATTGCCTTATGCACGGTAGGGAGTGTTGAAATTGTAGCTGTTGCTGCTATATGAAGTCGGCTACATGTCCCGTTGGAATGATATTTCGAGGCCTTGCTGAACCTGGTAGAGTAATGAAATCTACTGAGCTTCATGAGATGAGCATAGCCTGATTTGGGCTGCTGAACTTGACTTTCCATATACTCTGTTATACTGATCCAGCTCAGGGGGCTGTATGTGAACTCAACTGTGTTGATCAAGGCAAGGCTGTGCGTAATAGAATGAGATGATGTGCAATTTTCGGACCGAGGCTGTTCCACCTCTTGAGTATGAGCTCATGGGTTTGATTATTTCAGTTGCAATCTTGAGCTGCAGTGCTTTGTTGAAATGAAGCCCATTGACTTTTACCAAGGTGTTCTTGGCATAATACATTGTGGCCTGCTGGCATACATATATGCCTAATCTTTAGTCAACCATCTGAGTCCTCCAGCTGAAGTAACTTCACGAAGCTTTTATTTCATCAAGAATTTGAAGTTGGATTTTGACTCATCTAATCCCTCAATGATCTGAAGGCAATTCTGAAGAGTTAGTTGACTGACCCCCTTTGAGCCTGCTGATTCTAAGTGAACTCTGTTAAGTTTTCAGTCATTCTCTCAAATTTCTCCTCACCATCCTATTATTTATCCAATAACCTTAGTTAGCTCGGTTTAGATCTATTGCCATGTAGACTGAAGTCTTGGACCAATGTACTTTGTTGTGTCCCTGTGGTTTTGATGATAGCAAACGCTATAAGTCATCATGTCTTTGCATACTGCATACATATGCGTTGATGCTGCATTTAGTGTTAATTCTGCATTGATAAGGTCTTGGTGTTGTCAATGTTTTTACGATGTCATAACTGTGTATGAAGCATTAAGTCTGTGCTCATCACATTGAGGTCAATGTGAGTCCATGTTTCATTGCATATGAGGTCCATGCACATCTCTATCCATTGCATATGAAGTCCATGCACATTTCAGACCACGGCATATCAGGTTGCATGCATATTCATTTCATCGAACAGGTTGTGTGCACATATTTCTCTCCGGTTGATAAGTCATATGCACACTCCAAGGTCGACGCGCATTTTTATAGGTTGCATGTAAAGGTCAATGCACATGTTGGTTTACAGCATATGAAGTCGGTGCACATATGAGCTCAATGCATATTAGGTCGGTGCATGTCTTGCTACTAAGTCTGAGTATGTTTTTGGTCCGAGCACATTGTTGGTCTGAGCATATGCATAACAAAGGTCTGTGCACATATGACTGTCAGGTCAGTGCACGTTTCTGTTTATGCATACATATAGGTCAGTGCATTTTTACCTTCTTATGCATATCAGGTCCGTGCACATTCTGATCGGTCAGCATGCAGGTCAGTGCACGCCTCTGAAGAGATGCACACAAGGTCGGTGCAGTTTTTGTAGAATGCACATGTAGTCAGTGCATGTTTTACCTTAAGTGTATAAAGGTCAGTGCAACCTTTGCATCGAGCATATGTAGGTCGGTGCATCTTTTGCTATATGCATGCAAAGGGTCGGTGCACGTTTTGTCTGATACATACAAAAGTCGGTGCAATCCTTATGACTGCATACCTAGTCGGTGCATGGTTATGTAGAAATGCATAGAAGGTCGGTGCACATTTCATCATACGTATACAAAAGTCTGTGCACTATTTGCATCCTGCATATTTGGGTCGATGCATGTTTTATCTTATGCATGTAAGGGTCGGTGCACATCTTTGTCTTATGCATATAAAGGTCACTGCACATCTGCCAAATGCATGTGAAAGGTCTGTGCATTCGAGTCTATGCATGTCCCTAGTCGGTGCACGTTTTTGCCTCATTCATATAATAAGTCTATGCTATGTTGAATAGCTCATGAACAAAGGTCAATGAAAGGTTTCTTATCTTATGTACAAGGTCGAGGTCTAGGTCGATGCCAATGGTGCTGTCATGCTAAATTTCACAGAATTCACTATGTGTTCTATCTGCCTGCAAGGTGTTTGACGAAAGGTCTTTATTTGGATACGCAGGATCATAAGTTCACGCATGACCCAATAAGTAGCGTGTGATCCCAGGATTCCTCGTTGACTATGATTCTGTCACATGGCCAGCAACCTTCTGACACGTGGACTGCCAGCAAGGATAAGTTGCTTGGAAAATGAGCGGGAAAGTGCCATCCATGCGCCCTCTATCTCCCGTCTATAAATAAAAGGTTTTTGCCTGAAAATCGATATAGACATACAGATAGAGAGAGAGAAGAAGAGAGTGAAGCATAGAGAAAAATATAGAGAAGACAAATTGAGCAGAGCGTACAAGAAAAAGGGGGATCTGAGAAGCTTTTCGTAGAGAGGAAGCTTGAAGAGTTCGTGAGTGTGAAGCGAGAAGAAGGTTCAAGAGATCTGAAGATCTATTTCCACTGTGTCCTTTGGATCAGATCCAAGGCACAGCGCTCCTGCGTGAGCATTTCAATTTGCTTTTACTGTAAGCTTTCCGATGCTGAACTTCTTGGTTTCCTGTTTTTATTTTTCATTCTTCTTATAAGCTGTGTATCAGCGGAGGCTAAGCAGTAAGGCCCAGCGGATCAAGCTGTTAGGCAGTGGTGGCTCAGCTGTAATGCTCAATGGTGGTGAAGCTGTGTTGCCTAGCAGTCAAGCTATTAGTCAGCGGTTAAGCAAGCTGTGAAGCTCAGCTGTTGTTGGCAAGCTATGAGGCCCAGCCATTCAAGCTATTTGGCAGCGGAATCCACACTCTGGTTGGAGTGTGGGGTGGATGTAAGTCCTGAGGACTGAACCACCTAAAAAGATCTTGTGTACCGTGGTTTGCTTTCCAATTTGTCAACCGTCAGATGTATGCTAGGCGCGTTCCTATCTACGATTCTGACTGAATGGATGTAGTATATGCTTGATTTGGTTCTGTCGACAGTGTAGACTTGCTTAGGAGTCTGCACTTTTACGGTTCATCTGTTTGTTTAAGTGCATCATTGGTTTTCATAGTCTGCATAAATTAATTACTTTTAATTCCACACAAGTTTAAATTCTTTAGATTAAGTTTAAATTGATCAAGTTTTTAGAAGGGGATTCATTCACCCCCCCTCTGAATCCTTGCTGCACCATTGCACCAACTCCCATCGGCTTAACAATTGGTATCAGAGCGGTTTTATGTGTCCTTAGATCCAACGATCTACAAATCAGATCTTGCATCTTTGGTGCATCCTTTGTGCTCTTGTCTTTGTTTTAAATCTATTTTCATGGCTCATCCACCGGTTTTCGATGGTACTAATTTTGACTTATGGCTTAACAACTTGCACATGTTTGTCAAGTCTGTTAATCCTAATCTATGGAAGATCATTACTCACGGTTCACACAGACTACCAAAGAACAAGTCCAAATGGACTGACAGACATAGATCGATGTGGGATGAAAATCAAAGAGCTCTGGAATTGATGAAGGCAGCGACTAACAAGGCACTCCTCTCTTGTTTTCATGATTGCAGGTCTACAAAAGAAATAGTGGATAAACTGAAGAATGCTAGCCGTGGAAATCAACGATGCTTGATGGCTGACAATAATGATCAAAGCAGCAACCAAGATGAAGAGGAGGATGATGATGATGAGGTAAACCCCTTTGAGAATTTTATTCTCGATGGTTGGCAAGATGCATATGCTAATTTGCTAGAGTCTTATGAAAAACTAAGAAAAAAGAATAAAACCATGAAAAAGAAGTCGAATGATCTTTCTGGAAGTGAGGACATTGTAATTCTTAAAAAGGAAAGTGACATATTTAGAAGACAACTGAAAAACCTTGATGCTGTTACATCAGAACTAGATCATTTGAAATCTGAAAAAGAAACGCTTAAGAAACAAATTGGTTTATTCCAAGAAGAAAATCAAGAACTTGCATGTGAAATTTCTGAACTAAAAGAAAAACTTAGCTCGATTGATGATCATCAGGTTCATATCAATAATTTAGTTCAGGATGAAAAACTATTGAAAGATTTTGAATGTGTTAGCTCTGAATTGAATACCCTGAAAATTGATAATGATTGCCTTAGGAAACAATGTGAAAAATTCCAAGTTGAATCAAAGTGTTCAGGTAAATCAGTTTGTAATAACTGCCAATTTCTAAGAGAAATGAATGGAAGCCTTCACCATGATTTGGAATGGCATCAGAACTTAATTGTTTCCCTAAGAGAAGAAAACAAATACTTGTTGGATAAAAACTTGGAAACTGAACAGAGAGAGGAAGAATTAATTGAACAGCTAAAGTCTATGTCCAATGATGAAAATCTTGCTAAATAGATCAAAGGATTAAGATCTGAAAATGAAGAATTGAAGCAGTTGAACATTGCTATGTTGGAGAGGCTTTGTCACGCCCTGAGAGCGGAAGATACCCGGAGATGCGTGACGAGTTTATATCAATCATGTCAATCAGAGTAGTAGTGTATTCGACACCAAAACAGAGATGCGCAAAAGTAAATATAACCCAATCCTTTATTTCATAATGGATAGACTATTACAAATCCAATACTCTATTCAATTAAAAAGGAAAAGTATATAGTTGACTCAAGAAAATCGGAAAAAAGACTAGATGACACTTGGAAAAGCTCTAGCTCTTTCACTCTTGACTTTCCCCATCAGTTTGACCTTCTTCGTCGGACATACCTGAAAAGTAAGGGACAAACACGGAGTGAGCGAACGCTCAGTAGGAAATTATATCTCAAGCGTTAGCAAGGGGTTTAAGTAATTACATCTTTCATGTATGTACTATAGCTATGCATGCTTGTATAAAACGACAAGGTAGAAAGAGAGTATAGCAATAAGATAGCAATTTGAACAAGCCATGAACTTTCAAGAAAAGCTAACAAGATATTCAAGCAAGAACTTTTAACAAGTCATGTCAAGAATTTGGCTATCATGTTTCAAGCAAGCAAGTAATTACCCTTTCTCGGGTCACGCAATTCATGTCGTGTCAAGTACGAGTCAAGTACAAGATTTGTGTGGAATGCCCAATCAAGCTAGTCATGCACTCAGTATAATGTCAGATACCTTATCATTCAACTCTCATGGGCACAAGTACTTTCGGGTGCTCCTCCCAGGACCAGATCGGGCCCTAAATGCGCAGGCATTTATCATGTATTTTGACATCCACTCTTGTATATATATATAGCCAATATGGAATTTCAACAATTTAAGCTTGTAGACACGTAGGATAACTTTGAGAGAATGGAGTCCAAAAATATAACATTGGACATAGAGAGGCGATAATAACGGTATAAACACGATTTATCGATGAAACTAGGTGGAATTAGGTTCCCTTAACTCGGGTACCATGACAAACAAGTATGGACATTCTTTATATAGAATTGAGGTCCACAGTATATCAAAGGCAAGATACCCTCATTCTTATTATAGAATTGAGGTCCACAAGAACATCAACAAATGGCATGATATCATCATCCCATTAAGAATTCTCATGATATACTCTTTGCATATCATAAGGGCCGGTATACCATGTTTCTTTAGAGTGACATGGCATTCAATAGTGTAATGGGTTTTTAGGGTACAACCAGCTCAGTCGGCCTTGAGGGAATCCAAGGCTCGAGGAGTCTTACAGAGGTCTCTATGACTAACTCGCTAGTCCAAAGGAACGGAATGTCCAATGGAGAGCTTGTATGTCAATGAGAGTTGAGGGTGATCGATAAAACATCATGAAACGTGGGACTATACTCACGGAGTGGAGATATAATGCCGATATACATATATATATATATATAGATATACTGAAACCATCGGTTGTCAGAAACAGGTAAAAACATTTTTACAGGAAAATAACGACTTAAGTAAAGTCACTACTCAAGTAATTAACGCCATCAATAAGGGCGTTTATCTATTTTACATTTTTGTAAGATTTCAATATTTCAGTATTTTACCAAAAACGCGCCTTGGTGAAGGGCGTTTATTTACAATTTGACGACACAATCAGTGGTCGTCCATTCTTTCCTTCTATTTTTACAGAATATATATATTTTCAGAATTTTCTCAAAACACGCCCTGGACAGGGGCGTTACTTTTTAATTCACGTCCTGCACAGGGGCGTTAGTCAAGTGATAGATGACCTATACAGGGTCGTGAATTCAAGAAATTTCAGAAAATAAAATTCCAAGAGACAAGAGACATGATCATGACAGAAAATTAGCAGGGATTCACAGGTCGAGTCATGCAATATATATTAGATTGGATATTTCATATCTATTGAATTTTTAAACGTGGATCAATTATTAATTACATGTGATTTTCATGAGATTAACGCCTACAGGGTAGGGCGTCAAATCTGTAATTGACGACCTGGTGCAGGTCGTTTCTTTAAAGTAGCGCCCTGGACACGGGCGTCTCTTGCAAAAATATTACAGAAACGTGTAGAAACTATCAGGAAATTTATATACATGACATGCATGATGTGTTACTATGAATTTAACTTGTTTGGGCTACGTTGCTTGAGAAAACCTATCTTTTGATGAAACATGAAAGATCTGGTGAAGAGACGATGCTCTGTCTGTAACAGAGTGATCACCGGAAGAAGAAGATGAAGGAGAAGTTGCAGATGATGTACGTGGATGAAGAACCCTCAATTCTTCAATCGATCGGTTTCACTTCTACAGGCAACCTGTAGAGGCAGAATAAAACGAAGGTATTACACTTCGTAAGAACTAACAGAAGGTAAAGAAGGAGAAGAACTTACCCGTTCTTCAGATGACAAAAGCTTTCAACCTGGAATCAGAAGAGATTGAAGAATCATCAGTATTCTTCACAATTTGATAGACAGATTAAAGGAAAAAGAACATGATGTTCTTTACGTACCGTAGCAGCAGTAGATCGACCAAATAGCTTTAGGGTTCGATCGGCAAGGGTTTTTATAGGATCCTTAGAATCCTAATAGGGTTAGTGTTTGATTGGAAGTAATACTTCCAAGATAGAGTTATTACTACATTCGAACTCTTTCTCATAGTTATCAACTTACCCTGGATAGACTCCTGGGTCGAACGAAACTCGAACTGAATTAACGACCTAGGTCAGGGCGTCGAATTTAAATTGACGCCTTGTCAAGCGTCGTTTCTTGTTGAAATGGGTCCACGCAAGGGACGTTATGCTAACTTGCCCTTTTTATTTATTTTGGTCATTTGAAATTTGACGCCTTGACGTGTGGGCGTCCTTTCTTAAAAACACGGCTTAGGTAAGGGTGTTTTCTTGTAAATTAGCGCCTTTTCATGAGGCGTTATTTTCATCAGGGTTTAATTCTTTTTATTCCAAAATCTTTTAATCTATTTTGATTTATTTATTCCTTTTTATTTCATCAGGGTTGCTACACCCTCCCCCACTTAAAAAGAATTTGGTCCCCAAATTCCATATTATATATTTACATATGGAGAGTGTAGAGTATGTACCTTCTAAAATAAGTCTGGAAATCGTTTCCTCATAGATTCCTCGGTCTCCCATGTAGCTTTATGTTCTGAATTCTTATTCCATTGTACTTTTAGCATGGAAAAAACCTTATTCCTTAGGGTTCGTACTTCTCGATCTAGTATTCGTATGGGCTTCTGCTCATATGTGAAATCTTTCTGGATCACTAGGTCTCTATACTCAATAATATGTGATGGGTCATGTACATACTTCTTCAACATAGATATGTGGAACACATCATGTACTTCGGACAGTTGAGGTGGCAATGCGATACGATAAGCAACCTCGACAACTCTTTCTAGTATCTCAAAAGGTCCGATAAATCTTGGTGTAAGCTTGCCCTTAACACCAAATCTTCGTATTCCACGTCCAGGCGATATCTTGAGAAATACATGATCTCCAACTTGGAATTCAAGATCTCTTGTTCTTGTGTCAGCATAAATCTTTTGTCTAGACTGAGCAACTTGCAGTCTTTCTTTGATCAATTGTATCTTCTCGGTAGTGTCCCTTACCATTTCTGGACCTAACAGTTGTTTCTCTCCAACTTCGTCCCAGCATAAGGGTGATCGACAACTCCTTCCGTATAAGGCTTCAAAAGGTGCCAGTTGTATACTTGCCTGGTAGCTATTATTGTATGCAAATTCGACCAGAGGCAAGTGATCATGCCAGTTTCCATCAAAATCAGTAATGCATGCTCTTAGCATATCTTCGACTACTTGATTGGTTCTCTCGGTCTGACCATCCATTTGAGGATGAAAGGCTGTGCTAAAGTTAAGTCTCGTTCCCAACGAATGTTGTAGTCCTTTCCAAAAATGAGAAGTAAAACGGGGATCTCTGTCAGACACGATTGAAACAGGAATACCATGTAATCTGACTATTTCCTTGATGTATAGTGCAGCTAAGACATCAACTGACCATCGACTCTTGATTGGCAAGAAATGCGCTGATTTAGTCAATCGATCAATGATAACCCATATTCCATCATGTCCTCTTTTTGATTTAGATAAACCCATGATGAAATCCATACCAATATCCTCCCACTTCCATTTAGGGATATCTAGAGGATGTAGCTTTCCAGCAGGCTTTTGGTGTTCCGCCTTGACTTGTTGGCATGTGAGACAACGTGATACATAGTCTGCTATTTCCCTTTTCATGTTGGGCCACCAAAAATTTCTTTTCACATCTTGGTACATCTTGATAGATCCAGGATGAATCGTATACCTTGACCTATGAGCTTCATCTAAGACCTTCTTCTTCAATTCTGGGCAGTCCGGTATACAAGTTCTATTCTTGAACATTAATCTTCCATCAGAAGCTAATTGGAAATTCGATTGTCCTTCTAATCTGCCCTTGATTTCTACTAATGTAGGATCATCATTCTGAAGTGCTTGTATTTCAGACAATAAATCTGACTGTATGCTTACATGAGATAATGTGACACATCTAGGGTCCGTGTCCATGCTTATATTGAGTTCAGAGAATTGTTCCAGCAATTTCCATTCTTGAATCAGACAATTGGCTAACAGTGCTCTCGGCTTTCGACTAAGGGCATCTGCTACATGATTACCCTTTCTGGGATGATATTGTATATTGAAGTCGAAGTCCTTGAGATATTCCAGCCATCGTCTTTGCCTCATATTTAGTTCCTTCTGTGAGAAAAGATATGTGAGACTCTTGTGATCGGAGTATACAGTAAACTGTACTCCATAAAGATAATGTCTCCATATTTTGAGTGCAAATACTACCGCGGCCAATTCTAAGTCATGGACGGGGTAGTTCTCTTCATGCTTCTTTAATTGATGAGAAGAGTAGGCTATAACCTTCCCTTGTTGCATTAGAACACACCCGAGGCCAATGCTAGAAGCATCAGTGTATACCTCGAACTTTTTTCCTTCAATTGGCAATGCTAAGATAGGAGCTGTAGTAAGATGATCCTTGAGAGTTTGGAAGCTTCTTTCACATTCCTCATCCCATTCATAACGGATCTCCTTGCGAGTTAACCTCGTAAGTGGCACGGCGATTTTAGAGAAATCCTTGATGAATCGCCTGTAATAGCTGGCAAGACCTAAGAAACTTCGGATCTCGCTAGCATTGGTCGGCCTTTCCCAGTTCCTTACAGCTTCAACCTTTGATGGGTCTACAGACAAGCCATCCTTTGATATAACATGTCCGAGAAAAGTTACTTCTTCAAGCCAGAATTCACACTTGCTAAGTTTTGCATATAATTGGTTTGTCCTTAATATTTGTAATGCAATCCTCAAATGTTCCTCATGCTCATCCTTGGTCTTGGAATAAATCAATATATCATCAATAAAGACCACCACGAATTGATCTAAATAAGGCCTGAATATACTATTCATTAACTGCATAAAGGCAGCAGGGGCATTCGTTAGTTCGAAAGGCATAACAACAAATTCATAATGGCCATACCTGCTTCTGAATGCGGTTTTATGAATATCCTCGTCCTTGATTCTTAGTTGGTGATATCCGGACCTAAGATCAAATTTGAAAAAGTACATGGATCCTGAAATTTGATCAAACAATTCATCGATTCTCGGCAGTGGATACTTGTTCTTGATAGTGAGGTGATTCAACTGTCGATAGTCGATGCATAACCTCATGGATCCGTCTTTCTTCTTTACAAATAATACAGGCGCTTTCCCACGGGGAAGTACTTGGTCTAATGAATCCTTTCTTAATGAGTTCCATCAATTGCTCCTTTAACTCCTTGAGTTCAGCAGGTGACATCCTATAAGGTGCCTTTGAAATCGGACCAGCACCAGGGACTAAGTCAATGGTGAAGACCACTTCTCTTTGCGAGGGTAATCCCGGCAAATCTTCTGGAAACACGTCCGGAAATTCTTGTGCCACTGGAATGTCTTCTAGCTTAGCTTCCTTAGCTTCTTTAATTGTGACAAAGGCAAGGAAAGATGCACATCCTTTCCTAAATGAGCTTGCTAGCTCGGAGAGCTGAAATAAGAGGGGATCTGCTCCGACCCTTGGGGCTAGTCAAGATTAGTTCTGGAAATTCCTTGAATGTAACCTTACTATTGTGGCAATCAACTGTTGCCTGATACTTGGATAACCAATCTGCCCCTAGTATAACATCATACTCTTTCAGATCTAAACATATGAGATCAATAGGGAGATTTCTACCCTGAACCAATACTTCGCAGTTTTGGTAATGATGTGTAATATCAGTCTCATCATCCAGAGGAGTAGACAAAACTAACTTTATCCATTCCGGTTCTAGGGGTAATGGGTCAGCAAACTTCTTAGAAACAATAGAATGCGATGCACCAGTATCAATTAAGACATATGCATTCCTGGAACAAACTTTCAATGTACCTTCCACTAAGCCGCCTTCTTCTACTTGCTCGGTCTCCTTGATTGCATGAAGGCGAGCATTCTTGGTTACTGGGCGCTTTCCGTCATCGGCTTGATTATTTAGTAGTGGGCAATCGGGAATCTGATGCTCACGACTCCCACAACGGAGACATGCTCCTAGTTTCCTCCAGCATTCTTCTGCTCTATGACCCGCTTTATCACAGTGTTCGCACACTGTATTTGGAGAGGTAGTGGTGATAGAGAAGGGCTTAGTCTTCTTGAACTTTTGGTCTTGCGAGGAAATACCTCCATTGCTAGGCCTCTTCTTGAAGTTGGGTTTAAAGGAACCCGATCCTGTAACTTGTTCCTTCTTATCCTTACCACGAATCCTATCAGACAGTTCCGTGGCATCTTCTAATAGTTGAGCTCGGCGTACTATCTCCGAGTAGACTTGAATGTCCATCGGCGCCAGTTGGGTAATAGCTTGGGGCCTGAGCCCATTAAGAAATCTCCTAGCTTTCATTTTCTCGGTGCTAACTAGATGCTTGGCATACCGAGACAATCTAGAGAATTGGGCCTCATACTCGGCCACTGACAAAGATCGTTGCTTTAATGCAGCAAATTCTGCAGCCTTCTTTTCCTGAACTCGGTCCGAGAAATATTTTGCGTTGAAGTGTTCAACGAATTCCTCCCACGAAACCTGATCTTGATTTATAGTAGCCTCTATTGATTCCCACCAGCATCTAGCATCCCTTTCTAACTGAAAAGTAGCTAATAAGACCTTATCTTGATCCGTGCATTGCATAACACGGAATATTCGTTCTGTTTCCCTAATCCAGTGTTCAGCGTCATCTGGATCAGTAGAACCCGTGAACTTGGGCGGGTTCATGTTCTTGAAGGTCTGGTGGAGACTTCCTGCTCGTTGTCCACCTCCTTGTGTTACTTGTTGCAGCACTTGAGTCATGCCTTGCAGTGTACGCTGCATGTTGCGCCATTGAGCTCGTTCGGCAGCCATTATCCTACAATTACCATAACTATATTAGTATATACTCGCGTTAAGGGCTTTTAAGTTTTTTATATTAACTCAACCCTTGGTTCTACCCAATCTCACTAGTTAAAGGTTTGAACATATCCTTGGACTTGGGTTTTCCTAGGAATTGAATACCCTAGGCTCTGATACCACAAAAATTGTCACGCCCCGAGAGCGGAAGATACCCGGAGATGCGTGACGAGTTTATATCAATCATGTCAATCAGAGTAGTAGTATATTCGACACCAAAACAGAGATGCGCAAAAGTAAAGATAACACAATCCTTTATTTGATAATGGATAGACTATTACAAATGTAATACTCTATTCAATTAAAAAGGAAAAGTACATAGTTGACTCAAGAAAATCGGAAAAAAGACTAGATGACACTTGGAAAAGCTCTAGCTCTTTCACTCTTGACTTTCCCCATCAGTTTGACCTTCTTCGTCGGACTTACCTGAAAAGTAAGGGACAAACACGGAGTGAGCGAACGCTCAATAGGAAATTATATCTCAAGCGCTAGCAAGGGGTTTAAATAATTACATCTTTCATGTATGTACTATAGCTATGCATGCTTGTATAAAACGACAAGGTAGAAAGAGAGTATAGCAATAAGATAGCAATTTGAACAAGCCATGAACTTTCAAGAAAAGCTAACAAGATATTCAAGCAAGAACTTTTAACAAGTCATGTCAAGAATTTGGCTATCATGTTTCAAGCAAGCAAGTAATTACCCTTTCTCGGGTCACGCAATTCATGTCGTGTCAAGTACGAGTCAAGTACAAGATTTGTGTGGAATGTCCAATCAAGCTAGTCATGCACTCGGTATAATGCCAGATACCTTATCATTCAACTCCCATGTGCACAAGTACTTTCGGGTGCTCCTCCCAGGACCAGATCGGGCCCAAAATACGCAGGCATTTATCATGTATTTTGACATCCACTCTTGTATATATATATAGCCAATATGAAATTTCAACAGTTTAAGCTTGTAGACACGTAGGATAACTTTGAGAGAATGGAGTCCAAAAATATAACATTGAACATAGAGAGGCGATAATAACGGTATAAACATGATTTATCGATGAAACTAGGTGGAATTAGGTTCCCTTAACTCGGGTACCATGACAAACAAGTATGGACATTCTTTTTATAGAATTGAGGTCCACAGTATATCAAAGGCAAGATACCCTCATTCTTATTATAGAATTGAGGTCCATAAGAACATCAACAAATGACATGATATCATCATCCCATTAAGAATTCTCATGATATACTCTTTGCATATCATAAGGGCCGGTATACCATATTTCTTTAGAGTGACATGACATTCAATAGTGTAATGGGTTTTTAGGGTACAACCAGCTCAGTCGGCCTTGAGGGAATCCAAGGCCCGAGGAGTCTTACGGAGGTCTCTATGACTAACTCGCTAGTCCAAAGGAACGGAATGTCCAATGGAGAGCTTGTATGTCAATGAGAGTTGAGGGTGATCGATAAAACATCATGAAACGTGGGACTATACTCACGGAGTGGAGATATAGTGCCGATATACATATATATATATATATAGATATACTGAAACCATCGGTTGTCAGAAACAGGTAAAAACATTTTTATAGGAAAATAACAACTTAAGTAAATTCACTACTCAAGTAATTAACGCCTTCAGTAAGGGCGTTTATCTATTTTATATTTTTGCAAGATTTCAATATTTCAGTATTTTACCAAAAACGCGCCTTGGTGAAGGGCGTTTATTTACAATTTGACGACACAATCAGTGGTCGTCCATTCTTTCCTTCTATTTTTACAGAATATATATATTTTCAGAATTTTCTCAAAACACGCCCTGGACAGGGGCGTTACTTTTAATTCACGTCCTGCACAGGGGCGTTAGTCAAGTGATAGATGACCTATACAGGGTCGTGAATTCAAGAAATTTCAGAAATAAAATTCCAAGAGACAAGAGACATGATCATGACAGAAAATTAGCAGGATTCACAGGTCGAGTCATGCAATATATATTAGATTGGATATTTCATATCTATTGAATTTTTAAACGTGGATCAATTATTAATTACATGTGATTTTCATGAGATTAACGCCTACAGGGTAGGGCGTCAAATCTGTAATTGACGACCTGGTGCAGGTCGTTTCTTTAAAGTAGCACCCTGGATACGGGCGTCTCTTGCAAAAATATTACAGAAACGTGTAGAAACTATCAGGAAACTTATATACATGACATGCATGATGTGTTACTATGAATTTAACTTGTTTGGGCTACGTTGCTTGGGAAAACCTACCTTTTGATGAAATGTGAAAGATCTGGTGAAGAGACGATGCTTTGTCTGTAACAGAGTGATCACCGGAAGAAAAAGATGAAGGAGAAGTTACAGATGATGTACGTGGATGAAGAACCCTCAATTCTTCAATCGATCGGTTTCACTTCTACAGGCAACCTGTAGAGGCAGAATAAAACGAAGGTATTACACTTCGTAAGAACTAACAGAAGGTAAAGAAGGAGAAGAACTTACCCGTTCTTCAGATGACAAAAGCTTTCAACCTGGAATCAGAAGAGAATGAAGAATCATCAGTATTCTTCACAATTTGATAGACAGATTAAAGGAAAAAGAACATGTTGTTCTTTACGTACCGTAGCAGCAGCAGATCGACCAAATAGCTTTAGGGTTCGATCGGCAAGGGTTTTTATAGGATCCTTAGAATCCTAATAGGGTTAGTGTTTGATTGGAAGTAATACTTCCAAGATAGAGTTATTACTACATTCGAACTCTTTCTCATAGTTATCAACTTACCCGGGATAGACTCTTGGGTCGAACGAAACTCGAACTGAATTAACGACCTAGGTCAGGGCGTCGAATTTAAATTGACGCCTTGTCAAGCGTCGTTTCTTGTTGAAACGCGTCCACGCAAGGGACGTTACGCTAACTTGCCCTTTTTATTTATTTTGGTCGTTTGAAATTTGACGCCTTGACGTGTGGGCGTCCTTTCTTAAAAACACGGCTTAGGTAAGGGCGTTTTCTTGTAAATTAGCGCCTTTTCTTGAGGCATTATTTTCATCAGGGTTTAATTCTTTTTATTCCAAAATCTTTTAATCTATTTTGATTTATTTATTCCTTTTTATTTCATCAGGGTTGCTACAGGCTTCTTGTCCTAGAAAAAGGAAAATGTGTTGTTAATGAAAATCAAGTTGAAAATGAGCTCAAACTGAAACAAGAAGTTGAAACTCTTAAAAATCTGAATGATATAATGCATCAACAGATTCTGTCTTGTGAGGAAGATATTGGCAACTATGAACTTCAGACCTCTTCCCTTCAATCTGAAATAAATGATTTGAATAACTCCTTGTCAAAATTTATGGAGGGAAAAGATAATCTGAACAAGATTCTAGGAATAAAGGTTAATTTTTAGAAGGAAGGGTTAGACTATAACCCTGCAAACAAAAAGAGTTTTAAAAATAAAATTCAAACATCCTTTGTTTCCAGTTCTGATTCTCACAGTTCTCTGAACCAACCTGCTTTTCAGTTTACTGCTCAGAAGACTTTGAAACCAACTAAAAAACAAAAGAACAAAAAGGTTTATGTCCCCTCTTTGCATGTTCCCCATAAATCATCCACACACACACATGCACATAAGAAAATCATGGCATGTCATTACTGTCACAAGGCTGGTCACCAAATGCATGAATGTAGATTAATGGAACTAGATGATTTGAGTGCTAGAAAAATGCATGCTTGGGAATCTCATGATAACAATCATGCATTTCAGAAAAAGAGGGTTCAATGTTTTCGTTGTGGCAAGATGGGCCACATTGTTGCTCAATGTTGGAATGCACAGGAAAGAAAATTCAATTCTAAGTTTGCTAAATTCCCTGCAAATGAAAATGTTTTTGTTAAAACTGAATTTGTCTTTAACCGAAAATCTCTTGCATGCTCCAACTGTTGGAAGCCAGGCCATCTGGCTAGTAAGTGCTGGTCAGTTATTAAGAGAAGAAATCCTTCTTCTTGTTTTGAATGTGGGAAGCATGGTCATACAGTCAAGGACTGTTGGCATGTCCAGGAAAGAAAGGTGAATTCTAGATATACTAGATTTCCTGCGAAAGAGAATGTGTTTGGTGGCAATCAAAGACAAAATTTCTATGATAATAACAGAAACTTTCATAAACATGCACATAGATTCCATGTTAATGCTAATGTGCACAAAAAGAATTCAAAATTTGGTTTATCATGTCACTACTGTGGTCAAGTTGGACATTCTATGAACAATTGTTCTTTAATGCTATTTGATGATTTGAACGCTCAGAAAGTGTGGACAACACCCTTCAAAGGTGCCACTGAGATTTCAGGGCCCAAGAATTCTTGGGTACTTAAATATACAAAATAAGAATCTATTTTGCAGGAGTGCCTTGGAAGGAATAAAAGGGGTAAATAAGGCAAGGCACCAGAATTTGATAAACCTCGTTTCTGCATCTTTTCATGTTGGTTATTTGAATTTTCTTTAAATTCTATCCTTCTAGCTGCATGTTTTTGATTTGTGAGAATACATGTTTGCATTCTTATGTGACATTCTGCAGTGTCATAACTGAATTCATTATCGCATCTGTGCATCATTTAATTGAAGTTGTCTGAAAAGCTGAACTGCACATGAATGATGCCTGAAGTCTGTCTGAATGGTACTGCTCATCTGTTGCATAGTTCACTAAAAATCTGTTGCATATAGGACTACATTTGCACTTCATTGTCATGCATGATCATCATGGTATATCAAATGGTAGGTTACTAAAGGGTAAATGTAATTTATCTGGAGGTTCTTACTATGTGTGAGGTGGTCTTTAGACAAAGTCCTCTACCGAGTACCATGGGTCAAATTACATATTAGAACAGTCTAGAAGTTTCATGAGCATATTCCCTCATGTTTCTAATGTTCTGCATATGTTGCTTTCAGAATCCAGTTAATATATGCATATAGATAGGGGGAGTCCGCCTCGGTAATTTTTGTGGCTCATGCATATTTGTTTAAAGTTGTCATCCTGCATAGTCTTCATGCCATGTTGGAATGCATCCTAAAAAGGGAAGTTCATGCATTTCATCATTCAATGATGTGCATTTGTTTGCTCTCATGCAACCACTGATTTCAAATTGATTGTCATTCATTTTGAAAATCCCAAAAGATTGAATGCATTCAGTCAGGGGGAGCGTTTAACAAGATTTTGAACTGCATAGCTATATATATATATATATATATTTTTTTTTGATCTGTGCACTTCATCACTGTCTACTCTGGTCAACTGAAGTTGCCATCTTATGATTGAACTGCACCCTTGAAAATGATCTATTTAACTGATGCCTGTAGTGAATTTCTTCTCAACTCCTTGAACTCAGTGGTCTTTAATGTCTGTCATTCTGTCTCCAACTGTCAACTACTCATCTAATTTCCACTTGTATCTATTGGCATCAGCTACTCTCATGTTCTTGGTATATTTTGTGTAGTGTTTCTACATTATTTGAGGGGAGCTGGTCTGTCTGAAACCTCTCAGTTTCTGAACCTTGAACATACATGTCATAACTTCAGCCAACTGATTTCAAGTGACTCTCATACTCACTACACATCCTATGCTACACATAACTTGGAAAGTCTTTGTCAAACTTGATATTAATCCTGCTGCTCTACAAACAAATCTTGTTGAAATCTCATGGTCATTATATTAAAATCCTAATCATCTTTGCTACATGCTTGAAATTCATGTGCCTTCACATACATGGATGCTCCTTGATGCTTGTGTTTCAATTCACAATTTGACTGATACTGAATCTTGTTGAAAAATTCTGAAACTTGAGAAGATTTCAATTTGTGTACCTTGATCATAAATCTGAAAAACTTTTAAGGGAATCTTCTATTATATGGCTTTATTGATGTCTGAAAGTTTCAGGTGGTTTAAAATTAATGTGTTCATTAAGTTTGGACGTGAAAAACTTGAAAATATCAGAATCACCTTTTAATAAATCTTAACCAACTGTCTCATATTATTTCTCACAAAATCTTCTGAAATCTAAAAATTTTAAACTCATGACTACCTTTAGTTGAGATACATGAAGTAAGTTTTGTCTTTAAACATCTGAGTTTTCTGAAATGTCTAAGGGGTTAAAGTTGTCAGAGCAATGACCTTGGTCACTGAGAAACCATGTCCAAAGGACTGAGTCATGAAGTGCCATAGTTAACTCTGTTGAAACAATGATTAAAAATTAGGCAGAGCAATGACTTGCACACTGAGAAATACATCTCACTCATCAAGAAAATGAGTTGAGGTATGTCATGAGGTGTCAAGTTAACTTTGCACATTATAAAGTATGAATGTTAGTCACACTAAGTGCTTAGGGATATTGGCGTCTAATCAACGTATTTCCTCTAGTGACAAAGTGTGTATTGAACTAGATTACTCTTAAAAGTTTGAATGCATAAAATTTCCTGTTTGATCAAATGAATATCTAAAAATTGTTGCAAAGAATATTGATATAACCCTAGATAGTCAAATGATTTCATAGTTGTTTAACCTCAGCACTACTTCTTGTAATTCCTAGAGGAGTCATTGAAAAATTAAATGAGTAAGATAGAAGGAGGTTAAACAAGAATGTCATATGAGTGATTGGTTCATCTTTATTAAAACTTGTTTTAGATATGAGTATTGAATTTTATTAACAAACTTTGTATATATCATGCTTAAACCATGCTGGTCAATTATGACTTATTCATAAGTTCTTATAATAGAAGAGTCTAAAATTCTTTTATTAAGATTTATGAAATTGGTATCCTATTGAAAATCTTCCTGTCTTATCTATTCTTTGGAAATCCAGCCAAAATCCCTGTGCTCAAATCCTGCTCTCTAACACATATCATATTTTATTCTGATTCTACTCAATGCTCTCTATGCTTTGAGATCTCAACAATTGGTTTCAGTCTAATCTCTGTATTTTCGATGATACCTTTCCATTCCAATTCTTCCTGTGTTTTTGACAAATGGGAAAATCGACGGTCCCTATGTTTTTGCTGATCATTGTCTTGATTGTCCTTTATCATAACCTTCACCTCATTTCTTCAGGGGGAGAATAGTCTACATTTAAGGAGGAGAATCAATTATCTCTCTGTCAATTGATGCATGCTCCTGCATTATTCATACTGGTTTGCATTGTCTGGCAATTTAGGATCATTTGGTCAGGGGGAGAATAATTCATCATTCAACCATATCACGCATGCCTTGCATCTCACTATACTATTTTTATCAAACCTTAGTTTCTTTTTTGCTGAAGTCAAAGGGGGAGAACCATATTCCTTCTTTTTGATGACGTCAAAGGGGGAGAGATAATCAGCTGTGTTGCATTGCATGATGTTGTGTATCTCACTGTGTTGTTGTGATGCATGATGTTGTGTATCTCACTATGCTGCCATAGACTCATAGTCAAGATAATCGGCTGTGTTGCATTGCATGATGTAAGATAATCGATAGTGTTGCATTGCATGATGTTGTGTATCTCACTGTGTTGCTGTGATGCATGATGTTGTGTATCTCACTGTGCTGGCATAGGCTCATAGTGTTGCCATCATCAAAAAGGGGGAGATTGTTGTGTCCCTGTAGTTTTGATGATAGCAAACACTATAAGTCATCATACTGCATACATACGTGTTGATGCTACATTTAGTGTTAATTCTGCATTGATAAGGTCTTGGTCCTGTCAATGTTTTTATGATGTCATAACTGTGTATGAAGCATTAAGTCTGTGCTCATCACATTGAGGTCAATGTGAGTCCATGTTTCATTGCATATGAGGTCCATGCACATCTCTGTCCATTGCATATGAAGTCCATGCACATTTCAGACCATTGCATATCAAGTTGCATGCATATTCATTTCATCAAACAGGTTGTGTGCACATATTTCTCTCAGGTTAATAAGTCATATGCACACTCCAAGGTCAACACATGTTTTTGTAGGTTGCATGTAAAGGTCAATGCACATGTTGGTTTACAGCATATGAAGTCAATGCATATATGAGCTCAATGCATATTAGGTCGGTGCATGTCTTGCTACTAAGTCTGAGCATGTTTTTGGTCCGAGCACATTGTTGGTCTGAGCATATGCATAACAAAGGTCTGTGTACATATGACTGTCAGGTCAGTGCACAGTTTTTTTATGCATACATATAAGTCAGTGCATTTTTACCTTCTTATGCATATCAGGTCCGTGCACATTCTGATCGGTCAGCATGCAGATCAGTGCATGCCTCAGAAGAGATGCACACAAGGTCGGTGTAGTTTTTGTAGAATGCACATGTAGTCAGTGCATGTTTTACCTTAAGTGTATAAAGGTCAGTGCAACCTTTGCATCGAGCATATGTAGGTCGGTGCATCTTTTGCTATACGCATGCAAAGGGTCAGTGCACGTTTTGTCTCATATATACAAAAGTTGGTGCAATCCATATGACTGCATACCTAGCCGGTGCATGGTTCTGTAGAAACGCATAGAAGGTCGGTGCACGTTTCATCATACGTATACAAACGTCAGTGCACTATTTGCATCCTGCATATTTGGGTCAGTACATGTTTTATCTTACGCATGTAAGGGTCGGTGGACATCTCTGTCTTATGCATATAAAGGTCAGTGCACGTCTGCTTAATGCATGTGAAAGGTCTGTGCATTCGAGTCTATGCATGTCCCTAGTCGGTGCACGTTTTTGCCTCATTCATATAATAAGTTTGTGCTATGTTGAATAGCTCATGAACAAAGGTGATTGCAAGGTTTCTTAACTTCTGTACAAGGTCAAGGTCTAGGTCGATGCCAGTGGTGTTGTCATGCTAAATTTCACAGAATTCTCTATGTGGACGAAAGGTCTTTATTTGGATACGCAGGATCTTAAGTTTGCACGTGACCCAATAAGTAGCGCGTGATCCCATGATGCCTCGTTGACTATGATTCTGTCACATGGCCAGCAACCTTCTGACACGTGGACTGCCAGCAAGGATAAGTTGCTTAGAAAATGAGCGGGAAAGTGCCATCCATGCACCCTCTATCTCTCGTCCATAAATAAAGGGTTTTCGCCTGAAAATTGATATGGACATATAGATAGAGAGAGATAAGAAGAGAGTGAAGCATATAGAAAAATATAGAGAAGGCAAATCGAGCAGAGCGTACAAGAAAAAGAGGGATCTGAGAAGCTTTTTGTAGAGAGGAAGCTTGAAGAGTTCGTGAGTGTGAAGCGAGAAGAAGGTTCAAGAGATCTGTAAATATGTTTCCACTGTGTCCTTTGGATCAGATCCAAGGCACAGCGCTCCTGCGTGAGCATTTCGATTTGCTTTTATTGTAAGCTTTTCGATGCTGAACTTCTTGGTTTGCTGTTTTCATTTTTCATTCTTCTTCTAAGCTGTGTATCAACGGAGGCTAAGCTGTAAGGCCCAGTGGATCAATCTGTTGGGCAGCGGTGGCTAAGCTGTAATGCTCAGCGGTGGCGAAGCTGTATTGCCCAACAGTCAAGCTGTTAGTCAGCGGTTAAGCAAGCTGTGAAGCTCAGCTGTTATTGGCAAGCTGTGTGGCCCAGCTGTTCAAGCTTTTTGGTAGCGGAATCCACACTCTCGTTGGAGTGTGGGGTGGATGTAGGTCCTGAGTACTGAACCTCCTAAAAATATCTTGTGTACCGTGGTTTGCTTTCCAATTTGTCAACCATCAGATGTATGCTAGGCACGTTCCTATCTATGGTTCTGACTAAATGGATGTAGTGTATGCTTGATTTGGTTCTGTCGACAGTGTAGACTTGCTTAGGAGTCTGCACTTTTGCAGTTCATCTGTTTGATTAAGTGCATCACTGGTTTTCATAGTCTGCATAGATTAATTACTTTTAATTCCGCACAAGTTTATATTCTTTAGATTAAGTTTAAATTGATCAAGTTTTTAGAAGGGGATTCATTCACCCTCCCCTTTGAATCCTTGCTGCACCGTTGCACCAACTCCCATCGGCTTAACATACTTGACTATTCTCCATGAATCATCGTCAAGGTTGCTGACTTAAATGATTTGCAAGACCATAATCTGCTGATTTTATAGAAACATTATAGGATTTTTATGCTGGCTATCCCAGGCTTATCCACCGGACTCCGCTGACCTGATTTAAATATGCCTTTGTATAAAGGAGGCATTTTGACTTTAGTGTTTAGGATGTCCTCAGTGAAAATTTCAACGATTCCACTGAACCAATCTTGTTTGCAGACTTCATTAGTTTAGTTGAACTGAGATACTTTGCAGACTTCAGACTCAAGATTTGCTAACTATACTCTCCCAACGTGAGAAACTTTGCTCAGATTGGAAGCTTGCTGGTTCCACTAGACCTGTTAACCAGTCATGGCCCTTTATGTAGGAATATTCATATTTCATATAAATGCATATGAGAGAATGAATGCAGAACAACCCTTGTTGCCATGGAGCAGTCCGAAGGCTTTGGACATTCATGATCCCCATAGAGAGCGAGCTTTTCAATAATCTCAATAATTATATCTACACCAGTGCTTCTCAGAGAAGACACATGTTGCAGTAGTTCTTCCAATGCTTCAGCCAAAAGGACAACACCTTCATTCGTCGCCACCACATATTTCTCCAATGTGAAGATATCTACAAGGAAACGCAATGCAGCAACACACAATATATATATGGTCTTGCTTCAAACACTATTAGTGTAGAGAATGCATTTGGTTTCAGAAATGCAAAAGGGGCTTTGCTCTTGGTTTAACATAGTGCAGTCACAGGGATGCTCAATGAATGGGTTTTGATTTCGCTTGGTTGACGGCATGCACTCATATGCAACTATTTAAATTGGTGCAACCATCTCTGTTCTTATTATTCTGATTTCCATATTCTCCAGGATGTAGATTATACTTTGTCATTGTTGCCAATTTCACTTGAACAAAATGAAGCATGTTTTTCTTGAAACTTATGTAGCAAAAGGACCCTTCTCTGCTTAGGATCTTAACATCCAATACCAGCACTGTGCAATGAACTATACATCGCTCCTAAGTTGGTGATATTGTTGAGTCTGTGGTAATCTTGCCATGTTTTTGTCTGTTCTTCTATTATTTCTATTCCACGAAAAGCATCCATGAGATTTAGAAGAAATGAACATCCCAGTACATCTTCCTCCTTACTAGTGGAAGTTTCCAGCACTGACTTTGCAAGAGATGCAATGAGATCATCATTGGGAACAATATCATTCATAGACAACCAAGAGAGTATGCATAATGCAGCTTGCATTCTCACGGACATCCACCAATTTCTAGCCATATAGTGCTCACTGAGGGTACCCTTTTTGCTGCACTCCACTTTGTTGTTCAGGTCAATAAGCCAAGAGAGATTCATGGCAGCAAAGGATAAAACTCTTCCATTATCTCTCTAGATTTGAGGCAAACCTGACTCATTTTCCCTTGGTGTACCTTCTGCAACTATGGAAAGAATGCTCTTGATGTTTTACAAGTGGTCTTCTTGGTAATCATTCTGACCATCAGAAATAGTAACTTCTACTGGTTTTCATGGATCCCTTTGGCCATCAACATCTGCAATTCCATGCGCAAGAGATTGCTGATTTCGCCCCATAGCAATCCAGCAGTGGAGTGAGGGTTGGCTCATGGTTCACTTCATTAATTTCAAAGTCGTCTTTAGTTTCATTCTTCTCATTCCTTTGTTATTGCCACTGATATAGTGAACTTCATTTAAATGTTTATTATTGCCACCATGTTATCATTTCATCATCTTTTTTTGTGTTAAATTCATGTTATTACAATAGGTTTCCATATTTTTCTAAGTGTCAAATTCTGGGACCAGCATCTCCCCTGGACCCGGGGAGTGCTCAATCAACAAAAGGGCCTACACACGGGGGAAAGCCGGTGTAAGGCCATGAAAGAGAGTAAGCCGCCAAGGGCTGGCTACTCTAAGACCCCAAATTGGGTAGGGAGACATCCCGAGGGCTAGCCTACAAGGGAGCTCCGCATACCTGGGGTTTTATCTGTCAATTCTGAGAGAGTAAGCCGTGAGCGGGCCACTCCTAGACCCCGCATTGGGTAGGGAGGCATCCCGAGGGCTAGCCTACAAGGGAGCTCCACATACCCAGGGTTGAACTGTGGGACAAGGGACACTCAATGTCGCCATTTGGGTGGCATTCATATTATACTCCATGAGTGGGGCTTCTAGGAGAACATATCATAATTTGATAGACCTCTTAGAACCCGGAGGAGTTTAAGCTAGTGAATGGGGAATTGTCCCCTCCCCATGACAGGCCCAGCGGTATAAAACCTCAACGAAATCTGTGATAATATACTATTATCCTGGTGTATAAGGCGCAATAAAGATTCAGCACAGAGGGGGGGGGGAATCAGCATGCTGCCACTACTGTAACGAAATGTAATAAAACATTGGGAGTATATAGTATTCTTACAACAGCACCCACTGGGCATTCAGGCAGACAGTATAACACTTCACACATGGCTGACACAAGAACCGTAACAACAGATGAAAGACAACGCAGGGAGTATGGCCTTCAGTAAATTTTCGGTTAGACCAGAGCCCCAACAACTTATAGAGGAAGAGTATTGAGGCTCATGGTCATTACCACAGAAACCAAACACACTAAGCAACAGAGGATACACACATTATCACAACTGAGAATCATACATGCCGGGCATACAGAAACGGTTCACATCACGGATAGTAAACAGGGTATGTCCGACACCTTGGGGAAGGGATTTGTATAATGTTGCCGAGGAGGGCCGTAGTACCCATCTGGTCAACCAGGAAAGGTAGAGCCAGAGACCCACCCATTGTAACCGGATGACCCTGGTTGGCTTTCCATGGTGCAACATGGCAACATCATAGAGAAAATGGGAGCATCAGAAGAACGAAGTAGAATTCTGGGGGATGGGAAGAAAATAAGGCAAAGATAGAATGCAACCCTAGCTAGTAGCAGCAGAGCATAGAAATATTTTTATTCATTTCCTTGTATAAATGAAAAAAAACATACATCATACTCTGGTCATTACATAGAGAAAAGGGGATCGATCAAATAATTTTAGAGACAAAATAAGGTAGAGAGGAGGATCGACCAGGGAAATTCGGAAAGAACACAAAGAGAAAGAAAAAACTGACAAAATAGAGAAGGGGGGAGGGAGGGGCATTGCCTCGTTCCCTCCCCAAGCATCGCACACCTTCTATCCCTCTCTCCCTTCCTCTCATTTCTCCTCTCGGAGGCAGGCACTCATAGGTGAAAGAAGCTTTTGGGACTAGGAGTTCTCTGGCTCGTAGAGGGATTCTGAGAGCTTGATCGCCCGAGGGCTTTTGGGGGGTTGCAGATAGAGTTCGGGAGGAAGAGTCCAGGGGGATGTTCTTCGGAGCTTCACTTGTTCTTATAGCCGCAGGATGAGGGCACGGCCGAGGAATCTTCAATGATTGGAGGCCTCGTCCATGTGTCCTTGTACGGGCTTCACGCAGGCTTCTAGAAGGGCTTCACAGCTCGACCATCCTTCATGCGTGAGGCTCCCGCTCGCAGTCGATGGCACAGGGAGCCGGCGGGTGGAGCTCGCGCTTCGCTCCGGTGATCCAATGCGCAGGGGCCAGGTGGAGCCATCGGTGCTATTGCCAGGGTGCTCGCTGGATCAAAGCACCAGGGATGCTGCCAGAGCCAGTTCGTCGGAGGAGCACCGGGGGTGTGCACTTGAGGAGAGAGAGTGAGAGAGGACGAGGGGTTTCGCCCCTCCCATTGGTTGAGCGTGCGAAGGAGGCCCTGGCCTTCCTTCGCCTACTCGTTCATTCTTTTTTTGTTTTTCTCTCTTTTATTTTATGTATATATGTATCTCCTTTTGACTTCTATATAATTTTCTTCATCATTTTATTTTGTTTGTAATTTTATCATCGTTTTATTTTATTAGCATTATTATTTTATTTTTTATTATTATTATTTATGTTGTTATTATCATTATATGTACATATGTATATTTTTTATTATATAATTTTTTAGGTGCCAACAAATGCCCCCCACCAGCAGGTGGTGCGAATGAGGGATGGTTGAGCGGGGCCTACAGGTGCAACCCTGCTCGAAAAGTGTCATGTGTGTCTTTCTATTCAGGCAAACATGCAGGCATTCATCAACAACAAACATCATATACATATAGGGTAGCTCCCTTATGTCGGGGATGGGATAGGGATAGCGCCCGTGATTCATAGACAAGGTGCGACTCACGAAGCATGCCTAAGGGAGGTGTGCATTCGAAGAAGGGGCACCGCATAGAGCATATGTGTAGCGTAAATCAAAATCTACACCCGAGGCCTTTCATCCATGGTGTTCTAGTGTGGGCATGTAATCAACGAACCATACACATAGAGACACGTAGGCATTCTAAGTGACACTAGAGGATTACTCCAGCGTCTACACATACATTTGGGGCTTTCGATTTTTTGGTAGCTTTGCCCCACCCCCTTGTTTATTTTTTTTTGATTCGGGATTTTGCCGTTCGACGCGAGTCTCCTCATTTATTTCAGTGGGGATTCCCGGCTACTAGGATTCATGCTTTTATTTGTAGTGTCATCATGGACTTCACCGTTCGGCCCGAGTCTCCTCATATCTCTCAATGGGGATTTCTGGCTACTAGGATTCATCCTTTATTGTAACTTTATCGTGGGGTCTGCTTCACCATTTCGCGCGAGTCTTCTCATTTGTTTCAGTGGGGATTCCCGGCGTTCTGGATTCGCATTCCACTTATCACCCTCTTTTTTTTTCTTCTTCTTTTTTTTGAAGGGGGGGTAGGCAACTTTTCCCTTACGATTGCCCCTCGTGTGGGTGTAAAGTTTTGAGCCTCCATGAAGTATCAGAAAGAATTTCTACCGTCCCTATGGATGGGATTGTTTAACATGCTGTGCGTGAAGGGCAAGAGTTTAGTCTCGGGTGTATCCCACGAGTTACGCTAGTAATATAACTATGATTCTTCCCCTAGACGTATGCATTTGCCAAAGATTGGTTTTCCATGTCTTAATGTATGCCGTGATACACATATACCTAAAATCGAGATAGCATTATTTAGCAAGAAAGCATGGTCCTAGAAAGTCGAAGGAAGTGTATTAACATATAGTATGAGCGAGCATGCAAGGAAGTTGAGCAAACATTCAAATATCAAACAGGCATGCAAAGTTCCTTTTTTGTTTGTTTTTTTCCCTTTTATTTGTTGTTTTGTTTTTGTGTTTTTTTATTATTCTTTTTTTGTTGTTTTTTAATCATTTTTAATTCTTTTGTTTACTTTTTTTGTTTTTCTTTTTTTGTTATTTTTTATTAATTTTCTTTGTTATATATATATATATATCATTATCGTTTTATTGAAGACTTGATGGGAATATTTGTTGATTGGTCATTTGTTATTATGAAATTAATGATGAGATCGTTAGCCAAGGCGAAATATCTGTTAGTTAAGATGCCGACAGCTCGGGTGTTAACGACTGAACATCTGCTGGCCTGAGCCTTGATCAGCGGAACATCTGTCGGCTTGAGCTCCTATCAGCTAGACATCTGACATTTGTCGGCCTAAGCCCCGATTGACAGAACATCTGGTATCTGTCAGTTTTAAGCCCCGATTGGCTGAACATCTGTCATCTGTCGGTTTTAAGCTCCGATTGGCTGGATATCTGACATTTGTCGGCTTAGGCCCCGATTGGCTGAACATCTGTCATCTATCGATTTTAAGCCCCGGTTGGCTGGACATCTAACATCTGTCGGTTTTAAGCCCCGATTGGCTGGATATCTGACATCTGTCGGCTTTAAGCCCCGATTGGCTGTACATCTCGCATCTGTCGGTTTAACGCCCCGATTGGCTGGACATTTGACATTTGTCGATTTTAAGCCCCGATTGGCTGGATATCTGACATCTGTCGGCTTTAAGCCCTGATTGGCTATACATCTGGCATCTGTCGATTTAACGTCCCGATTGGCTGGACATCTGACATCTATCGATTTTAAGCCCCGATTGGCTGAACATCTGATATCTATCGGTTTTCAGCCCCGATTGGCTGAACATATGACATCTATCGGTTTTAAGCCCCGATTAGCTGAACATCTAACATCTGTCGACTTTAAGCCCCGATTGGCTGAACATCTGTCATCTATCGGCTTTAAGCCCCGATTCACTAGACATCTGACATCTGTCGGCTTTAAACCCCGATTAGCTGAACATCTATCATCTGCCAGCTTTAAGCCCCGATTGGTTAGACATCTGACATCTGTCAGTTTTAAGCCCCGATTGGCTGAACATCTGACATCTGTCGGCTTTAAGCCCCGATTGGCTAAACATCTGACATCTGTCGGCTTTACGTCCCAATTGGCTGAACATCTGACATCTGTCGACTTTAAGCCCCGATTGGCTAAACATCTGACATCTATCAATTTTAAGCCCCAATTGGCTGAACATCTTTGCATATCATTAATTCTGTTGACTTTCTTTGGAAATCATTGAACATCCGTCGGCTTAAATGCCGATGGTGGAACATCCGTCGGTCTGGACACCAATGGTTAGAATTCTGACTTCTCTTGGCTGGCATGCCGGTGATTCATATTTGTGAGTGTTTATCAGCTTGAACGTCGATGGTTAGACATCTTTGGCATTCTGGAGGATTGTCAGGCATCTATCGGCAAGGGTGCCGATGGCTGAATGCTTGACATATGTCGGCTAAGATGCCGCTGGTTGAATATTTGACGTCTATCGGCTAAGACACCGATGGTTGAGTATTTGCCCCTTCTGAATATATGTTGAATCACTCATCAGCACAGACGCCGTCGTCTGAGTGCTTGACATCTGTTGGCTCAAATGCCAATAGTTAAACATTTACTGGCTTGATTGCCAATGGTTACTACTTGACCTCCTTTGTCTTTAGGGGTTGCTAGAACATCTGTCGACGTAGGCGCCAATAATTGATATCTTGGGACTTTGTCGAACTTCTTTGAACATCTTAAGAACATTGTTGAACATCTATCGGCTTGGGCACCGATGCATCCATCATCCTCATCTTAGAACATTGTTAATCATCTATCAGATTGAATACTAATGTGTTCATCTTGTATATATTCTTCGGCTATGGTGAAGCATCTGTCGGATTGGATACCGATGCATTCATCATTCTCTCCTTCGAGTGCCATTGTTCATCCATCGGCTTAAATGCCGATACATTGATCTTGTATATTCTTTTGATACCATCTAGCATCTACCGACTCGAACATCGGTGATCATGTGTGCTTCTCTCATTCTTCATTCATTCATCATTCATCATTCACTACTATCTGGGACTCCATCATTTGGATAGCCCTCAACATCAGCAGCAGACGTGTAGTATAGGCATCTTCGACGGAACGACCCCTAAAAGGCCTACATTCCAACTTCGTTCCTTACTGCTATAAGCGATCATCGCTCCTATAAAGAGGGAGCATGATCGGCGGTAGCTAGGTACCCCACTATTGACATCTCATACATCTATCCCTAGAATGGGGGGAACCATGTGTATCTTCCATCATGTTGGATCGCGAGGACGGTCAAGCTAGAGGGGGAGGGGGTGAATAGGTTGACCCTTTAAAATTCTATGCGCGATCACACTTGAAATATAGTGCAGAATGATAGGGATATGATCAACACTAAACAACAAAGAGAATCGAGCCTAATCAAACATCTAATGAGAGGAGAATGATCAGAGAAAGCAAACCACAAGAGAACACAATTTTAAGGTGGTTGGGTCTCCCTATGGAGACCTACGTCCACCTCCCCACTTAACCAGTGAGGAACCCTGCTGAGCTTTACAGCTTTGCTAAACCGAGGAAGTAATTCCTCTACACTGTTGACTACACCAACAGAACACAACGAGGAACGAATCCTCAGATCCGCTGTCAAACAGCTTGAAGGCAAACTACCTTGACACCCCTGATCTCAGCACAGCCCACTGGATCAGAATCACCCTCTCTTCACTAAATCCAGTAGAAGATAGAAGTACAATGTTCAATAACAAGAGAAAAACAAAAAGATAAGAAATCACACTTCAGCACTTGGACGCAACGGAATTGGAATCACCAACAGAGAGATCCATGCGCATGAGGTTCAACCCTTGAATCTCCTCCGTCTGGAATGTAGAAGAGTCTTGGTGGCGCGATGATCTTCTGATCTGATTTTTCAGCAGCCTTCGTCCAGTTCTGCTCTCAGCCTTGGTCCCATTCTGCTCTCAGCCTCTCTCGTTCTGCTCTCCGCCTCTCACCTTGTTCTTCTCGGCTAAACCTATTTTATGGTCTTCCCGCGCACAAAACAATTCACGTGAGGCAGGTGGGCCACCACCCTGATTTCCTGGTTATCCTCATGATTGCTCACGTGGGGAACCTTCTGGAGTGGTGGAAGGTACGAAAGCTTATCCGCTTGTGGCTGATGTGGCAGTTGACGACTGAAGGTGGGATCCACTTAACGCGCTCAGCAACTGGAATTAGATGGCGTCAACCCTCTTGCTCCAAGGAGTTGACGCAGCCTTCAGATATCTTCTTCCTACGAATCTCAAGTCTGATGCGTTGACTCCATCAGCCAGCTGCGTTAACGCATCGGCAATCCAGTGATCAAGGTCTTCGGCAGATAGACGTGCTGCGTCGACGCTGCTAATCCACAGCGTTGACGCAGTGGTGTTCCAGAGCTGAATGTATATCAGACTCAATTGCTGCGTGGACGCTGTCTTGCAATGGCGTTGACGCACTGCAGTATTCCAGTGAGCTATGGACTCTGCCTCATTAACTACTGCGTCGACGCTGCTGTAGCATGGAGTTGACGCAGCCAAGTGAATCTCTGAAATCCTCTTCAACTGAAGCGTGGACGCATTGAACTCCCAGCGTCGACCCTGTTCCTCTATTGCATCAAAAGAAATTATATGAAAGTATTACTGAATCAATATTGTAATCAACATTTTTGAGTTGAATGCTACTTTCACACTTCATTGTTGTCATCATCAAAAACAGGGGCATAACAATCGCCCCCTTTTTGATGATGGCAACTATGAGGTGAATGCCATTGCATCTAAATGACAAATGTTCAAACAAGAAGGTTCAGATCAACATGATTTTAATTCAGTGACAGAAGAAAGCATCAATTTCGTCATTCATTCAGGTTCAGAGTTTTACATCCTAGGCACAGACAGAAAGAAGAAAACACTTTCAGTCAACATATTTGATGCCAAGAAGAGGAAGACATTTAGTCATTCACCATATTTGCAGATGCAATGAGCTCTAATCTAGATTCTAGCTTTCAAAAATTCTCCCCCTTTGACATCATCAGAAGGGGGGTAAAAGTGAAACTGTTGTCCAGAGTAATCTCAAGAGTGGAAGTAACGATTGTATCTTCTGGCAGAAGGAGGTTGCTGGTGCTGACGAGAGGACTGCCCCTGAGTAGACTGAGATCCTTGAGGTTGCTGGCCAAACTGTTGTCCTGAAGTAGATTGTTCTCTTGCCAGTAAATCTCGGATATCCTGAGAGAGCTCACCCAGCTATTGACTTAGAGTGGTGCGTACACTGTCAAGGGCAGAAGAAAGATCAGCTGTGACAGATTCCTTATTTGGAAACTTGTCCCCAAGTGACTTAACTGCTGCAGTCACTTTGTCAATCTTTTCTAACAAGGCTTTGAGGCATTGGGGAAGTGCATTGACATGACTTTTGAGGGTTTCAACTGCTATCCTCACATCAAAACATAAATCAGTAATCTTGGCAAGGGATTGAAAAAATGAAGCTTGATTGCTGTGCATATCGTTCACCAGTGTGGATAACTTGTCAAGGAGAGATGATATGTTTTGCAAGACGGTCCTTGTAGCTTGGTCAGTTAACATCTTGGTGAGTAAGAATTTTTGCCACTCGGATAAGACGGAAACTTCAAATTGTATAATCCGAGAAGTCAGTTTGTTTAGATGATAATTTGTAAACTCCATTAACTTGTCCATCTTTGCATCCTGACGCTGCAGCATCATAGTCATGTGTGCGAACATCTCTTCAACAGTTGCTGGAGGTGGAGCTGCATCAGAAGTTGGAAAAGTTCTTCTATAAACTCCAATGGCTCCAGTCATAAGGGGTTCCATTGTAGGTGCAGAGCCACTGGGTTCCCCAGTTTCCAGCTGAGGGCTTGATGATCTAGCAAAAGTTTCCTTAAACTCATGTTCTCCTCTTGCTGAACGACCTTCTGGTCTTTCTTCTCTCACCACAGGTGGAATTGGTACCTCTGTTCTGTTCACTTGACTGGCATCTGCAGTGTCTATTCTTGATGCCTGACCAGTTTCCAATGGAGCTGTTTGCTGACTGGGAAGAATTCTAACTGGCTTACCATCAATGATTTTAAAGCCCATAAACTTCTGAATATAAGACAGGGTGTAAACATTCCCTTGAGGGATGATTATTTTCTTCTCAGAACCAAAATCTACTCCAACTTTTCGAAAAATGGCAGTCAATGGAGCAGCATAAGGAAGCGTTCTGGATTGATTCAAGCAAGACCCCATAGTTTGAATAACTACATCAGGCAGGGAAATGTGTATTCTTTTCAGCATACAGTATAGGAGAAATCTCTGCATCTCAGTGACCCTTTCCCTACCACTACTCTGCGGTGTGATCATGGATGTGCACATATGGTGGAGCAATCTATTCAATGGAGGGAATTGATTTGCTTTGAGACTGGATAAGTAAGTTTCCCTGACATCGGAAGGATCACTAGATTTGTCAGTCAGGAGAGCATAAGCATCATGCTCATCATATTCAAAGCTATGTAGCTGAACTCCACTCTTGGGGATTTTCCAGGCTCTGGCAAACAATTTATTTGATAATTCAAAACTAACATTCCTGACAGTTGATGTAAGTTTTGGAATATGAGGCTCATATTTCAAATTGTGGTTGAACTCTCTGACCAGGGTGGGGTAATAAACCTTATGGGTTGTAACAAAAGACCACTAGCCCTGATAGTCCAAAGTAGGAAATAGTTGCGGAAAAACTTCAAGCATTTCATGGTCGGTAGCAGCAATATACCGGGAAATGAGAACTTTAAGAGGTTCTTCCACGGTGACGGTAAGAGAGCTGTCCGCACTTTTCTGTCCCGTTGCAGCACCTGAAGATGAACCCTGCCTTGCTGTTCTGACATCAGATGCCTTTCTCTTTTTTGTTGGCGGGCTCGGATCGCGTGGACGCGTCTCTTTCCTCTTCCCTTTATCGTGAGCAGCTTTGGAGCGGGGCTCCATTTTGCCTTCGGCCGATGCTGAAGTTCTTTGATGTTCCTCTGCCTTCTTCTTCCCTTTTTGAGTGGATGTCGGAGGAGCCATGGCAGCGAGATGAATGGAACAGGAAAGTGCTGTGAGGGTTTTGGAGAACAAGGAAGGCAGAATGACAAGGGGTTTCAAAAGAAATGGAGACACGCAGCGGTCACGCTACGCTTTTAAAGAAGCTTCGAAACCCTTTTCCGAGAGCGGTTCAGCCGGTTCAAGTCAGGGAACTGGTTTGAGATGAGTCAAGAGACCCACTGCATTGGCGCATTGGAGTGGTGCGTAGACGCAGTGGTGTTATAGCCAAGAAGGAGGTTGTGAGAAAAATAGCCGAATATAGGAAAAAATTATTAAGCCACTGAGATGATGTTGAGAGACACTTACTTTCAAGGATTTTTAATTGTTGCAGATCAAGTTCCGTTGAAAGAGATATATGTAAATAGGCTCCAATTCATTTAATGATGAAGAGAAGAAATAATCTTAAAACATTGAAGTAAAAGTCATGAACCACTAAAGGCACCTGCCTGGAGAAAAAGTGGATCTCTTTTCACACTAGAACCATTTTCATTTCTGTCCCTTATATCTGTCAATTTTAAGATGCCTTTCAGAGAGAGAGGAATTTAACTGGCATTGACGATAGACTCAGTTGAATAAAGAGCTTCAGATCAATCACACTCACATGTTTTAATTATTTTTAACATTTTCAGCATTTTCAACTTTGTCAACTTATTTTCACGTTTTCATTAGCAGTCAAGTATAGCTAGCCTTTTGACACGGGTACACATGTTTATCAGACACCCGAGTCCCCGGTTACTCAGCATAGCAAACTATTCTGCATTGAAGGACCAGAGTTGGCAACTGACGTCATGACATGCCTTTCAGCACTTCATAGGTGCATGAAGGTAGTTTCTCAGTTAACAGTTACCATTGCTCTGTAATGATTTATTTTTCACTTGAAGACAGAGATAGCAGCTCACCTCATGACTTGCTCTTTAGCACTTCTTTGGTGCATAGGGCTAGTTTCTCAGTGAAGACCTACCATTGCTCTGCATTTTATAACATGTGTAAGGGATTACTTCTTCAGCGTTTAAAAACTATTTCTGAGTTTATTACCAATACAAATATTAAATTCCTCTACACACAGTGGTTTCTTTACTTTTGAACGATAAGGTTCGAGAGATGATAAGGTCCTAGTTTTATTAAATTGTTCAGCTTTCATTCCATACAAAGTGCATTATTGGGTTCAAAAGTTCTTGAATTCAAACATCATAAGAATTATAGATCATTAACATTTCATAGAGCCATTCAGAACATATCTCATATTCAATAGGAATTATCACTGTAACTCCCCCTGAGTTTAAGACATCATCTACGTTACCCAGTACTCAAGAAGTTTTCCCTCATGCTAGAACTTGAAAAGCATGTAATTGAGAATCAAAGCGATGAGATAGATCAAAGAGGTGAGTGAATCTGAAGAAGTGGAGGCTCCAAGAAGAAAAGATTTAGAGAAGAGACTTCAAGAAGGAATAGCTGCATAGACGCAAAGCCAGGGCTGCGTTAACTCAATCCAACCATAGCGTCGACTCACTCATCCAGCCAGAGATACTTCACATCAGGTTTTCAAAGAATAATCTGTCTGGTGCGTTAACCCTATCTCCACACTGCGTTAACTCACTTATCCAACCAGCAGTAACAACTCTGTACTTTATTCAGCCTTTTGTCATCGAGAAATTAATCCTAAGCTAACTCCCCCTCAGACCATGCATGAATGAAATTATAACTACCAATAACATGAGTATCATGCTGAAATTTTATTCATTATCAATTGATTGAAAGAAAGATAGACATAACATGCACAGACAACTAAGCTCCCCCTGAGTTTAAGACAGATACACTTCAAACCAAGACAAGTTCAATCATTCAGATTCCAAAAGATAAGTCAGGCACTCAAATCAGGCATCCATATGATAATTGCACAGACCAAGCTCTCTTCTAAGATAAGAGAATCTATCATTGTTCAGAGGCTTGGTAAAAATATCGACCAATTGAGATTGTGATTCAACAAATATGAGTTTAAAATTTCCTTTAATTACTTCATCTCTTAAGAAATGGTGTCTAATTTCTATGTGTTTGGTCCTAGAGTGCTGGATAGGGTTTTTGGCCAGGTTTATGGCACTTGTGTTATCACACAATATTGGGACACACCCAAGATCAGTCTGATAATCTTGGAGTTGGTGTTTGATCCACAACACTTGAGTACCACAACTCCCTGCAGCGACATATTCTACCTCTGCAGTGGATAGTGCCACTGAGTGTTGTTTCTTGGAAGCCCAAGAAATCAAACATCCTCCCAAAAATTGGCAATAGCCACTCGTGCTTTTCCTGTCGAGTTTGCATCCAGCATAGTCTGCATCTGAATAGGATACAAGATCAAAAGAACAAGATGCAGGATACCAAATCCCTAAATCTCGAGTTCCAGCAAGGTATCGAAAGATACGCTTGACAGAACTTAAGTGGGATTCTCTAGGATCAGATTGAAAGCGAGCACACATGCATACACAAAATTGAATGTCTGGTCTAGATGCAGTAAGATAGAGGAGTGATCCAATCATACCTCGATATGTTTTTGCATCAACCTGTTTACCTTTCAGATCTTCATCCAAGTTTGTGTTGGTGCTCATAGGAGTGCTGATTGCTTTCAGATTTTCCATTTTGTATTTCTTCAGCAACTCAGAAATATACTTTGCCTGGTTGATGAAGCATCCTTCCTTGCTCTGAGTAATTTGCAGACCTAGAAAAAATTTAAGCTCACCCATTAGACTCATTTCAAATTCAGTGGTCATTAAGCTGGCAAACTCCTCACACATGCTGGGTTTAGTGGAACCAAAAACTATATCATCAACGTAAATTTGAACCAGAATAATATCTGAATTTCTTACCTTGGTGAATAGAGTTTGGTCCACTTTACCTCTAGAATAGCCTTTCTCTGTGAGGTACGAGCTGAGTCTATCATACCACGCTCGAGGTGCCTGTTTGAGTCCATAGAGAGCTTTGTCCAATCTGTACACATGGTTAGGATTTTCTGTGCATTCAAAACCAAGGGGTTGTTCAACATAAACTTATTCCTTTATTGACCCATTTAGAAAAGCACTCTTTACATCCATTTGATGTAACATTATTCCATGACAGCAAGCATAAGCAAGTAATAATCTAATAGCTTCTAATCTAGCTACTGGAGCAAAGGATTCTTCAAAATCAATGCCAAATTCTTGATTATAACCCTGTGCTACCAGCCTAGCTTTATTCCTAACTACCGTTCCATTTTCATTCTGTTTATTTCTGAAGACCCATTTAGTTCCAATTACAGAAAGCTCTTTGGGTCTTGGCACAAGGTACCACACCTTTTTCCTTTTGAATTGATGTAATTCTTCATGCATTGCGTTTATCCAATTACTATCTTTCAAAGCTTCAGCAACGTTTTTTGGTTCAATTTGAGAGACAAGGGCCAGATTGTCCATTTCCTCAACACCTCTAAAATGAAATCTAGTTCTAACAGGTTCATGCAAGTTACCAATGACATTGGATAAAGGGTGATCCCTTAGCATCCTTACATCGGTTAGAGAGATACCTTCATTCATACCTGCATCACCATGGTGGGTTGATTCTGCATGATTATCATTTAGCCTTGTCTCTTCATCTTGGAGATTCTGTTCTTCCTTTTCTTTAAGGAACTTCCCTTCATCTTCATCCCTACATAATTCCTCAATCTCAGAATTTTCATTCATTTCATCAAACACAATATGAGGGGATTCTTCAACAGCATGTGTTTTTAGATTTAAGACTCTGTAGGCCCTAGAGTTACTAGAATATCCTAGAAGGATGGCAGGTTCACTCTTAGGTTCAAATTTGTCCAACGCCCGTTTGTCATTATTTTGAACAAAGCATTTTGATCCAAAAGCTCTAAAATAAGCAACAGAAGGTCTCTTACCCTTCATCAATTCATATGGAGTCTTTTTGGACTGAGGTCTTACCATTGCCCTGTTTACAATGTAGCAAGCTGTATTTACCGCCTCTGCCTAGAACTTCCTTGGGAGTTGTCCTTCAATCAGCATGGTTCTAGCCATCTCCACAAGGGTTCTATTTCTTCTTTCCACAACTCCATTTTGTTCGGGAGTTCTTGGAGATGAGAACTTGTGTGAAATTCCTGTGGCTCTGCAAAAATCATCAAATTCAGAATTGTCAAATTCTCCTCCATGATCTGACAAGATAGATGAAATGGCAAACTTACCATCCTGTTGCACATTCTTGAAGAATGCCTGAAATTCTTCAAATGCATCATTTTTGTGAGTTAGAAAGAACACCCAAGTAAACCTAGAGAAATCATCTACTAGAACAAATCCATATTTATTTCCACTCACACTAGCTGTTCTAGTTGGTCCAAACAAATCCATATGAATGAGTTCAAAAGGTTTAGATGATTGAATTTCAAGTCTGGACTTAAATGACTTTCTAGTGTGCTTACCTTGAGTGCATGCACTACAAACTTTGTCATTTTGTTTAAATGATACATCTGGCAGACCTTTCACCATGTTAAACTTTGCTAACTTATGCAAGACACTATAGCTAGCATGCCCTAGTCTGCGGTGCCACAGCCAAGCAAGTTCACTTTTATTCACAGCAAGACAAAGATTGTTATGTGCAGGGTCATCTAAATCTACCACGTACATGTTGTTTATTCTTTTTCCAATGAATTTAACTTTTTCAGAACTCATCTCTAAAATGGTGCAAGTATGAGCATCGAACACAACTTTATTTCCTTTATCGCACAGCTGGCTTATGCTAAGTAGATTATATTCTAAGCCATCTACAAGTAACACATCATCAATGAAATTTGAAGGATTTTTACCTACTTTACCTTTTCCAATTATTTTTCCTTTATTGTTTCCTCCAAATGTAACATGACCCCCGTCTTTCTCCACCAAGACACAGAATTTAGCTTTATCCCCCGTCATGTGCCTTGAGCAGCCGCTGTCGAGATACCACCTATTATGTACAGCTGCAAGACACTCCTGCAAAACACATTAAACAAGTGATTTTGGAACCCAGATATACTTGGGTCCCATCAAATCATAGGACGTGTTCAGGTATGACATCAAGCTCTTGGGAATCCATAGTTGCTGTTGTGAGGGTCTTTGATGTGGTAAGTTCAATGGTTTGACAGATTTGTGATTATTCCTGTGCCATTGATAGTGATGACTCCATGATGTACTGGGGAAATTTGACTTAAGGACTCTAGATGAGTGCATGCTTCTTCGATGATTGAGAGTTGGATGCGTAGACCCTCTAGTGTTGCTGCGTTGACTCATCCACCTACCATATCTATCATGGGGGTTCTGGTACATGTAATGCGTTGACTCATGGTAGTGACTGCGTCGACGCATCTGAGTATTTCTGACCGAATGCCCTTTATGGAAAGCTAGATGCGTTGACGCCATGTGACCAGTGCATTGACGCGGTTGACTTCTATCAGACCTTGAACCTTCTGATCTTCTGTATGATTGCTGTTGGGTTGATGAATTAAAGCTAGGATTCTTGTATTGACCTGAGGAGGCATATTTGAACATAAGTGTGCTTTTCTGTTTGTTAAGATTCAATGTTGCCTTCACTTTCTCATTTCCTTTTTCATTTTCATCCATTTGATTCTCTTCAGATGTGTCCTTCCCAGAGACAAATGTCACCAATCTAGTTCCCAGTTCTTTCTTTTTATTGGGATTGAATCCAAGCCCTTCTTTTCCAAAATTGCACTTAATTCCCATAACAGCATCAAGGTTGTTTTTACCCTGTGTCATTTTTTCGAGGGATGCTTGTTTGCTTAGGTTCTCATCCTCTAATTTCTTCAGATTTTCTTGAAGTTTTGCATTGACTCCACAAATGGCCTCATATTTCTCTTCAGCAATTTTTACTTCTTTCTCCAATTTCTGCATTCTTAATTTCAATTCATCATGCATCTTTAGTAGAAAATCATTTTCTCTCTTCATTTCAATTAACTGTTTCTTATACTCATCTTTTTCTTCCAAGGCCCTTTTTAGACACACGATTTCAGCATCTAGCGTTTTGACTTTTTCATTCAAATCAACTTCTTGACTGGTTTGATTTTTCTTTTTCTTTAGAGATTTATTTTCCTTTTTAACACTTTCATATTTATCCAGCAATTCGTTAAAAGCTTCTTCCCAATCATTACAAGAGAAATCTGCAAAGGGAGAGGTTACCTCGACTTGATCATCACCATTTGCCATGAAGCACAGTTTCACCTCGCTTTCTTCTTCAGAGGTGCTTTCATCATCTTCATCTATTTCTTCATCACTCCAAGTGCTTAGCATGGCCTTGGGCTGTTTGTTTCTCCACTTTGTCTGTGTCTTTTTCATATTCTCGGGACACTCTGACTTGATGTGTCCTTGTTTCCTGCATCTGTAGCAAACAACTTTATCAGATTTCTTAGGATTTTCTGGCTTGAGTTTTGAGCTAGTTCTTACCTGATATCCTTTATATCTAGCAGTCTTACCTCCCTTTCTTAAGAATTTTCTGAATTTCCTAGTAAGCATGGCTATTTCACTTGAGTCATCATCAGATGAAGATGACTGACTATCATCTGAGCTTTCCTTGCTGCTGGAACCAGCCTTCAATGCAAGGGGCTTTTTCTTCTTCATGTCCTCATCTGTTCTTTTCAGATTCATTTCATAAACCATGAGAGAACCTATTAGCTCATCTGGTTTGGTGGTGGGAAGGTTCCTAGATTCCTCAACGATAGTGGCTTTGGTATGCCAGATTGGAGTTAGGGATCTAAGAATCTTCCTAACCACCTCATAGTCACTATAGGTCTTTCCCAAACCTTTAAGACCATTCACAAGAAGAGTTAGTCTGGCATACATTTCAGATATATTTTCCTCAGGTTTCATCCGAAAAGATTCATATTCTGAAATTAACATGTTAGCTTTTGTCTCTCTTACCTCTGAGGTACCTTCGTAGATTACCTCGAGTCTATCCCACATTTCTTTTGCGCTGGAGCATGAGGATACACGCGAGAATTCCTTGGGATGGAGTGAGCACTGCATAATGTTCATGGCTTGTCAATTTACGTTCGACTTTCGAATCTGCTCCTTCACCCAGAGTTCTTCATCGCCTTCAATTTGGTATGGCCCTTTGCTCACGACTCTCCAGATTTCATGATCCTGTGCTCTTAAAAATACTTGCATGCGATTTTTCCAGTACGAATAATTAGTTCCATCAAAAAATGGTGGCCTATTCACTGCACACCCCTCAGGCATGAGTCCTCTGTTCTCCATTAAATCTCTCTAGGCTGTGAAACCTTTGCAAGAGAGCCTGGCGCTCTGATACCACGTGTTGGATCGAGAGGACGGTCAAGCTAGAGGGGGAGGGGGTGAATAGGTTGACCCTTTAAAATTCTATGCGCGATCACACTTGAAATATAGTGCAGAATGATAGGGATATGATCAACACTAAACAACAAAGAGAATCGAGCCTAATCAAACATCTAACGAGAGGAGAATGATCAGAGAAAGCAAACCACAAGAGAACACAATTTTAAGGTGGTTCGGTCTCCCTGTGGAGACCTACGTCCACCTCCCCACTTAACCAGTGAGGAACCCTGCTGAGCTTTACAGCTTTGCTAAATCGAGGAAGTAATTCATCTACACTGTTGACTACACAAACATAACACAACGAGGAACGAATCCTCAGATCCGCTGTCAAACAGCTTGAAGGCAAACTACCTTGACACCCCTGATCTCAGCACAGCCCGCTGGATCAGAATCACCCTCTCTTCACTAAATCCAGTAGAAGAGAGAAGTACAATGTTCAATAACAAGAGAAAAATAAAAAGATAAGAAATCACACTTCAGCACTTGGACGCAGCGGAATTGGAATCACCAACAGAGAGATCCATGCGCATGAGGTTCAACCCTTGAATCTCCTCCGTCTGGAATGTAGAAGAGTCTTGGTGGCACGATGATCTTCTGATCTGATTTTTCAGCAGCCTTCGTCCAGTTCTGCTCTCAGCCTTGGTCCCGTTCTACTCTCAGCCTCTCTCATTCTGCTCTCCGCGTGTCTCCCTTGTTCTTCTCGGCTTAACCTATTTTATGGTCTTCCCACGCACAAAATAATTCACGTGAGGCAGGTGGGCCACCACCCTGATTTCCTGATTATCCTCATGAGTGCTCACGTGGGGAACCTTCTGGAGTGGTGGAAGGTACGAAAGCTTATTCGCTTGTGGCTGATGTGGCAGTTGACGACTAAAGGTGGGATCCACTTAACGCGCTCAGCAACTGGAATTAGATGGCGTCAACCCTCTTGCTCCAAGGAGTTGACGCAGCCTTCAGATATCTTCTTCCTACGAATCTCAAGTCTGATGCGTTGACTCCATCAGCCAGCTGCGTTAACGCATCGACAATCCAGTGATCAAGGTCTTCGGCAGATAGACGTGCTGCATCGACGCTGCTAATCCACAGCGTTGACGCAGTGGTGTTCCAGAGCTGAATGTATATCAGACTCAATTGATGCGTGGACACTGTCTTGCAATGGCGTTGACGCACTGCAGTATTCCAGTGAGCTATGGACTCTGCCTCATTAACTACTGCGTCGACGCTGCTGTAGCATGGAGTTGACGCAGTCAAGTGAATCTCTGAAATCCTCTTCAACTGAAGCGTGGACGCATTGAACTCCCAGCGTCGACCATGTTCCTCTATTGCATCAAAAGAAATTATATGAAAGTATTACTGAATCAATATTGTAATCAACATTTTTGAGTTGAATGCTACATTCACACTTCATTGTTGTCATCATCAAAACCAGGGGCACAACACATCATTCTTTTGATGCACATTTGCCCTTAGAACGGGGTGCCATCTATATTTTCCACCATTTGACATACATCTACCTCAGGATGGGGTGCCATCTGTATCTCCGTCACTGTTCTTTTTTTTTTGCATACATTTGCCCCCAGGATGGGGGGAACCATCTAAATCTTCATCATCATTTTTCTTTTTCTTATTTTTGTGTACATCTGCCCCCGAGACGTGGTACCATCTGTACCTTTCTATCATTATATATATATATATATATATTGTATGCATCTACCCCCAGAATGGGGTACCATCTGTATCTTCATCATCACCCCATTTTGTTTGATAAGCATTACCCCTCAAAATGGGGTACCATCATCATTCTTTTTTTTGACATGCATCCCCCTTTAAAACGGGGTACCATCCTCACTTTTCACCATTTGATATACGCCTGCCCCCGTAATGGGGTATTATCATTCTTTTGATATGTGTTCCCCCCTTCAAAACGGGGTACCATCTATATCCTTCATCATCATTTTTATATCATTTTTTTATTCATTTCAATTTTTTTCTCTTCTTTTTTTTCGTACACATGTGCCCCTAGGACGGGGTATCATCAGTGTCTTTCATTATCATTTTTTCTTCTTTTTTTTCTTTTCCTTTTTTTGTTGGTATACATCTGCCCCCAGAATGGGGTATCATATTTATCTTCCATCATCATTTTTCTTCTCCTCTTTTTCTTCCGTATACATCTGCCCCAAGAACGGGGTATCATCTACATCCTCAGCATTCTGTTGATGTGGGTCTACCCCTTAATGAGGTATCATTTACATCTTTGAAGGAACTTGAAACACCCTCTAGTGCATATTGCTCTTTGGCTGGCATGGTGCAGCCGTATTAGCCGCCTTTTTAAAACTAGACATCTGATGTGGTTGCGGTGGATTCACCCTATACTCCCTATATGTAGGTCACCCTTCTGGATCAAGCTTTCAATGACATCTTTAAAGACATAACAATCTTCAATAGGGTGTCGAGCATCTGATGATAGGGGCAAAAGCAGGGCTCATCTTTTCTTGTAGCATCACTGGGCTTCTTTGGGTCCGGGAGTGTAATCTTGTTGTAGTGGGTGACCCATTCGAACAGGACCCGAGTCTTTTCCTTAAGAAAGGAATAGGGCTTATTCATCTTACACCTTAGCGAATGGCCTAACTCGCCAGGCTTAGCCGACGAAGAGCTAGCTGCATCCTTCACCTTCCTTCTTTGCCTCTCGAAGGCTTGAAGGTCAGCAGTGTGAATTTCTTTATGCATGGGTTGTTCACCAGTAGGCTTGTTCTTTTGATCTGAGGCGGCAGTGGCTGGACAATATTTTGCCAAAAAGGCCTCGATGTCAGCCACAATATAATTCAAGAGATCGAAGGACTTGACTTCAATGCCAATCATCCTTGTTAAGACTTTTGTCTTCAGGTTGCGCTTGCATATCCGGACAGCCTCTTCATGATTTTACGGGTGCCGACATCTGGCGCAGAGGTCCTTCCATCGGTAGATATAATCCAGAGCAGATTCATCAGCCCTTTGTTTAATTTCATACAATTCTGCCTTGGTAATTTCTTCTTTGGCAGACTTTGTTCCCATCACTGGTTTCATATTGGGTTTATCTATTACTGCCGGAGCTAGTGAACTTAAGTGCAGACAAGGCAGATGCCAACCCATTTCATTCAGCTTGCTTTACAGCACTTCATCTTCTTGTAGTTTCTGAGATAGCTCCATCATCATGGCAAGGCCAAGAGCACTGCCCCTTGTCCCAATCTTAGACGGGACTAGTAGTGTTCTATTATGGATGTCGGACGCATCCGATCCTTCAGAAATTGGTGTTGTTGCCCTCATGCCCCCACATGGAGGAGAGGTGTGGTAGCAGTCTTCTTTATCCGACAGTGGAAGGTGCCCATCCTTCTCCCTAGACTTATCATCATAATGGTAGACTGAAGCTTTAGCTTGATCCGACCTCATCGGTGCGAAGCATATTTATTCGCCATCTTCTCCGGACATATGGTCATTGCTGGGCACAGCCAACAGCATGTTGCAAGAGAAGACTATGTCCCTCCTTGTATTCTTCAACTTCTGCTTTTCCCTCCCTTTTGTTTTCTTTTCCATTCCTTGTATCAGGTCCGGGGATCTGGAATGCTCCCGTGGGACAGGTCCATCAGTGTCTGCTGTACGAGCTTTTGACACCACTTTAGGCGATTGTCGGCGTAGAGATATCACATTGACGGTCCTTTGTAGCTCAGGCAGCTCATGCGGGCGTGGAGGGTCCACCCTATATTCATCCATCTGGAGCTCCCCTTTTTTAATCATCCCTTCAATAATATCTTTAAATACATAGCAATCTTCAATGGGATGACCCAGCGCCTGATGGTATGGGCAGAAGCGGGGGTCATCTTTCTTCTTGATATCATCAAGTCTCTTCGGCTCCGGAAGGGTGATCTTGTTATATTGGGTGGCCCACTCGAACATGCTCCGAGTGTTCTCCTTAAGAAATGAATAAGGCTTATTCATTCTAGCTCGCAAGAAGGGGCCATCCTTCTGATCAGCTGGCCTGGTGGGAGGAGGGCGGGCAACCCTTTTATCTTTATGTTTTTGTTGCTCGAATGCTTTGAAGTCTACTGTATCAACTTCTACAGGCGCGGGCCGCTTATCAGCCGATCTGGCCTTACGGCCTATAGCAGCAGGAGCCGAAGGGCCACTGGAGAGGAAGGCCTCGACCTCCGCCACGACATTGTTCAGTCAATCAAATGACCTCATCTCCATTCCAATCATTCTTTCGAGGATCTCCCACCGAAGATTTTGCTTGCAAATTTGGATGGCGTCATCTTGATGTGGGGGCTGCTTGCACCTCATGGTAAGATTCCTCCACCTTTTAATATAATCCAGAGCGATTTCATCTGGCCTCTGCCTTGTTGAGTATAATTCGGCCACCGTGACCTCCCTTTCAGTGACATGAAACCTATCCATGAACTTCTTTTGCATATCTGACCAGTCAACAATTGAGCCGGCCGGCAGGCTGGAGTATCATTCGAATGCAAGCCCTGTAAGCGAGGACCCTAAGAACTTCAGAAGGTATGAGTCATCCGTTGCCAAGTCACCCATTATTGTTATGTAGTATGCAATATGTTCTTTGGGGGACCCTTGCCCATTGAATTTGTCGAACTTCGGTGGCTTGCTGATCCCCGAGGGAAGCCGCTTAACAGCATGGTGTGGTGGGTACGGGACCCGGTAAACATCGAACGTGGCATAATCTCTTCGCCGCGTTCTGCAAGCTTCATTTCTATCATCTTCTCTATCATCGACTCATTCATGGCAGTCGGGTCGATTGTCTCAGGGTAAAAGTGTGCTGGTGGAGGTAGGGGTGACCAGAGTGGTCGCCTGAGGCGCCGGGCGTAGCAAAAGTGTTTGATGTATCTGTGGAAGCATCGGTGATAGCAACGGCTGAGGTGGACGTTGCTGGGTATAAGCCCGGCTATGCTCCGTATGCTGGAGGAAGTTGTGTGATTAAGGGGGACCACCGGGGTTAGCACCTCCCCGTCATGACTCTATCTGCATCTCGACAGCTTGAGCGCCGGGGTTTGTTCTATCTTTTCATGCAGCTGTTTCTTCAAGAGCTCTATCTCTTGTTGGTACTTCTGTAGGAGCGTCAATATTGATGGGTCAACCATCTTGCCTCAGGCATGCTCAGGCGAGGTGGTTAATAAATCCTGTCCTCTTCAGATGTCTCCACATTGGATGTCGACGCGGGGGAGGCTTCAACAATAGCTTGCTTTTCCTTTGCCACTTTTATTATTTCTTCTGCGGTGGTGCTCCTTCTGGTGGACAGCCCCGGCCTCTCGACTAATCGGGCCAATTCTTCGGGCTCTTCAGGCAAAGCCACATATCTGCTTGACACGCCAGCCATATTGCAAGTAAAAACTTGCATTCCTCTTCTTTGTTTCCAGACTCTTCTTCTTGGACGACCAGGAAAGGTTAGTCGTTCGAACACAGATATCTTTCTTCCTTCCTCCTGATATGGGAGGGTTTCTTCGGCTACACCCATTGAGCCACCTTCATATCCATTGTCATCCACAGATGACGCATCTCTTCTTTCTTCTCGTATGCCTGTCATCGGCAAGTACTCATCTTGTTTATTTTCTTCAGTGACTGTCGCTTGAAGCAGCCGTTGTTGGCCCAAGGAGGGGTTTCCCAAGCCTCGAAAGTAGCTCCTGACCATGTTGGTCATTTCTTCTTGGCTTTGTCCTTGTGGAGGATCAGAGGACAGCCGTTGGCCCCGTACTGGAGGCATGTACGCCAGCTATGGCATTCTGGCAATCTGATTAAATTTCCCTTTCACCACTAGGATATTGGCCTGTCGTGCGTAGGCCTTGAAAGCAGCATGGCGTGGGGAGTCCACAGCCGTGTCATCTTCTCTGGAGATGAAACTTCTTCTCTTTTTCTTTTCTGCCTTGACAAGTTAGGAATAGCTTCTGCTGGGCACAGTTAGCAAGATAGGCTGGATCTTCTTCGGGACCCAGACCTGTTTGAATCTTTTCGGCCTCGGAGCCAGCTCCTTTTGGCCTTGGTAGTTAGCTTCTTATTTTTCTGCTCTCCTCCCAGATAAGGCTTGGAAGGAATTGTAGGTTGAGATTGCTGGAACTACATGGTCCGGTATCACCTGGGCATTGTGCCCGTTAAGGAAGAGGCGGACGCCGCCGATCAGTATGTGGTGCGGACACCAGAGCACACGAGCGGCACCAGTCGGTGAGCCACTGATACCGTACGCGGAGCACCACCCGAGCGACAGCGGCTTCCATCTGGCTCGGAGATAGTCTGGAGACTCCCCCTTGAGTCTCGGCATTTATCACATTTACTGGGACTTATTTGTGTGTAATGTGTTTTTATTTGTCTTTATTTGGTTTGTAATTCGTATTGTAATAAGGGTTTATGTGCAAAATGGGACCACTCGGGTCCCACGGGCCCCCCATCCCTCCTCCCATTGATCCACCTCACTCCTAGGGCCTATGTGGGGTCAGTCAACCTTCCAATGGTGGGCTTCTAGAAGAGTGGGCCAAGTGGGGGACAAGTGGCTTAAATTGTCAAGGTTGGCCACCAACCTTGTCCACCTAGTCAAGGGGGCGCCCCCCTCTCATTGTCACCCATTTTAATTTTTATAAAAAAGTGTGTAGAACTAATTAGTTCTACTCCTTTTTTTTATTCTCCCAAACCCTAGATCTAGGGGTAGTTTGAGTCTTTTGGCAATTCATATAAATGCCTTGTATTTCCCATTTATGAAGAATTAATGCATTTGAATTGGAAGAAAATCTTGGAGCAACCTGGTGTGCCCTCATCCTCTCTCCTCCCCCTCCCCTTTGCAACTGGGAAGGCTGTGTTCTTGAGGTGTCAAGCCTCCCTATCAGTTCCGGTGATCGCCGCCGCCGCCATGGAGCCGCTATCGCACCACCACGGTTATCGCCGGTGTTCTGTCCATCCAGGATAGAGGCTTCTTCCACGATTTTCTGCTCTCAACCACGAACTCCCCTTGAGCTGAAATTTTCAGGGTGAGTTCCAGAGGTTCCCCCCACATTCCAAAAAAATTATCTGGGCTTCCATCCTCCGATTTCCATTTTTCCATTTTCGTCCAACTTCTCATTCCAGATCTGTCTATTTTCTATCCTAAGTCAAACCCACCCCGAGTTTCTAAACTTCGGACCACTCTTTGATTTTTACAGGAGCTCCCAAATTTACTGAAGTTATGTCCACCTTCCTCTCCATCCCCAATTTTTCGTGGAATTTCCACATGCCTCCATATATTTTCTAAAATTCACTTTCAAACCCATCTACAGTTCTGTCTGCCTCAGTCCAGATCCGACCACCCGCCAGTTTAAAATACTTTTCCCCACCCAAATCTCAACAAAACCTTTAGTAAAAATATTTCTATTTTCCTCTCTCTCCCCTCTACAACTTTGATGAAGTTCTCAAAGTCTGAATCAGTGGTCTACCCCGCGGTCAAAGGTAGTTCTCAGGAAACTGCTCTGCTATTCTGAGAGTTCGGGTACTATGCAACAACAACTTCAAAAATAGTTTCAGGCTAGATCCGTGCATATCCAGTTCATGTCTTTGGTCCTAGATTGAAGGACTTTGAGAGAGCTTTCCAACGGTACCTCCTGAGCTTCGATCCGACATCGGGATTGATCGCAGCGGCCGATCTCGCCGGACCGCGCGCTGAAAAATAGAAGCAGAAATTCGTGGGCAGCAACTTCCCCGCTTGGAGATCGGAGCCGAACGGCCTCCGATCGGTGTTTTCAGCCGACCACCGTCCAGGGAGGAGAGCCACCAGGGGTCCCCATCACAGCGGGCCCCACCCCACCAGAGCCGGAGGTTGGAGCGGTCCGTGGGCCCCACGGATCCGTAGATTGTGCCATCCGGACAGCTCCAAAATGCGGGTTCGGCACCACCGGGACGACATCAAAATGCTGCCCGTCAACCCGATTGTCGTGACTCCCGGGCCCCACATGTGACCTGTTACCTCCCTGCGTGGAGTGGGTCAAACTTATGTACTACGGTAAAATTTTGTTAACCTGGAGTCCGAGATTGGCCGGGGTTATCTTCCCCACGTCGGGTGTGTGAAGGTAAAGATCGTAACTTCTTGGCATTTACTTGCTAGTTTAGTATATGATCTTAGTCCGCTGCCGAGTGCGATAGGAACTAGCCCGTGAGTCCATGTCACCGCTGTGAGTGTGATAGTGACCCATCATGTGACTCGATCCGAGTCCGGAAGTGAGTCGACTACCCTTGAACTCTGCCGGTTCCTCAACCGTGCACGATCCCCGTTTCCCTCGCTTGGGACGACGAGTGAGCTTACGTTTCTGTTAGCGACGTATAGCCCATAGGAACTCATAGTGTCGAGCCGAAGTCTCTCCAATTTATGTGTTGCTGGTGGCATCTCCATCTAGAGTCTGAGGTCTGCATCATATAGAGTCGGTCTCCCGTGTCCGTCCCGCATCAGTATGGACTTCCCTGAAGCCGAGAGACTTCCAGAAATGGGGACAGACGCCTTCCTCTGGGAGCTCCTTCTTCAGCCACTCTCGAACGTATTGGTGCGGGTTGGGTGGGCAGCATAAGCCACATGATGTACCATGCAGCTCACCAGTTGAGATTGGTCTCCCAATGAGGCCTAGTAGCCTCAACCCTCAACTTGGCAGGCTAGTGGATCCTCGGCAGCAGCAGGAGGAGCAGGTTCCACAGCCGCTAGTTTGATGGTGTTAGTGAAGGCGACCCCCAAAAAGTTCAGGAATCCGACCACCGGTGGGAAGCTTTCAAAAGCAGTAGGTATCGCCAGGTACCCTTTGATGGCATGAGTAGCCACGACTTGTGAGCCAAAAGTGAGAGCAGCCAATCCGGTCATCATGGTGTCACTTGCAAATGGCAAGAAACAAGTTGTCAGTATTTAATATTGGGCCTTCGGGGCCCTCAATCCTGGTGAAAAGATGAAGGGAGACTTGGTCCCACCGAGCGTGCCACTTTGGTGACACATATTTTATATTGGGCAGGCGTGCCAGTCACGTGTGTGACAAAATTTTATCGTGCGCTCAATCTGACTTGGTCAGACGAATGTGAAGTCAGTGTCGGGACCAGAAGTCTGTCATACCATAAAGGTTATGATGTTAATTACATCCTCCGAGAAGGAGGAAAACCCTTGATTAATCGCCAGGAGAGATGACCCTTAGGACCAAAGAAAAGTACAAGACAACAATGTTCACAGCGCAAAGCAGGTTATAACATATGTGGGTGTGTGATGTGATGCAACAATTCGTAAAGAATATGACATTAATTCATCAACAGTTTAGGGACCGAACTTAAAGGAATCCTGAGTCCATCCATAAATATTACCTTGGGAGGGGAGAGAGGCTTTTGTTGAGTCTATTAGACGGTGCAAACCGGATTCAGAGGGGGGATGAATGAATCCCTTAACGATTCATACCAATTTTAGAGTTCTGAATCACAAAACGTATCTATGCAGAAGTGGAAACTTATCTACGCTGAATTAAAACAGATAGACTTGGAATCTATAGTATAAACCGATCCTAAACATTCATCTAGCGCTGAAAACACAAGAATACAAACCACGCAATGCTCAATGATTTTTAGGTGGTTTGGTCGTCCAGACCTACATCCAACCCACACTCAACCTAAGTGTGGCTTCCGCTGACACACAGCTTGAACCGCTGGGCTTCACAGCTTGCCTACAACAGCTGGGCATCACAGCTTGCCATCTGCTGATTCATAGCTTCAACCGCTGGGCATTACAGCTTACGCCTCCGCTGATACACAGCTTCACTAGGCCTTACAGCTTAGCCTCCGCTGACTAACAGCTTGTTACAAGAATATAAGAAAATAAAGAAAACTTGAATGAACTAGCGACATAAAGCTACATAGTAAAGCTCAAAAGAATATAGCTCACTAAGGAGCAATCGTGAACTGGATTTGATCCAAGCCACAGACAAACTGTAGGGACTCCAAGCTAGGATCCCTTTTTCTTTCACTTCACGAGCATTGCACCTTCTCTGCAACTCTTTTCTTCTTCTCCTCACAATACTTTGCTTTTTCCTCTCTTCTACTTTCTTCACATCCACTCTCTAATTCTTCAGATCTCTCGCTCAGCTCACTTCTTCTCTAATTCTGATTTCTCTCGCTTGATCCTCACTTTCTGATGGCTACTTCTTCTTCAGCTCACTTCTCCTTTTTCCTTAGTTCACTCTCGACCTGGTAACTAGCATCGACCTTGATATGCAGACAACACTGACTAACGTAGACTTGGATGCACACAAGCATAGGGTAGCACAGACTACATATCAATGAGTCCTAGCTAACGTAGACCCTGGTGCAGATAAACACAAGGTGACCCAGACCTTGAAATGTATAAGACCTTACTGACGTTGACTCTAGTGAATGCAATATGCAACTAACGTCGAGTTTATTTCACAAGAGGTGCAGACTAGCTCAGACTAACTTAGACTTAGAGAGTGAAACAAATGCACTGACTCAGACTTGACGAAACATGAATGCTGACATGGTACTTATGTGAACAATGATTATTTGACCAAATCATAATCTGATGCAAGAGTTGACTGTGCGTTGACCAATAGTTAACAACATATTATATTCAAGCACATATAAGCACATATGAACTGTATCAACACATCATATGAACGCTTAGCATATTCAAGCACAAATGAACCATGAATCATGATTTACACTACACACATGATTCATAGTATGTCATTGTCAAAACCAGGGTTCCAACATTCTCCCCCTTTTTGATTATGACAATACTATGAGTCATGTATGCTTATTCAGACAACTCAATTACTCCAAGCATACAGTCAAGAACAGAGACCAATTGTTAACAACCATTTCATAGCAAACAAGCATTTCTCATTCCAAAAGGTTTCAACAAACAACCAGTGCACAGTCTCTCCCCCTTGTTACAATTTCAGCTACTTTTCATTTTTAGAATAGTACTCTAAACACAGCTTCCCAGACAGAACATAGAACATACTCATACCAATTTCTCCCCCTTTGTCATTATCAAAAAGAATCATGGAGAAGGTATGATCTTAACCAATCTCTCCCCAATTTCTGTAGTATCATTGGCTACTTCTTTGTCATCTCCCCAAACACAGGGATATACCAATTAATGCACAGGCAAGATGATTCCATTCAGACACAGACACATCAACTGCTTCTCCCCCTGTGGAAAGTGAATGTAGTGCATGTAGATGTGACAAAAACCAACCAAACATGTGCTCCCCCTTTTGAAAGAAAATTAATGCAGTTTAGACATGATTCTATTCTTCCCTTTAAATCAATGCATTGTAGCCTTGTGACAGTGGGAACAAGGCTTTCAACAGGAAAAATAGATGAGGGATATGTCTAAAGAGAGTATGGAAGGGTAATCAAATTATTGAGCGAAGAGTTATCAAAATACAGATATTCTGAGAGAGTTCAGTAATTGGTCAGGGAATACTGAGATGAAGAATTTTTTAGTGAGATACCAACTTCATAAATAACTATTTAGATTTCAAAATGTTCCATTATAAGGGCTTATGAATTGATTTTGATTGATAATCATGATTTAAGAATGATGTAGACCAAGTTCTACAATAAGATTCAATACTCATATCTGAGACAATTCTTTAATAAAATTGAACCACTTGCTCATATAACATTCTAGTTCAACCTTCTTCCATCTTACTTAGTTTAATTTCTTGACTCCTTTACGAGTGATACAAGGTAGTATTGAGATTAAACATTCATGAGTACATCTGAATTTAGACTTTTCTTGTAGAAATTTTCTGATGCATATATTTCTCAGATTTTTCTTATTGAGCATCAATTTGTTTTTCAATGAGTAATTTTGATTTAATTAACACCTTTTTACATGAGGCACAACACGTCTTAGGTGAAATGACCCAGTTACTCAGTGTGATAACCGTATTGCTTCTCTATTTGGAGAACAGAGGTAGCATTAGAAGTATCTTTTGCATGAGGAGACACCTTGGTTAGATGTCAGAATCCCCAGTTACTCAATACAGCCATGCCATTGCTCTGTCACATTTTCAATGATTTTTAAGCAGAGTTAACTATGGTACTTCATGACACAGTCCTTTGGACAAGTTTCTCAGTAACCACAGTCATTACTCTGTTCACAATATTTCTTTTAAGACAGTTTCAGACAGATTAAATGTTTAAGAACAATACTTACACTATGCATCTCAACCAAAGTAAATCAAGGTTTCAACTTTTCAGAATTCAGGAAGTCTTACATGAAGTTACATGAGACAGACAGTTAAGATTTATTAAAAGATTGAATCAGATATTTTCAAGTCCTTTAAGTTTAAACTTAAGAATACATTAGACTTAAACCAATTCAAATCAATAAATATTATTAAACCTGTATAATAGAAGATTCCTCATTAAGAATGATTTCAGATTTATGAAGCAGTACACAAGCTGATGTTTTCTTCAACATGCATAGAAAGTGATGAATTCATAACTCATTCTTGTCACAAAGTTTATCAAAGTGGATCAGCCAGAATTTTTAGGAAGCTCAGTTAACTACAGTGAGTTGACTGATATTTCAAGAAAAGTAGTAGGAAGTATGAGGTTGAGATTGAACAGAAGTTCAGAGGCCAATAACATAGATTGAATTTCAGTCAAGCCAGCCTAACAGGATTAAAACTCTCCTTTAGCACAATAAGGAGCAGTAGACAGAGTTTCAGATTTCAGAATTCAGATGAGAATTAGTATGGCCAAGGATAGCCAAACAGTTCAGGAATTTTGATGCTCCCCCTTAGCAAATGCAGTGTTTGGAGAGAGTCATCATTCAGAGTTCAGCAAATGTGAATTAAACCAAGAAGCCAACCATCAGTTATTCAGATGAGAATTCTGAGCATCGGTTGACCAGAATAGAAAATGTTGGTAGACCGAACCGGACAGAAATGAAATGTAGTCAGTCACTTCTTTTTGAATTTTCCAAGATAATGATACGCAATGCAATCAACTATATGTATACAACTGCATTGACTCCCCTCAACTAGATGCATTGATCAATTATATGAGATATGAAGACCATGCAGGGCACTTAACTTTATCAAGATATGCATATGCAGGGCACTTAACTTTATAAATATATGCATGAGATACAATATCTCCTTTGACACACTCCCCCTGAATTTATGCTTTATATGACAGAGCTCAAAGTGCAATATATGCAATGAAATCTATCCAGGAAGTATTGTGAATTATGCTCATGTAAATCTAGACTACTCAATATGCAAATTTTTGATCAATGGTACTTGGTAGATGACTTGGTCTAATGACCACCTCATACATAGTAAGAACTTCCAGACAGATTACACCTGCCCTTTAGAAACTTATCATTTGATATACCATCTAAGTCATGCAAGACAATGCAATGCAAATACAATACCAACACAGTCCTAAATGCATCAGATTTTCAATGACTATATGTTAAACGGATGTGTAAGCAATCAATTGACACATGCAATTCACATATATGCACAAAATTGCAGACCATGCTCATGAGTTTATAGCCATTTCTATGTACACAATCAAATGTCAAAGCATTAGTGTATGCGGATGAGAAATGAATTCAACATGTCTTCAATGAATATGTGCACACATAGCTCAAAGTATGAACAAATAAGCTTATGTAGCTCAATGCAAATGTCAAAATAAATAAAACAACATGTATGCATGATACTTTTAACTAATCAGATTTAACATGATATGCAGTTTCAATATGAAAAATGCAAATGTTACCTGAACAATGCAAGAATGGGGTTTTACCACTTTGGGTGCCTTGGTTTATTTACCCCTCTTTATTTTTCAGCTCAAAGGCACTCCTGCAAACACAGAGCCTCATTTTGCAAATTGAGATACTCAAGAATTCTTGGTTCCTCCATGGTTAGTAACACCTCTGAATGGTGCTCTCCACAGTTTTTGAGCATAAGAATCATCAAATTTCATCATGAAACAGTTGGACATAGAATGTCCAAACTGACCACAGTAATAACAAGAATTCTGACTATTTTTCATGTTCACATGAATTGAATTTATGTGCATGAACATGATTGCTTCTATTTTTCACATGCAAGTTTGATCTTTTATGATTATCCAGCCAACAGTCAGCAGCCCTATGGCCAGGCTTTCCACATTCAAAACATGTAATAGATTTTTCTTTAAAACCAGATTTATTCCTATCAAAAACCTTTTTATTTGCAGGGAATTTACCAGGTTCAAAATTCAATCTATTTCTCTGAGAATGCCAACAGTCCTTGACTGTATGGCCATGCTTTCCACATTTAAAACAGTGAGCATTCTTTTTCGGATATGCATGAACTTCTTAGCATTCAGGTCATCTTGTTTCATTAATCTGCATTCATGCATGAGATGACCTATCTTATGACAGTAAAAATATTGAATCCTTTTATTCTGAACAGAAGAGGATTTCTTAACCTGAGAATTTCTAACATTAATTCTATCAGTTTTCATATCATTATTCTTCATCACAAAACAATCAGCCCCCAATTTTTCACACTAAAATCATTTAACATTCTTTCCTTCAATATAGAATGTCTTGGCCTGAGATTTTTTAGCATGCGATTTATTTCTCTTCTTTTTCAAATTTTTCTTTTTCTGATTTTTATTCTATTTTGTTTTCTGAGCAGCAAGTTATTTTGGAGATTGACTTGAAGTATCAGTTACACCAGAACTTTGCACAAAGGTGGTGTATAGCTGATTTCTAATAACTCCCTTAATTTCAGAACTGCAACTAATCCCCTTTCTTGAATTATCATCCTAACCTTCCATGATAACTTTTATTTTTCTTTATTTTTAACAGATTTGGATGGTGAGTTTTTCAGATCATGGATTTTGTTTTCTAGGGAAACAATTTGTAATTCATAACTGACAATCTCCTGTTCACTGTAATTAACACATTCACTTAGCACTTTATTTTCAGTTTTGGAGAGGGAGATTTCTGTGGCCCAATTAAGAGCAGCCAAACTAGGCCAATCAGGACCGAACGAGGCTCAGCTCATCCGAGTGACAGCCCTCTAGGGCCCACTTCGGCAGAAAAGCCCAATAAAGATCACTCGGGGTCCCATCCTTCCTCGGCGGCCCTTAGGCTCGGAAGGCCCGAACGACAGAACGGAGGAAGACCCATGCCCGAGCCATCTCCCCACCTATATAAGGGCAGGCGCTACGCGCCCACTCCGTCTGACTGCATCCGAGCTATGCCCATCGCCCGGACAGGGCTGGCACTTCTCATGCTTGGATCAACTGACAAATGCTTATCCATGCAGCCGTTGACAGTCCTTTATGAGCAGGAGTTCAGCGGGATAAGGGTGCCACGATCTCCCAAGGTCATGAAGAGCCCACGATGAGGACGTAACGATCCCATGATGAGGACGTAACTCCCGCCTAAAACTCCTCAGCTTATGGGACTCTTCGGGGGAGCTTGCTATATAAACCAAGGACTCCCTCCGGCGACAGGTAAGGCAGATACATGCCTAACACTCCCTGAGCAGGAACCACTTCACCATCTTGGTGTTGGGGAATCTCGCGCATCTCTTTCAACCTCCCTCAATACCTTCCACCATTGTTCTACTGACTTAAGCATCGGAGGGTTTTTCCCTGGGAACCATCCCTGGGCCCCCTGATTAGTTTCCCTTTCTCTGCAGTTCACTATCTGGTGATCATCCTCCCAGCTCAGGACCAGCGCGAGATCAAGCCCCTTCATTTGGCGCCGTCTGTGGGAAACGACCAAAGAGCCAGTATGGTGAGAAGAAGTACAGGGAGGAGGTCCGCCGACGACAGGGGAAAGGCCACGGTGGCGGTGGGGGAAGGCCCCTCACAAGCCTCCCAAAACCCCCCCTCCCGTGCCAACACTCCCGCCGACGGACCGCCCCCTCCGCCTGCGGCCGGGCTGCCGCCCCCTCCTCCCACGACGGTAGGGCTGCCGCTCAACGGCGGCACCGATGCCTTCCAAGCCCTCAACGCGAAACTGGACGTCATCGTGGAACTCATGAGGACCCAGGCGGCCAGGGATGGAAGGTCACGTGCCCCTCCGGAGAGCCCTCCCCGTGAGAACGTGTCCCAGCACACCACCGGAGGCCGCTTCACCCTCTGAGGACAGCAGCTCATCCGCAACAAAGTAGGAGGACCCTCGCAAGCCCCCCCTCCGGAGCAAGAGGCTTCCTCCACACCGAAGAGGGGCAGGCACGGGGCACGCCGTCCCCTCTCGGAGATCAAAGTCCCCAAGGAGCGCCAAGACAGCCTGCCTTCACGCCCCCTCATCCCTACGGCGCAGCGACAACCGGAGCTATCCCTCCGACTGTGAAAATTTGAGAGGCATTTTGCAGAGCAGGAGCGCGCCCTGCGAGCCCTGTAGAAGACCTCTCCACCAGAGGACGAGGAGAGATCCCCGTTCTCCGACCATATCTTGAAGGCAGAGGTATCTCCCCGAACCTCTATCCCGACCTTCAAGCCCTACGACGGCCAGGGCGACCCGGCCGACCACTTTGACAGCTTCGACGCTCTGATGACCCTTCACGGAGCATCCGACGCCATCAAGTGCCGAGCCTTTGTGACCACCCTGGTCCAAGGCACCAAGCATGGTTCCGGGCCCTCGCCCCCGAATCCATCCAAGACTTCAAGCAGTTCGGGCGAGTATTCAAGGAGAGTTTCGCCGGTAGCGGCCCCCCTAGGTCAGTAGCGGGGCTTTTGGCCCTCAAACAGGCGCAAGGGGAGAAACTTCGGGCCTACATCTTTCGATTCAAATCGGAAGCCCTGAGGATCCCCCGCCTGGATGTCACCTCGGCCATAACCGCTCTGACCGGGGGCACCCGCGACGAGAACCTCCACCGCGAGCTTGTCCTCCACCCTCCCTCGACCCTTGTTGCGCTAGTGACTCTGACATTGCGCCACGCCGAGTGCGAAGAAGTGCTCAGTGCATGCCGAGACGCAACCGGCTCGGGTCGGGAGGGGGACAAGAAGCGGGCACCCGAGCCAAGATCGGGCCAAGGAAAAAGGCAGAATCGAGACGGGGAACGCAAGGAACCGTCACGGAAGTACGAGTGGTATACTCCCCTAACCGCTCCAGTGTACGAGATTTATGAAGACATCAAAGGCTCGGGCCTCCTCCGCCAACCCGAGCCAATGAAGTCGAAGAACCGCAGTCGTAGCAAGAATTGCCTGTTCCACAGCGACCACGGGCATCATACCGGCGACTGCCACCAGCTCCAAGACGAGATCGAGCATCTCATTCGTCAGGGGCACCTCTCCCGGTTTGTGACCGGGCACCAGGAAGACCGAGGCACCCCAGAGGAGATCGACAACGCCCCCGAGGGGTCCACATCAACGTCATCGCCGGAGGAGCTGCATCAAGAGGAGATAGTGGCCGAGGAAGGAAGCGTCATACTGAGCGGGCGAGCCGAGCCATCGAGCCTCCCAGGGCTCCGCCGAGCGAGCCCCAAGTCATAGTCTTCTCCGACCAAGACCTGGAGGGGCTGAGCACCCCGCATGACGACGCCCTAGTGATATCGGCCACAATAAACCGTTGTAACGTAGACAGGATTCTGGTTGACAATGGAAGTGCCCCTGATGTATTATCCTACGAATGTTTCCTTAAGATGGGGGAGGATCCGTCTAAACTCCACCCGATCCGGACCCCCCTGTGCGGGTTCAATGGCCAGGCCACCTATCCCGAGGGAGCCCTAAGCCTGCCGGTTACTCTTGGCACCCCACCCAAGACCGTTACGGTCATGGTGGACTTCATAGTGATCAAAGGTATGATAGCGTACAACGCAATCTTCGGTCGAGGAATCCTCAGCCGAACGAAAGCGGTGCCTTCTACCTATCACCAAAAGATGAAGTTTCCCACCAAAAATGGATTGGGGGAAGTCCGAGGTAACCACGCAATGGCCCGAAGGTGCTACAATATATCGTCGAAGCCACAAGGCCGGACAAGAAAAATAAGGGCCTCCGGGAAGTCGAGGAAAAATCCGCAACCGCGGAACCTGGAGGCGAATTGCTAGCGGTTTTCCTAAACGACGACCCGACCCTAGGAGTAAAGATCGGAGCCGACCTAACATCTGAGGTTCAACAGCAATACAAAGATTTCCTTTCCACGTACATCCGGATCTTTGCATGGTCTGATGATCAACTCCCCGGGATACCGGAAGATACGGTGGTGCATAAGCTCAACCTCGACCCAACCATGAAGCCCGTGCAACAACGCAGAAGGAAGCATGCGCCAGAGAAGCAGACGATTATCAAGGAGCAGGTCGCCAAGGGGCGGAAGACTGGCCTTTTTAGGCCGGTCCTGTACCCGACGTGGCTAGCTAACGTCGTCCTGGTGCCGAAAGCTTCGGGAAAGTGGCGGATGTGCGTAGACTTCACCGACTTGAACAAGGCTACTCCAAAGGATTGCTATCCCTTACAGAGCATCGACCAATTGGTTGATTCAACCTCGGGTAATGAGATACTCAGCTTCCTGGATGCCTACTCAGGTTACCACCAAATCAGAATGCACCCCGAAGACATCGAGAAGACCGCCTTTATCACCGACTTCGGCGTACACTACTACACCCGGATGCCTTTCGGGTTGAAGAATGCCAGAGCCACGTACCAAAGGCTAGTCAACCATATGTTCGAGGGACAGCTCGGTCGGAACGTCGAGGCCTATATCGATGACATGCTCGTGAAGACCCCCAAGGCCGAGGACCACTTCTCCGACCTAGTAGAAACTTTCAACACCCTCCTGAAGTACAACATGAAGCTCAACCCCGCCAAGTGCGCCTTCGGAGTAAAGTCCGAAAATTCTTGGGCTTCTTGGTCACTCAGCGTGGGATTGAGGCCAACCCCGACAAGGTCCAGGCCATCCTGGACATGCGCCCGCCCACCTGCATCAAAGACGTTCAACGCCTTACCGGGCGCGTTGCTGCGCTCAGCAGATTCCTGTCCCGCGCGGCTGAACGATGCCTACCCTTCTTCAAACTGCTGAGGGGGCCCAAAATGGCATCTGCTACATTCGCGTGGGACGAGGAATGCCAAAGAGCATTCCCTGAGCTTAAGGAGTTCCTGGCTTCGCCCCCAGTGCTTTCCAAGCCCGTCCCGGGGGAAGCCTTGTATCTCTATCTCTCGGCAACTCCATCCACAGTTAGCTCGGTCCTAGTCAAAAATGACTCAGGAATCGAGAGACCGGTCTACAACACAAGCAAGGTGCTCAACGAGGCTGAGAGAAGGTACCCCGCAACCGAGAAACTCGTGCTAGCGTTGGTTACCTCGGCCAAGCGCCTCCGACCTTATTTCCAAGGGCACTCCATCACCGTGTTGACCGGCGAACCATTGAAGAAGATCCTCGCTCACCTCGAAGCCTCGGGAAGCCTCGTCAAGTGGGCCATCATGCTCGGGGCCTACGATATATCGTATCGGCCTCACTCGGCTATCAAAGGCCAGGCGCTCGCCGACTTCATCGTCGAGAGCACCATCCCGACTGAAGAGAGATCTCCGTCCGCACCCGGGCCAACCTGGGAACTGTTCGTTGACGGATCTTCCAATTCAGCCGGGAGCGGTGCCGACATCCTCCTGAAGTCCCCCGAAGGGGCAGAGCTACAGTACGCCCTGAAGTTCAACTTCCAAGCATCCAACAACGCTTCCGAGTACGAGGCCCTCATATCGGGAGCCTGCATGGCCCGGCGGTTAGGAGTTGAGCGAGTCAGGATTCACACCGACTCCCAGCTAGTGGCTAGCCAGGTCAACGGCGATTATGAAGCTCGGGAGGCACCGATGATCAAATACCTCCAACTGGTCAAGACTGTGGCACAACAGTTCGAGAGTTTTGAGGTAGTCCGGATAGCTCGGGAGGAAAACTCCCGAGCTGACGCCCTCTCTCGGTTGGCCTCCTCTCTTGACCCCGAGGGTACTCGATCGGTCCTTCTCGAAGAGCTGGAGCGACCGAGCATTGATTCGGAGCTCCTAGCTGTTGGCTCAGCCTGCCCAGGCGACTGGCGTACCCCCTACCTGTCGTGGCTCCAAGACTCCGAGGAGCCTCCCGACCCTCGGGAAGCCCGAAGGTTGAAATACCAAGCTCGGTGATTCGTCACCCTGGATGGGGCACTTTACCGGAGATCCTTCTCTGGCCCTCTTCTAAAGTGCCTCGGTACCGACGAAGCCAACCGAGCGATCGAAGAAGTTCACGAAGGTCTATGCGGAGCGCATTTGGGGGGAAGGTCACTCGCCAGGATCTTGCTACGACGAGGTTACTGGTGGCCCACCCTACAGCGTGACTGCTCGACCTACACACAACGTTGTGACCGTTGCCAGCGATTCGACCACTTGGTCCATCAGCCAGCAACAGAGCTTATCACCCTAGCCGAGCCTTATCCTTTCGCTCGCTGGGGAATCGACATCCTCGGGCCATTCCCCACGGCCCAGGCCCAGAAGAAGTTCATCATCATCGCCATCGACTACTTTACTAAGTGGATCGAGGCCGAAGCCACTGCAAGGATCACCGAGACAGTCGTCTGGAATTTCATCTGGAAGTCGATCATCTGTCGCTACGGCATCCCCCGGGTGATAGTGAGCGATAATGGTCGACAATTTGATTCTCGTTACTTTCGAGACAGATGTGCCGACCTCAATATTTGCAATCACTTCACTTCGGTCGCCCACCCTCAGGCTAACGGACTAGTCGAAAATGCCAACAAGGCTATCTTGAAAGGCATCAAGACTAGGCTCGACAAAGCCAAGGGCAGCTGGCTCGAGGAATTGCCGAACGTACTTTGGTCACACAAAACGACTCCCAGAACGGCAACCGGTGAGACTCCTTTTCAACTAGTGTATGGCACCAAGGCTGTGATCCCGTTGGAGATCGGCAACCCCTCCCTCAGAGTCATCCGCTTCTCGTCCGAGGCAAACGACCAAAAACTGCTCGAAAATCTCGACTTAGCAGATGAAATCCGGGAGATTGCCAGCATCAGAGCAACGGAGTACCAACGCCGCCTCACTCGATACTACAACGCCAAAGTCCGAGACAGACACTTCCAGTCGGGAGACTTCGTCCTCAGGAAAGCCGAAGCCTCTCGACCACTTGAGGCGGCGGGCAAGTTATCCCCTAACTGGAGGGCCCCTACCGAGTGGTTGAGACACTTGGAAAAGGAGCATACTGCCTGTCTACAATGGAAGGAGAACCCATCCCTCGGACCTGGAACGCAGCTACATTACGTAAGTTCTACTTCTGAGTACTGAGTATTGTGCAGACGACATGAGATAAAACAAAAGGCTCCTTTCTTTCTATTCAAACAACACGTTTGTACATCAGGAAGGCCGAAGCCAATAGATTACATGTCAAAAAAAGCAAAAGATCCATCTAGCGCCGTCGTATGAGCCCGTCGCTCGGCTGACTCGGATGACCTTCCTGCGTCCAGCCACTGACTCTGCCTAGTGTAGAAACTGGCTCGGATAAAGGATAGTTGACCCCGTTGGCTCGGGCAGCTCGAGACAAAGGTGACAGAGGGATTAAGAAAGAGAAGGCTACCTTCCAAGTTGAACTTGGAAGAGAAGGAGGAGAGGGAATGCATATGAAAGCATCTTCCTCGCCAAACTGCCAACTCCTTGGAAGAAAGAGAGTGCAGGCACCCTCCGAAGAGTGAAAGAAAGGAGGAGCAGAGCAGAAGAGGGAAAAAGAGGCTGCTAGAAAGAAAAAGAAACCAGCAGAGCTGGTTGAGGAGGCAGGGGAAGGCCCGGAAGGGATGGAGCTTAGTTGGCTTCCTCCTCCCATCCGTGAGGCGAGCAGGAAGGGACGGGCAGCAGGGATGTCTGATCCCCCCATCCATCCTCCATCTCACCCCGCTGCAAGCGTCGCCGGGACTGATAAAGGGAAAACGGCGTGCCTCCGCGCGTCGGCCCCTTTTCAAGTCTGTCCGCCGGCCGTCGACTCCTTTTCAAGTCCGGAGCAGCAGGAACTCCCTGCCCCCCATCGTCGACAGCCTCCTCATCTGGAGCTTCCTCCATGCTCCGAATACCACGGCACAACGCAACGTGAAGAAGGAATGAGGAAAGACTGTTAGGGAAAACCCTAAGCGGTGGAGAGGAAGGGACGCCCTTCAGTCCTTTTATAGTCAAAGGGAGGCTACTTGCCTTAAATGATTCCCAGCCTCGAAAACATGCCAGAAGGATTTCTCCCTACAAACGGTCACCTCAGACTTCTCGTCTTTCGCCCCAGCGGGACACACGAAGAGGCCAGGCATTTAAAGCGTGGGAAAATGGGAAGACACCCTGTCAGACGCCCACCCAACCATCGTGCGAGATTCACGCAGAAAATATCGGCTCTTTCTAACAACCGCAGATACGCTGAACAGAATACGGCAACGACGGTATGGAACAGATAAGTCTTCATCACAATACCACTACCTTATTTATTTCTACACAAAAAGAAGGAAGTTTTCTCCTTCCAAAAAGAAAAAGGTATACAAAGAGAGGAAGCAAAGCGGATACATCAGGCCTCCGGCCCACCCTGAAGCTCGAAAGTGGAAGGCTCGGACAGTCCGCCCCCGGCATGCTCAGTGACGGCCGACCCTGGCACTGACCCCACCGGCGTGGGAACTGCCTCGGTTGCGTACCCTCCCGAGGCATCCGGAGTTGGCGACCCCTCGGGCGAACACCCCTCCTGATCCTCTTCGTCCGGTGTCGAGACAAAGGAGCTCGAGGATGACAGATCCGAGTCGTAGCACTGTCCGGATGGGAATTCAATCCCAGAATCCTGTTCCCACGCATAAGATACCGCCCGGTCGTAGCCCTGCTTGAACCCCTTGCGGATGCCTCGGCGAAGCGCTAACTCGTAGTAGGGAAGGGCAGCCTCCTTAAGGTCGACCCGGTAGGCCTCTGAGCTCTTGTACTGCTCTAGAGCCTCCGCCCCGGCCGATCCCACCCTACCAGCGAGCTCGGCCTCCCTTCGCTCCTCCTCGGCTGACCTTCGCTCGGCCTCAACAGTCCGCTCTTCGGCCGCCGCCACCTGCTTCTCCGCCTCGGCCCGATCGGCCTCGGCCTCCCGCCGAAGGTGCTTGGCTTCCTCCGCTCGGTCTACCAGCTCGGCCCGCTCGGTCTCCCACTGGCCCTCCAGCTCAGCACGCACAAGGCGCTCCTCCTCGAGAAGCTTGTTCTTCCTCTCGAGTGATTCACGAGCCTTGGCTAGCTGCTCGGTTAGCGCCCGGGTCTCCACCTGGCTCGACCGCATCAGCCCCTTGACTGAGGAGAGCTCCCGCCGAAGCCCATCACGCTCCTCGGTGAGCCGAGCCAACCTCCTGTCTGACCCACCAAGGGTCCAGGCCAGGTTCGCTCGCTCCCATTCCGACCGAGCATACGCTTCCGCCAGAGCAGCCCCCATCAGGGCCAGGACCAGACCGCCCTCCATAACCCTGGTGAGAGCCGTAGACGGGGAGTACTGCCTACCTCCCCCCCTCACCTTCATGGCTATACCGCGGCATACCTGGTGCAGGGGGCTCGAGATACCGAGCCTCTCCAAGGCCGTCGGAACGGAGAACCCCCTATCGCCGGGCGCCCCACCGTGTGGCTCAGATCGAGCCCCAGCCTCGGTGGCCCCTCGCGCCTCGGCCGGATTTGCTTGTGGCCCCTCAACCTGGATCAGCTAGCCACCTGCACCACCGCCCGAAGCGCCATCCCCGGTCGTAGTCACAGCACCACCAACTTCGGCCACGCCCCCCTCGGCCCTAGCCGAGGGGAGAGCCGGGTCAGCCCCGCTACCGGTTGCTAGAGCACCCTCGGCCCCCTGGTGATGAGGACATCCCACGACACTCGCTATGGCTCGGGTCGCCTGCACACCCTTGATTTGGTCGACTCATTCTCATCTTATGTATCTTCCTTTTATTGAGTCTTATCATATGTAATTTTCCTTTTATTGGGTCATGTCGCATGTATTTCCTTTTATTATGTCATGTTGTACTAGTCCATTTCCCCTATTTGGTCTAATTGGGCCCTAATACCTTAGTTTGGGCCTATTGGACTGAGTCTAGGACATGTTTGGTCTTTTGCCTTAAATGGCAGGGTTATTTTTGTCTTGTAAAGATGGGTTGCCTATAAATAGCCCCCATCTCCCTCCATGTACTCACTTTTGATGAAATATTGAAAACTACTTCATTCCACCTCTCAAGATCTCTCTCTTTTACTCTCTCTCTCTCATTCTCTCTCTCCCCAAGGGGAGTTCGACCCTCTCTCTCTCTCCTCCTTCCCCCTCACTTACTCCAACCCCCAACCACCTCCACTACCTCACCCACCTCCATTAAGGCCCTCCACTTCCCCATAGCCCCTCATTTACTCCCCCTCCTTGTCCCAAAGCAACTCTTCCACCTCCCAACACAATCCCCCCACTTCCCCACACAAATCCCACCCCTCCCAAGGCCAATTTCGAATTTGAACCTTCCCTCCATTGCCTTGGCCGCCCCATACCCCTCCCCCTCAAGCCAAGTTCGCCCCCAGCCTCCATTAACACTCCCCCTCTCTCTTGTGCACACCCACCTCTCCACCTCCAGCAGCTCCAGCCAGGTTCGCCATCACCCCTGCTCCCCTCAGACCTCCAGCAACCTTCCTCCATATCCCACAGCCCACAGCCACCCTCCCCTTGCTAAGTTACCCCACCCCAACACCATTTGACACCATAAGATTGCGGCTACATCAATAGTTCGTTGGCAGCAGAGTTGGGTCCTGAAAGTTGCAACATCTTTGGCCGATCCCTGATCTTCCTGGTGTCAAGGCCTACATCTCTGGAAAGGTCTTCCAGAGAGCTTTCCAGGCGAGGCGGTTTCGTCGGCATCCGAGCTCCGAGCTGTCCGCGGCAACCATTCTCCCTCGACTGCACAGGGCTTCTCAGGCCAGGAACCAGAACGACAGAGCAGGCTCTCCCACGACGAACCTTGAAGGAAACAGCCTTCAAGGTCTTCTACAAAGATCTTCCTCCCTCTGTCAGCGTCCAGGAACAGAAGGCAGAACCCCGTTCAGCATTCGACAACCAGAGATCTCAATTTTCTACCACAACCACGCCGATCTGCCTCCTCACAGTCTGCACCGACCACCGTCCACTCCTCTGGACACCCAGCTCTTCTCTGACATCAGAAGACTTCCCCGTTTGTTTTTCTGCAAAGTAGACTCGTCCACGGTTCCAACGAGTCTGGCGGTGCCAGATTTGGAGCTCAGGAGCGGTCGTGGAAACTTCTGCAACCTGCTATTTCAGATGGTGTTCGGCCAGAGACCAGAACTGCAACTACCTTCCAGTCACCGGAGCAGCCAGCCCCCAGATCGGAACGTCGCCCAAAAATTCAAGCCTTTCCCCTCTCCAGTTAGGAAGCTTTTGGCGCAAGTCTCGTCAGATTCTGAGCTCGGTTGAATTATTGGTAGCATCGACATCGATCCTCTATCCCGAAATACAGAAGCTAGGCAGAATCGGCGAAGCTCGGAAAATCGACTCTATCTTGCTCATTCCCCTCCCCGCTTGGCCGGCTGAAGGCCCCTCCCTGCGTGGAGGTAATTTTTGGTTGTAATACATTAACCCCCACCCCAAGATCCCCCCCCCCCCCTTGCACGGAGTGTAGTGCTGTACCTCTTCGTATTTTCAGGTCTAGCTCTATTGCCGCGGCGATCGGGTGTATACCCTCGCCTCCCGGCGCGCCCTCGTCTCCGAACGGGATCGGTGTCTTCACACCGATCAGGTGAGCTTCTGATCACACCCTTGTAGCTTCATTTCTGCAAATGTAGTATTGCCTTGAATGCCCGTCGGACGGTAAGAGAGTGCTCGGACTTCACTTTAGGCAATATCGTGCCCACCGCGGCCCGTGAGTGAGTGCCACCCAACACCCCGTCTTGCGGGCCAGCCACCCACAAAGTTGGGTCTCCTAGGCCCATTGGGGGTCAGCCATAGCATTGTAAGTCCATTAGGATAATTGGGTCCCGCCTCGGACCCTCACCATCATCTCCCGGATCCACCGGGTGAACGTGTGAGCCGTGTGGGCAAAAATCGTCATTGTGAGAATCATTGAGCGCTTGTATGCTTGCGGGTCTAAGTCCTAGGGTCATCTCATCATATTTAGTGGTCTTTGGGCTGTGCCACATCAAGTGGTATCAGAGCGGTCATAGGCTTGTCCTTACAAGTCTAGTCTTGGGTCACACTAAGTTTTTCTTAGGTGCACTCGCACACCCTTGCATAGCCCACCCAACTTTGCATGACCACTCGTAGTGGAACTCATTATCAAGACAATTCATCTTCTTCCAATAACATCATGAATCCCAATTCCCACGGTGACCGGTTCACCATGTCCTTTAGCTTCAAAGTAGTCCTACCCCACAACAAAATCACCACTGTGTTCCTTGATGAGTACTAATCGGAAAATTATGTCTCCCAAACTCTTGTGAACTCCTTATCACAAGAAGGGAAAATTGTCATCCATGGGGAATGGGTTTTCGTAGAGTTCTACGTACCTTGTGTAAGCCGCATTCCCTCCAAATCCATTACGTGGGGTAGTGGAGCATGGTGCAAAATTCGGCCCCTTGGGTCACATATTATTTTGGGAAAAGAATGGATGGAAGAACAACAAGCAATCATAGACCCCGAAGGAAAAGGGTGTCACTTGCAATCCCCGGGAGACAAGAAAAGGTTCCACTTCCCAAATTCTTATAACCAAGCCCTCTCCAAGTTTAAGCAAACCATTCAAAAGCGATCAGTTAAAGTGGAAAATGAGCCTCAAATCTCCATTGCACAAAACCAACCCGAACCCCAACATGAGCAACTCATCCCACCCACTGGTGAGCTAACCATAGAGGAGCCCCTAGCTACCTGGCTCAAGAAAGGTCCCATCTTGTACCCTTCAACCCCATGCAACCTCCCCATAGAGCAAGTTCAACTAGTGCCATGTCATTCTCGTCACACAACATATCAATCCTTTTGCTTTGTGGAAACCCTTGAAGACCTACTTAGGAGTTTGAGTTATCAAATGGGGTTGACTAGCATGTTGGCCATGGAACCCATTAAGCCCAAGTACCTTGCCTTTGCCTACTCATCCATTGGCTCCATTACATCTATTTGCACTATAGGCCAATGCACTAGTGAGCTTCTAATCTTCCTGCCAACCCCTAGGGAACTTGACCCAATGAGCCCCACAAAAAAATGCTCTCCTCTCCTCAAGGTCACACTTCCTAGTGAGTCCACACTCTTGTTGTTGCCCCTTGTCGATGAAGGTTCAACATGCATCGGGGAACGTCCTACTTGGGCCAACCTATCCAAGGACATAGAGGAATCCCTCCATAAGAGTTTCAATTTCTATGATCCTTTTGACCCCACTCAATGGAAATCCCCTCCTTCCACAAGGAAAGGGATTTCAATTCCCGATGAGTTTTACACCACTCCCCTACCACAAGGAGAGGGCAATCAAGCTAAGGAATCCACTTTGGTGCTTACCCCATTAGGAGACGAGTGCCCAGCCCACACTAGGGAGTGTATGCTTTGGAATGCTCAAGGTCCAGGATGGGAAGAAGCCTCATTCCCCTCAACCCAAGTCCTCCTAGATCCACATGTTCCCTTCCCACTAGCCCCTCATTACCAACCCACCTCCTGGCCCTCCTACATCTCTCCCTACCCCTCGCCCCTTTGCAAGGAGCATTACGATAAGTCCCACTGGGTTCATGATTTCCACTTCCCTATGTGTGCTAGGGACCCTAGGGCGACCACTTGGATTGAAACCCACCTCCACATCACCCACCCCTTAACCCATCTTGATCTGTTTGGCCACTCCCTATGGGCTTCCAAGTACTCCTCACCCACCACCCACTCCCTCCTACCCTCACCCACCATGTCAGGCCTAACCCACCCATTCCGAAATTCCGCCCACACTATGAGAGTCAATGCCAAGGGTGGCATCAACCTTGGAAATAAGGGAGTGACCCATCCCAAGATGTCCACCCCTTGGAACCGCTTCGATCCCCATGAGTGGAAACCCCCAAATCTCACAGATGGGACCATCTTGATAGGAATCCATGTATCAAAACCTTTTGCATCATGTGGTCAGGCTAGTCACATCATTTGTGTCATTCACACACTAGGTCCAGTGCATGATAGGCTTACATTTGGACAAGTTGGTCTTCCCCCACTCTTCATCCGTCTCATGCATGATAGGGCCACTTGTGGCTGTCCCGGTCCACCTAAGTGCATCAAGGTTCACATGGTTTCTAAGCATGATAGGTCAATTCATGGATGCCCTGGTCCTCCTAAGTCTGTCAAAACCAATCTAACACTTGATAGGGCTGAATTTGGCTGTCCAGGCCCTCCCTTCATCCCTATAGGATAATCATTCATGACAGTGCATGGTTTTAGGCCTAGAAAGCCCTCGGATCTCATTCCCCTTCCCCCACATGCTAGGGTGTCAGTCTCAGCTGAGTCCTTTGCATAGCATATCAAAGAGTTGCATGATGACATCCGCAAGCATATAGGGAAAAGCAATGAGGCTTACAAAAGACGGGCAGATGCTCACCGGCGCCACTGTGAATTCCAAGTGGGAGACCTAGTGATGGTGAAGATGGAGCGGCTCCTTCCCGGGCCTGCCTCCAAGTTGAGGGCACGAGGGTCGGGACCCTTTCGAGTTCTACGACGACTTGGCAGTAATGCTTATGAGCTTGACCTGCCAGAGAGCTATGGGGTGCACCCTACTTTCAATGTGGCAGATATGGTACCCTACAAAGGTCCCGCGGTGGAACCCAGTGAGGAGCATGAGCTTTTACCCCACCTTGAGAGGGACACTTCCGGAGGGACTCCACCTTCTAGCCTGAGAGACCGACGAGAGCAGATAGAGGCAATACTGGATGAGCAGAGCATCATTACGAGGCACAAGGTGTATCAGCGCTACTTGGTTAGGTGGAAGAACCGTCCCCCGACGGAGGATACTTGGGTGAGTCGGGAGGACCTGCTGCGGTTGGATCCCGACATTCTGGAGCACTATGACAGCCAGGCAGACCCGCACTCGACAGGGTCGAGTGTACCCCACCCCGGGGGATTTGATGAGGACATCCCACGACACTCGCTATGGCTCGGGTCGCCTGCACACCCTTGATTTGGTCGACTCATTCTCATCTTATGTATCTTCCTTTTATTGAGTCTTATCATATGTAATTTTCCTTTTATTGGGTCATGTCGCATGTATTTCCTTTTATTATGTCATGTTGTACTAGTCCATTTCCCCTATTTGGTCTAATTGGGCCCTAATACCTTAGTTTGGGCCTATTGGACTGAGTCTAGGACATGTTTGGTCTTTTGCCTTAAATGGCAGGGTTATTTTTGTCTTGTAAAGATGGGTTGCCTATAAATAGCCCCCATCTCCCTCCATGTACTCACTTTTGATGAAATATTGAAAACTACTTCATTCCACCTCTCAAGATCTCTCTCTTTTACTCTCTCTCTCTCACTCTCTCTCTCTCATTCTCTCTCTCCCCAAGGGGAGTTCGACCCTCTCTCTCTCTCCTCCTTCCCCCTCACTTACTCCAACCCCCAACCACCTCCACTACCTCACCCACCTCCATTAAGGCCCTCCACTTCCCTATAGCCCCTTATTTACTCCCCCTCCTTGTCCCAAAGCAACTCTTCCACCTCCCAACACAATCCCCCCACTTCCCTACACAAATCCCACCCCTCCCAAGGCCAATTTCAAATTTGAACCTTCCCTTCATTGCCTTGGCCGCCCCATACCCCTCCCCCTCAAGCCAAGTTCGCCCCCACCCTCCATTCACACTCCCCCTCTCTCTTGTGCACACCCACCTCTCCACCTCCACCTCCAGCAGCTCCAGCCAGGTTCGCCATCACCCCTGCTCCCCTCAGACCTCCAGCAACCTTCCTCCATATCCCACAGCCCACAGCCACCCTCCCCTTGCTAAGTTACCCCACCCCAACACCATTTGACACCATAAGATTGCGGCTACATCAACAGTTCGTTGGCAGTAGAGTTGGGTCCTGAAAGTCGCAACATCTTTGGCTGATCCCTGATCTTCCTGGTGTCAAGGCCTACATCTCTGGAAAGGTCTTCCAGAGAGCTTTCCAGGCGAGGCGGTTTCGTCGGCATCCGAGCTCCGAGCTGTCCGCGGCAACCATTCTCCCTCGACTGCACAAGGCTTCTCAGGCCAGGAACCAGAACGACAGAGCAGGCTCTCCCACGATGAACCTTGAAGGAAACAGCCTTCAAGGTCTTCTACAAAGATCTTCCTCCCTCTGTCAGCGTCCAGGAACAGAAGGCAGAACCCCGTTCAGCATTCGACAACCAGAGATCTCAATTTTCTACCACAACCACGCCGATCTGCCTCCTCACAGTCTGCACCGACCACCGTCCACTCCTCTGGACACCCAGCTCATCTCCGACATCAGAAGACTTCCCCGTTTGTTTTGCTGCAAAGTAGACTCGTCCACAGTTCCAACGAGTCTGGCGGTGTCAGATTTGGAGCTCAGGAGCGGTCGTGGCAACTTCTGCAACCTGCTATTTCATATCATGTTCGGCCAGAGACCAGAACTGCAACCACTTTCCAGTCGCCGGAGCAGCCAGCCCCCAGATCAGAACGTCGCCCAAAAATTAAAGCCTTTCCCCTCTCCAGTTAGGAAGCTTTTGGCGCAAGTCTCGTCAGATTCTGAGCTCGGTGGAATTATTGGCAGCATCGACATCGATCCTCTATCCTGAAATACAGAAGCTAGGCAGAATCGGCGAAGCTCGGAAAGTCGACTCTATCTCGCTCATTCCCCTCCCCGCTTGGCCGGCTGAAGGCCCCTCCCTGCGTGGAGGTAATTTTTGGTTGTAATACATTAACCCCCACCCCAAGATCCCCCCCCTTGCACGGGGTGTAGTGCTGTACCTCTTCGCATTTTCAGGTCAAGCTCCATCGCCGCGGCGATCGGGTGTATACCCTCGCCTCCCGGCGCGCCCTCGTCTCCGAACGGGATCGGTGTCTTCACACCGATCAGATGAGCTTCTGATCACACCCTTGTAGCTTCATTTCTGCAAATGTAGTATTGTCTTGAATGCCCGTCGGACGGTAAGAGAGTGCTTGGACTTCACTTTAGGCAATATCGTGCCCACCGCGGCCCGTGAGTGAGTGCCACCCAACACCCCGTCTTGCGGGCCAGCCACCCACAAAGTTGGGTCTCCTAGGCCCATTGGGGGTCAGCCATAGCATTGTAAGTCCATTAGGACAATTGGGTCCCGCCTCGGACCCTCACCATCATCTCCCGGATCCACCGGGTGAACGTGTGACCGTGTGGGCAAAAATCGTCATTGTGAGAATCATTGAGCGCTTGTATGCTTGTGGGTCTAAGTCCTAGGGTCATCTCATCATATTTAGTGGTCTTTGGGCTGTGCCACATCACCTGGGTCCCAGCCAAAGGAGGAATCGAGCCCGCATCATCGCCGCCTGTGGGGGCAGCCCCGACCTCCTCGGACCCCTCCGGCTCGGCTAATGGGAGAGCCCGCCCGAGAGGGTCGGCCCCATTGTGCCCGGCGGAGGGGTGAGCCGCGGTAGGGTCACCTTTGACCGTGGGTACGACCCCGGCCTTCTTGGCCCACTTTCTGACCCTCGCAGCGTCCCAGATCATACCCTCCACAGGGTCCTTGCGCTTGGGTCCCCGCGGTCCGGAGGATTCACCCTGGGCCACTCCCTTGCCCTTATCTTTGGTTCGGGAGTGACCCGCGGGAGCAGTCGGTTCGTCGGCAGGCGAGTCATCTCCAAGCTCGATCACCTCTGTGGCCTCCTTCAGAGGCTCCCGCCTGGTGTCTGCACAAGGAAGAAGACATGTTCAGGAAAAGAAAGATGACCCCCACATCCGAAGGAGGATCTCAGTTGTAGCACCTGAGCCCGATGGATGCAGCCGCGTAAGAAGACACCGCTCGATATTCTCCGACGTCACCAGCTCTTCAGTGGACTGGCGGTGCTTCAGCAAAATGGCAGCATACTCATCCACATGAGGAGGGAACTCATCCTGTCTGGGAGGGACGTTAGGGTGGAAATTGGGGATTACCGGGCACCTCCAGGTTTCCTCCACTGAGCAGATCCCCACCCAGAAGAATTGGGTCTTCCACCCCTTATGCGAAGAATCCTTCGCCGCCAAAGAAATACAACTCCTAGTTCGCCTCGCCTGGATGAAGTAGAAGCCCTTCCCCGCCAAAGGATGTGCTTTCAACTCAAATAAAAAGTGGAAGAGGTCCATGGAAGGAGGAACTCCGCACCGACGGTAGAGAATACGAAAGGCGGAAAGGAGGAGATAAGAGTTGGCTACCAACTGAATGGGCGCCAACCGAAAAAAATTAAGAAGATGAAGGATGAAAGGTTCAAAAGGAAGGCAGAATCCACCCTTCCACGACAGAAGAAACATACAGATGTGGCCTGTACGAGAGTCTAGGCTCGTCTCGTATGGAGTAGCAGCGGCAAAACTATACTTGTGGGGCAGGCGATACTGGTGCTCCAGCCTCCTCACATCCGCCTCCCCCAGTTCCCTATAGTTGGGGACCGGCGCCCTCGCCACCGGCTCGTCCTCCCCCTCCTCAACATCTGGGCGCTGTCCCGCCATGAAGTCAGAAGAAGAGTCTGAGGGAAGACGGTCTCGAGAACCTGAAGATTCAGGGGAGGAGGAAGCTGCTGGACGGCCTCCGCGGTTATCGCCGCCAACTCCTTGAATGTCGCCGCAAGCCTCTGCTCCTCCGACGAGTCCTCACGGTGCATCGAAGAGCCCGAAAAATGAGAACAAAAGAGAGCCAAAACCCTAAGAAACGGAGGGAGTCTGGAATGACAACAAGCGCCCAACACCTATAAACCCACGCGGGAGGGGGCGCGTCATTCCAACCTCTGAGAAAAGGGGGCCCCTTCAGTTCAAATCTGTCAGGATCATCATTAACACGGGCACAGGTGACCACGACACGTGGCTTCCTAAACACTGCCAGATTTCCACCCACCTGAGCCACGCTGGTTCGAAACCCCAAACATCTACTCGACCGAGCTTACTAAAGCTCGGGAGTAGAAGGGGGACAAGTGGAGAGGGGGATTTCTGTAGCCCAATTAAGAGTAGTCAAACTAGGCCCATCAGGACCAAACGAGGCTCAGCTCATCCGAGTGACCGCCCTCTAGGGCCCACTTCAGCAGAAAAGCCCAATAAAGATCACTCGGGGTCCCATCCTATTGCATCCCTACGGTTTTGATGATGTCTCACACTATAAATCAATATGTTTCTATCTCTAGATCAATTCATGCTTTATCACTTAGGACAGTGTAGTTCATCTGGTTGTCATATAGACATGCATTACTTGATCAAGTCTATACACTGCCAGCATACACGTTCAAAGTCTATGCATTGAAGTCTGTACATTGGCCATGTCTGTACAGAGTCTTTTGCATTCCTTCATATCAAGTCTAGACATTGTGCATTCCTTCATATGGAGTCTATTCACTGCATGCTACAAAGTCTGCACATCCTGTTTGCACTAAGTCTGTACATTGTCTATGCCTTCACGTGTCTGGTTGCATGAGTCATTGAAGTTTGTACATCGCTTGGCGCTCACCAAGTCTGTACATCGCTTGGCGCTCACCAAGTCTATACATCGCTTGGCGCTCACCAAGTCTATACATCGCCTTCAAGCTTTCCAAGTCTGTACATCCACCGTCTCATGCAGTGTCTCATCCAAAGTCTATACATTCACATGTAGGCAAAGTCTGCACATTGGCAAAGTCTGTACATCTGACCGTCTCATTCAGCATCTTACACTTGCAAGTCTATACATTGCCTTTGGGCATCCAAGTCCATACATTGGCAGGGTGTCTGTGTTTCAAGTCATTCGTCAAGTCTATACATTCCCAGTCTTTACCTACGTTTAGAACCCCAAGTCTATACATTGGTAAAGTCTACACATTGTGCTTTGAAGCTGCACCAAGTCTATACATTGTCTCACCCACATCTTCAAAGTCTGTACATCTGATCATCTCTTCCAGCGTCTCACGCTATCAAGTCTGTACAGCATTTGCGTACAGTGCATCGCCATCCAAAGTCTGTACAGCCAGCTCTGTCTCACCTTGCGTCTCTTCAAGTATGTACAGCCTTGGCGTATGCTTTCATAAAGTCTATACATCGTGGGCTTCGAGTCTTCAAAGTCTGTACATTCTTCAAGGGGTAAGTCTATACATCGTTCGCTTAACTCCAGCCTGTGCATCGTATAGTCTATACACTCCCTTGTTTTCATTTCTATACATTCGATTGCTTCATACATTACACAGAAGTCTACACATTCCCCTCTATTATGTTAATGCATCATTCTGCAAGTCTGTACATTTGGGTCGCATGAAGGCTTTCAAGTCTATACATTCTCACGTTGTACATACTTGCTTATTTGCTACTTCTAAAGTCTATACACGTTGTGTTAAAAGCCTGAACTAACTAGTTACATTTCTTTTGTCTCTACCTGCAGATGATTCAGGTTGATGATTGGGCACGTGATCTGAGGATGATGCTTGGCACGTGATCCGAGGATGCTCTGGAAAAGGAGGGAACGAGCCCCACTCACGCCACTCGTGTGAAGTCATGGTATTCAGGTCGGATGCCATATAAAAGGTGTCTTCTGCGAATAGAAGGATAGAACTGGAAGAAAAAGCTGAGAAGAAGAATCCCAGAGCAGAAGAAGAAAAGAGAGAGCCTCCACGTTCCAGAGAGAAGATAGAGAGAAAAGATTTGAGAGAATTGTTCTGAGAGAAAAGTCTGAGTGAGAGAGAAGTGTCTAATTTGCTTCCTCGGAAGCTACATTGTTTTGTTTTTTAGAAACGATTGTCTTCATCGATTGTCTTGTTTTTCAGTTTCTTTCTTCATATTTCAGATTCCATATTGTTACCCTCCAGTGTTTGGAGGAAGGGAGAGATACTCCGGTTTCCCTCTGGGCCGCAGAGGAAGAGAGATCTGTGATCTCTGGTTTTGCCAGTGACGGGTTGTCACTAGCAGGTTCCCTCCGGTTTGGAGGAAGGGAGATTCATCTCCGGTTCTGGTCTTGCGGGTAGCAGGTCCAGGTGTCAAGCTCTGTGGGTAGCAGAGTTTGGGTTGAGGGATTTGTTTCCCTTGGTTGGTCAAGCTGTGTGGCAGCATTTTGTTCGCAGACTGGGTCTGCTGTTTCTAGCCATGGCTAGTGGAAGCCTCACTCTAGTTGGAGTGAGGGGTGGATGTAGATTGTGGACTACAATCGAACCACCTTAAAAATACTTGTCTCATCTGTGGTTTGCTGTTATCGTTTGTGCTCTCCATCTACTTGGCATTTTGTTTGACTGTGAACAGCCTTTTCAATCGCACTTACTTATTCTGTCTTGGTTATTGACTGCGTTAGCAATACTCTTTCGTTGTATCTGAAGGGTTGAAATTCAAAGTAGTGATTTTTAGCTGAAGTTTTTAAATCAGGAGTGATCTATTCATCCCCCCCTTCTATATCACTCTTCGCTGCGCATAAGATTTGGTATCAGAGCAGGTTTGCATCATGTGGACAAACGGTCAGGGTAATTCTAATGGTCCTCGAAGTTTCATGCCTGAAGGTCAATCCATTAGTCGCCCTCCATTCTTTGATGGTAATAACTATCTCTTCTGGAAAAATAGGATGGAGGTGTTCATCAGGGCACAGAGTCATAAGCTGTGGAGGGTAATCACTAAAGGGCCATATGATCTTCCACCGAACGAGGACGCGTAGACAGATGATCATGTCAAGCTATCTTCACTTAACTGGACGGCGCTGAACATCATCCAGTGTGCTGTTCACCCAGATGAATACACCCGCATATCATCCTACAAGACGGCCAAGCGAATGTGGGACGAGCTGCAACTAATCTACGAAGGTACAGCTCAAGTGAGAGCCTCGAAGGTAAATCTCTACACCTCTGAATATGAATTGTTTAAGATGAAACCAGAGGAGAACATCACTGAAATGTATGCCAGATTATCTTTGATCACGAATACTCTTAAGGAGCTAGGGAAAGAGATGACTGAAGCAGATGTAGTCAGGAAGATACTTAGGTCTCTTACCCCAGCATGGCACACTAAGGCCATCGTGATAGAAGAGTCAAAGGATTTGATGACTATGACAGTGACTGAACTCATAGGATCCCTCATGACCTATGAGATGAACTTTAAAAGAGGTGGTGAAGGAAGTGACAGGAAGGGCAAGAATATTGCTCTCAAGGCATCCTGCAACAAGGGCAGCAGTAGCAGCAGCAGTAGCGGTGAGTCCAATGAGTTTGATCTCGACCAGGAGGAGCAGGCAATGCTCACTCGACAGTTCAGTAAATGTTTAAGGAATAAGGGGAAGATCTTTAAGAGGAAGAAGCCATACTCCTTTAGCAAGAACGTTGAATCTAGCAATAATAAGAACAAAAATACTAAGAGAGTGACTTGTTTTCATTTCAACAAACAGGGACACATGAAAGGGGACTACCCAGATCTCCAGAAGAAGGGTCCCTACCTTCAGAAGAAGAGCTCAAAGGTGCAGAAAAAGAAGAAGCCACAGGCAATGGTCTGCACGTGGAGCGATGAGGAAGAAGATCCGAAAAGCACTTCCTCGGAGGAAGATGAAGAAGGAATTTGCCTAATGGCAAACAGCGAAGAGGAGGTAACAAATATCTTTGAGAATTTTTCTATTGATGATTGGGAAGATGCCTATGCTGAATTATTAGATAAGTTTAATTCACTTAGTAAAGAGCATAGGGTTCTGAAGAGAAAATTCAATACCAATGTTGAAGAACAAACCCAAGTATGTGAGGAAAATCAGAAACTAAAAGAAGAGTGATGGGGACATCACCTCCCATGCCCAAGTTCACAGCTCGTCTCCTCGCCCCGGTTGCATCCGGCATGGTCTAGTTATTTAATTTTGAGTCCTATGTAATTTTTATTTGAGTCATTTGATGTATTTTCCCTTTTATTTGAGTCATGTACCTAGGTTAATGAGTCATCTACCTAGGTTAAGTGTCATTAGATTGTTTAGAATGGTTATTGGGCCCAATTCTTTGGGCTAGGCCCAGGGGCGCCCCTACCCCCTTGGTCTTTGGTCATTGTAGTAAGAGTCAGGGACTTTTGTAGAAATGTGGGTTGCCTATATATAGGACCCCATTTCCTCCATTTGAACTAATGAATCAATGAATGAAAATTGCCATTTGAGAGTTCAAATTTCCTATTGGAGAGATTCCATTAGTTGGGTGAGAAACCCTTGGGAGTGATTCCCACCTATCCCCCCCATCTCTCTCTACCTCTCTCTCTAATAAGTCATTTTCTCTCTCCTCCACTTTCTCTCTCTAAAACATGCACCCCTTTCTCTCTCCTCCCCTCCCAACCACCTTTCTCTCTCTTCCCCCCCTCCAATAACTCATCCCCAACTCCCCACCAACCCACCTTAACTCCACCCCAGCCCCAAGGGAGATTCCACCACTCCCCACTCCACCCTCCAACCACCAACCACCCACTCCCCTTCCCCAAGCACCCTCTCATCTCCCAAGGGAGAATTCCCACTCTCCAAGCCCCCTTTTACCTTACCCACACACCTCTTCCCATCCCCCAAGACCAAAATTTAATCCCACCCTTAAACCCATTTTCAAATACCCTTTCCCTCTCACCCACCTTCCCAAATTCGTAGCTCCTCCTCCCACCACCTGTTAGACCCCCTTCCAGACCCCATTCTTCCCTTCCCCCACCTTGGAACACCCCCTCCTAGACCCCCTCACAGCCCGGGCTTTCCCCACACTCATCCACCCCCATTTCCCCTCCCATATACCCCATTCCCCCCCGTCATCTTCAACCTACAGTTCCTAGTTGCAGATCTGCAGAAGAGTAGCAGCTTGCAGAGGCGACCACGGTTTCCTCCGGATGTTTCTGAAGGTTCAAGAGCCATTGTTGGAAGCATCTTTCAGTCCTCTCACAACGGTGATGGTCCCATCTCGTTCTGAATTCGTGATCGCCTAGGGGAGTCATTCTTCCCTGACTGCACAAAGCCTCCCTGGCAGGAGACTAGATCCGGAGTGGAAGCCTGACTGTGACGGTCCTGCTTAGAATCTGATCAAGAGTTCTTCTTCAAAAAGCTTCTACTACGGGTCTTCTTTCTTCTCCAAAAAGCAGAGCTCAGTTTGGTGTCTGGAACCAGGAGTTATCAATTTTCTCCCCCGGGTGCGCGATTCTGCTTCCCCACAGTCTGCACCGACCTCTCATCAGAGTTCAGAGCCCACTGGTCTTCTCCGACAATGTTTGGCTTCCCTGCCAGTTTTTCTTCGAAGAGGACCCGTCAACGGTTCCAACGGCTCCGGCGGCACCAGATTCTAAGTTCAGGAGCGGTCGTGGCATCCTCTTCTTCCTGCTGTTGGAAACCTCAAGCTGTCAGAACCGAGGGTCTTCCACCATGTTCAAGCCCCTACCCCGACCAGCAGTGGTGCCCAAAGAAATCAAAAAACTTCAAGCATCATCCCGATCCAGCTATGAAGAATCTCCAAGTGATCTCGTCATCGGAAAAATTCTGGAGTGGCCACAGCATCATGATAACCATCAGTTAGTCCTGAAGCACAGACAGCGGACAGAACCGACGTCGGCTTCCTTGTTGATCGCTAGTTCAGTGTCACCCCTCCCCGCTTGGCCGGCTGAAGGCCCCTCCCTGTGTGGAGGTAGTTTTGGATGTAATATCAGTTCACCCCCACCCCTAGATCCCCCCCTTGCATGGGGTGTAGTGTTGTAACAATTTGAGCAGGTCAAGCTACCCCGGCACGGCGTGTGGGGAACCCACGCTTCCCCGCTCGCCCACGTCTCCGAGCGGGACCAGTTTCTTCAAACCAGTCAAGTAAGTGCTCCACTACTAGCTCCATTTAGTGCTTGTTTTTTCTAATATTAGTTTATAAACTCCGCTGTCCGTGAGAGTGAGAGCCCGATCCTTGAGCACCTTGCTTCAAGAGATCACCGTGGGGTGAGGAGTGTAACCCGTGCCTTGGCACCTCGTCGGCTCCCTTGAATTGGGCTGCCATTACCCTTGGGAATTAACCTAGGCCTTGCTGGCCCTCTACCAGCAAGGGCCCAGCCCTCACAACCTCTCCTTCGCATTTCCAAGCTACCCCGGGTCTTGGGTGAGCATCGGGTGAGCGGTCGCCATTATTGGTCCGTTTGAATTGCAAATTGTGCTTGTTCATTTTGGTCCAAGGGTGTGTCACATCAAATTGGTATCAGAGCAAGTCATTGACTTGTCTCTACAAGTCAAGTCCTAGGGCATACTTGCATTGGAGTCATCATCAATCTGACCCTTGCATTGATCCCCCCGATCATCATGGCCCCTCTCTCAATCATCTCCCATGCATGCTTACCTAATGGAGAGCCCGTAGAAATTGATTTCATTGACCTAGAATCTGAAAATTGGGTGTCCCCCGATATCATTACCTCTCTTTGTAGGACCGGACAAATTGTGCACAATGGAGACCAAGTCTTTATTGAATTCCATAAATGGTTCAGGAAGACTAAGTAATTGGATGGAGCTTGGTGTCAAGAGGGAACATTGGCGGGTCCATGTATAATCCTAGGAAAGAAATGGTTAGATGAAAGGAATGCCGACATCGACCTAACACGTCGGACTTGCCTAGTGCATCCGCCACACCTTTCGGGAACCTTTAAATTCAACAACCTTGTATTCTCCCACTCGCGGGAATCCCACCCTTGTTCACCACCCCGGGTGCACCATACTCTGGCCATCATCACCCCACCATCAAAGAACCTTCCCACTCCATTAGCTTTGGAAGAAGTAGTCCACCCGCTTTGCCACATGAAGACAAATACCCCTCGGGAACCTATCCCCTCCATGGAGAGCACCCATGTCCCAATTGAAGAGGAAGCCTCGCACGAGGATCTTCACCCTACACCACCCCCTCTAGATAGGGCCGAATTCATCTTAGAAGAGTCCCTTGTTAGGTGGCTAAGGGAGAGCTTGATTAGAGAAATCATGACCCATACCTACCTACCCTTGAAGCAAGACCACCATCTAGTGCCCATCCACACTCCTCACACAACAATCCAATCCTACTACGAAGTAGAGGGTTTTGATGATCTCATTAAAGGTCTAGAATGGCAGCTAGAGTTGACTTGCTTGTTGACCTTAGGGACGGCCCACCCAACAAACCTTAGTCTCATCCACCCTTGTGATGGGTCTATCACCTCGGTCTGCACCATTGGTTGCTACACTAGCGACCTTCTTTTCCTTCTCCCTATGGTGGAAGAACCCATCTCTGTCCACTCCCCTACTATTGAGATCCCAAGTGCTTTGGTCGGCCAACCCACTAACGACCATGGCCCAATTATCTTGGAGGAGGATGACCCATAATTTTGGGGCTTTGAGGATGTGGAGTTCCTCTCTCTAGGTAACCATTTCAACGATCCCTTTGACCCCTTCCTATACCCATGTGGCCCAACCATCTTACCCACCACCCACCCTTTCCTACCCTCACCCACCATATTGGGCCAAACCCACCTCATCCATGACCCGGGTTACACCTTGGGAGCCATGACCTTGGGCCACATATCCCTAGGTAATAAGGTTGTGCCCCACCCTATGATGACCACCTTCTTGGATCCATTCGATCCTTTCCAATGGGAGTTCAAAGGTTGTCCCACACCTATACACATGGAAGTCACTTTTGGGAAAAGTATGCATGTGTCTAGGCTTTCTACACCCCTTGGCATGAACACTATGTTGGGTCCATTCATTCATATCACCCACATGTCAAGTAGAAAGCATGAGTGGTCTAAATTCAGATGTAGTGGTCCACCTTCACTCATCATGAGTCGTAGGCATGATAGGAGTATTCATGGATGTCCGGGTCCCCCAGCATTTGTCACCCCCATACATGACCGGATCACCTATGGATGCCCCGGTCCTCCCCATTCCATCAAAGTCTTCTTGGAGTCAAAGCATGATTGGTCTACTTTTGGTTGCCCAGGTCCACCCATCACCCCTAGAATGTCAACATTCATAAAATTGCATGAAAGCCTTTGCAAGCACATAAGCAAGGAAAATGAGATCTATAAGAGGCAGGCTGACTCCCTTCGGCGTCACCAAGAATTCCACGTGGGTGACTTTGTGATGGTGAGGAAGGAGAGGCTCTCCCCGGGAGTCATCTCCAAATTGAGGCCACGTGGGGCTGGTCCCTTCCAGGTCCTGAGGCGCATTGGCACTAATGCCTATGAGTTAGATCTCCCCGAGGAGTATGGAGTGAGTCCCACATTCAATGTAGCCGACCTAGTGCCATATAAGGGACCCACGGTGGTACCCAGTGAGGATATTGAGCCTATTCCCTCCGTTGAGAGAGCACCCACCCGTGAGGAGAGACCACCAGCCAAGAGAGCCCAGCGTGAGAGCATTGAACGAATATTGGATGAACAGGTCACTACCACCAAGAGCAAGGTATACGAGCGCTATCTCAGCAGGTGGATGGATCGGTCTCGTTCGGAAGACTTGTGGGCAGTACCACTTCTACACCCTCCTAGGAGGGAAGGGCATTTACTCGACGGAGTCTAGTTCTCCGCACCCCGGAAGTATGATGGGGACATCACCTCCCATGCCCACGTTCACAGCTCGTCTCCTCGCCCCGGTTGCATCCGGCATGGTCTAGTTATTTAATTTTGAGTCCTATGTAATTTTTATTTGAGTCATTTGATGTATTTTCCCTTTTATTTGAGTCATGTACCTAAGTTAATGAGTCATCTACCTAGGTTAAGTGTCATTAGATTGTTTAGAATGGTTATTGGGCCCAATTCTTTAGGCTAGGCCCAGGGGTGCCCCTACCCCCTTGGTCTTTGGTCATTGTAGTAAGAGTCAGAGACTTTTGTACAAATGTGGGTTCCCTATATATAGGACCCCATTTCCTCCATTTGAACTAATGAATCAATGAATGAAAATTGCCATTTGAGAGTTCAAATTTCCTATTGGAGAGATTCCATTAGTTGGGTGAGAAACCCTTGGGAGTGATTCCCACCTATCCCCCCTCTCTCTCTCTACCTCTCTCTCTCTAATAAGTCATTTTCTCTCTCCTCCACTTTCTCTCTCTAAAACATGCGCCCCTTTCTCCTCTCCCTCCCAACCTTTCTCTCTCTTCCCCCCCTCCAATAACTCATCCCCAACTCCCCACCAACCCACCTTAACTCCACCCCAGCCCCAAGGGAGATTCCACCACTCCCCACTCACCCTCCAACCACCAACCACCCACTCCCCTTCCCCAAGCACCCTCTCATCTCCCAAGGGAGAATTCTCACTCCCCAAGCCCCCTTTTACCTTCCCCACACACCTCTTCCCATCCCCCAAGACCAAAATTTAATCCCACCCTTAAACCCATTTTCAAGTACCCTTTCCCTCTCACCCACCTTCCCAAATTCGTAGCTCCTCCTCCCACCACCTGTTAGACCCCTTTCCAGACCCCATTCTTCCCTTCCCCCACCTTGGAACACCCCCTCCTAGACCCCCTCACAGCCCGGGCTTTCCCCACACTCATCCACCCCCATTTCCCCTCCCATATACCCCATTCCTCCCCGTCATCTTCAACCTACAGTTCCCAATTGCAGATCTGCAGAAGAGTAGCAGCTTGCAGAGGTGACCACGGTTTCCTCGGATGTTTATGAAGGTTCAAGAGCTATTGTTGGAAGCATCTTTCAGTCCTCTTCTCAATGGTGGTGGTCCCATCCCGTTCTGAATTCGTGATCGCCCAGGGGAGTCATTCTTCCCCGACTGCGCAAAGCCTCCCTGGCAGGAGACCAGATCCGGAGTGGAAGCCCGACTACGACGGTCCTACTTAGAATCTGATCGAGAGTTCTTCTTCAAAAAGCTTCTACTACGAGTCTTCTTTCTTCTCCAAAACGTAGAGCTCAGTTTGGTGTCCAGAACCAAAAGTTATCAATTTTGTCCCCCGGGTGCGCGGTTCTGCTTCCCCACAGTCTGCACCGACCTCTCATCAGAGTTCAGATCCCACTGGTCTTCTCCGACAATGTTTGGCTTCACCGCTAGTTTTTCTTCGAAGAGGACCTGTCAACGGTTCCAACGGCTCTAGCGGCACCTGATTCTGAGTTCGGGAGCGGTCGTGGCATCCTCTTCTTCCTACTGTTGGAAACCTGAAGCTGTCAGAACCGAGGGTCTGCCACCCTGTTCAAGCCCCTACCCCGACCAGCAGCGGTTCCCAAAGAAATCAAAAAAATTCAAGCATCATCCCGATCCAGCTATGAAGAATCTCCAAGTGGTCTCGTCATCGGAAAACTTCTGGTGTGGCCACAGCATCATGATAACCATCAGTCAGTCCTGAAGCACAAACAGCGGACAGAACCGACGTCGGCTTCCTTGTTGATCGCTAGTTCAGTGTCACCCCTCCCCGCTTGGCCGGCTAAAGGCCCCTCCCTGTGTGGAGATCATTTTGGATGTAATATCAGTTGACCCCCACCCCTAGATCCCCCCCCCTTGCATGGGGTGTAGTGTTGTAACAATTTGAGCAGGTCAAGCTACCCCGGCGCGGCGTGTGGGGAACCCACGCTTCCCTGCTCGCCCACGTCTCCGAGCGGGACCGATTTCTTCAAACCGGTCGAGTTAGTACTCTACTCCTAGTTCCATTTAGTGCTTGTTTTTTCTAATATTAGTTCATAAACTCCGCTGGCCGTGAGAGTGAGAGCCCGATCCTTGAGCTCCTTGCTTTAAGAGATCACCGGGGGTGAGGAGTGTAACCCGTGCCTTGGCACATCGTCGGCTCCCTTGAATTGGGCTGCCATTACCCTTGGGAATTAACCTAGGCCTTGCTGGCCCTCTACCAGCAAGGGCCCAGCCGTCACAACCTCTCCTTGGCATTTCCAAGCTACCCCGGGTCTTGGGTGAGCATCGGGTGAGCGATCGCCATTATCGGTCCGTTTGAATTGCAAATTGTGCTTGTTCATTTTGGTCCAAGGGTGTGTCACATCAAAGAGTTAGAAGAAATAACTTCCCTAAGAAAATAAAATGAAAAGCTCAAGGGAGAAAACCAGGAGAGTCAAACCCAGCTCAACGAACTCAAAATCAAAATTGAAGAAAGCCTGAATGAAAGTAGAGTGAACTCAGAAAAATATGAAGCTGTTAAGAAAGTCAATGCTGAACTTCTATAAAATTCTGAGTCTCATCAAAAAGAGCTGGAAGACAAACAGAAAGTTTTGGAAAAATTTGTCTAAGGAAAAACTAGTCTGGATGCTATACTAGGGACTAGGGTTAACTTCAATAAGGAGGGTCTAGGCTATGACCCAACTAACAAGAGACCCTTACAATTCAAAACCATCACCTTCTGCCCAGAGAAGGGAAAAGAGAAGCTGGACACACCATCCATCTCAAATAGCAGTCAAGGAGCTCAATGCCAGAAAAAAAGTTCAACAAACAATGCTGGTCGACCATTTAAAATGGGAATGAATTCTGTAAAGAACTTCACTAAGCCCACTGACCAGAACATAAATGGTAGATGGACCAAGCAAGTGGTTCAGAAGAAAAGCTGGAATTACTACCAACAGATGGGTCCAAACAGGATGTACTGGTGAAATAACTATAATCCTCAAAAATTTGCTAATCAACAAGCTCACAGAAGATATCCCAGGAATGGGAAGCCTAATGACTGGAATAGAGCTTACTTCTCCAGACCAGCTGGACATAACCCTGGCTATAATTTCAATAAACCAGAAGTAAAGGTGCCAGAGAAAACCATGTTGAAGCAAATCTGGATTCCTAAACATTTGCTTAGAGATTTGAATAATGTCTTTGGACCCAACTAATCTTGGGTTCCAAATCACTTTGCTTGACTTTGTTTGTGTAGGTCTGCCTGGCAGCTGAGAACAACAAGTGGTACCTCGACAGTGGCTGCTCCAGGCACATGACAGGAGACCGATCCAAGTTCAGCAAGATAGAGATGAAGGTAGGGGGTCTGGTCAAATTTGGAGGAAAGGATAGAGGTAGGATCATTGGAGTTGGCACAGTAGGTAAGTCTTCCACAAACTCCATTGAAAATGTTCAACTTGTGGAAGGTCTTCAACACAACCTGATTAGCATTAGTCAATTATGTGACAAGGGTCACAGTGTTGTGTTTGATGATAACTCATGCAAGATTTTTGAAATAAATTCCGATGTGGTTAAATTTGTAGCCAACATGGTGAATAATGTCTACATGATAGACTTAGATGTTGAATCTGAACCTAACCTTTGTTTATCTGCTAATTCTGAAAATGATGCTTTTGAATGGCATAGACGTCTAGGCCATGCTAGTTTCTCTACTTTAAATAAATTGGTCAAGCATGATTTAGTTAGAGGCATGCCTAGAATTAAGTTCAATTCTATTTCAAAATCATGTGATGCCTGTGCTCTAGGCAAACAGACCAGGAATTCTTTCAAGCTAAGATCTGAGCCATTGTCCTCTAGACCAATGGAACTTCTCCATATGGACCTCATTGGTCCTACTAAAACTCAGAGTCTTAATGGGAATAGGTTTGGCTATGTGATCATTGATGACCATTCTAGATTTTCATAGATCTTTTTCTTAGCCAATAAAAGTGATGCTTTTCAAAAGTTTAACCAGTTTTTCAATAAGGTCAAACAAGAAGGAAAATACAAGATTTGTACAATTCAATCTACCATGGAGGTGAGTTTGAAAACTCCATGTTTTCTGATCTTTGTGAAAGAGAGGGACTAACACACAGATTTTCTTCTCCCAGGACACCTAAACAGAATGGAATTGTGGAGAGAAGAAATAGAACTATTGTCGAGATGGCCCGAACCATGCTGATTGAGCGTCAACTACCAAGGAAGTTCTGGGCAGAGGCGGCCAACACAGCAACTTACATAATCAACAGGACCATGGTAAGACCCATTCACAAGAAAACACCCTATGAGCTACTAAAAGGTAAGAAACCAAACTTGGTTCATTTCAGAATTTTTGGAGCTAAATGCTTTATTCATTTTTTTTTCTATGAAGCAAATGCTTTATTCATAACAATGACAAGAAAGATTTAGATAAGTTTGAAGCTAAAAGCTCCCCTGGAATATTTTTAGGATACTCTGAAGTGTCAAGGGCATATAGGGTCTTTAACATAACAGACCAGAAAGTTGAAGAGTCTCCACACATCATTTTTAGTGAAAAGAAAGGTCTTACTAACATTGGAAATATTGATAGGGATTCCAATCACAATGGGGAGTTCCTAGAAGACCAAGAAGAAGAGAAGACTCAGCTGAGTGGAACATCAAATCCTCCCAACCAGGAAGGGCCAGAAGAAACAGGTGAGTCTTCAATAAATGTTAGATTTCTTAAAGATCATCCAATAGATAATGTCATAGGCAACCCTGAAGATCCTCTTCGGACTAGGTCTCATTTTAGAAATGTTAATAATCAAGACCTAATTGCTTTAGTCTCACAAATTGAACCCAAATCAGTAGAAGAGGCCTTGGCTGATCAAGCTTGGGTCAATGCTATGTGTGAGGAATTAGGTCAGTTCGAAAGAAATAATGTCTGGAAGCTTGTTCCAAGACCAGATAGTGTCAATATCATAGGAACTAAGCGGGTGTTTAAAAATAAAATGAATGAAGATGGAATCATTTCTAGGAATAAGGCCAGACTAGTAGCCAAAGGCTACTGTCAGGAATTTGGTGTTGATTTTGATGAATCCTATGCACCTGTTGCTAGGATGGAAGCAATAAGAATTCTACTAGCTTTTGCATGTTCCAAGAATATAAAACTCCAACAAATGGATGTTAAAAGTGCCTTCTTAAATGGAGTTATTAAGGAAGAGGTTTTTTTTGAACAACCCCCTGGATTTCAATTTTCTCCTCAATCTAACCAAGTTTTCAGGTTAAACAAAGCCTTGTACGGTCTAAAGCAAGCCCCTCGATCTTGGTATGAAAGACTGACTGAATTTTTGATCAGCAAGGGCTACAAGAGAGGTAAAGTTGATCAAACCTTATTTACCAAGAGTACAAATACCGATCTCATCATAGCTCAGGTATATGTAGATGACATTGTGTTTGGATCAACTAGCTGTGAATTATGTGCTGAATTCTCTAAAATGATGTCTGCTGAATTTGAGATGAGTTTGGTAGGTGAACTAAAGTATTTTCTTGGCTTATAGATACAACAATTGGAGGATGGATGCTTCATCAACCAGACCAAATACACAATGGAACTATTCAAGAGGTTTGGTATGATCAACCTGAAGCATATAACAACACCTATGAGTACCAACACCTCACTGGATGCAGATGAGACAGGTAAAGAAGTAAATGCCAAACTCTATCGAGGTATGATTGGTTCTTTACTCTACTTGACAGCTTCTAGACCTGATATACAGTTCAGTGTAGGAATGTGTGCAAGGTATCAGTCTAGACCCACTGAATCACACTTAGCTACAGTGAAACGAATTTTTAGATATTTGTCAGCTACACCCTCACTTGGTCTATGGTTTCCTGCTACACACTCACTAGATTTAATTGCATACACAGATGCAGATTATGCAGGATGTAAACTAGACCGAAAAAGCACTAGTGGTCACTGTGAATTTTTGGGTGTGTGTTTAGTGTCTTGGGGTTCCAAGAAACAACATTCTGTGGCCCTCTCCACTGCAGAAGCTGAATATGTGGCTGCAGGGAGTTGTGGTACACAAGTCATTTAGATTAAACACCAGCTTCAGGACTACCAAGTAGACCTGGGATGCACACCTATCTATTGTGATAATACCAGTGCCATCAATCTTGCCAAGAATCCTATTTTGCATTCACGCACCAAACACATAGAGATAAGGCATCATTTCATAAGAGATGAGGTTTCTAAGAACAATTTTGAACTAATTCATGTAGGCACTGATAATCAGATTACTGACATCTTCACTAAACCTCTGGATAATGAAAAATTCACTACACTGAGTAGAGAATTAGGCTTATACAAGTTGTCTTAAATGTGAAGTCTGTTCTTTTTGTGAGGGGGAGTTCTGTATGACTGATGGTTAGCTTTCTGTACTGCTATGTTTGAGGGGGAGCTGGTTGAGCTATGAGATGGAGAGTTCTTTGACAGATTCAAAAAGATTGACCAGATGTGTGTCATTGCTGGTTTTCATGAATGAATTAGTGTGGTTCTCTCAGACAGTAGAATCTCACTCATCTCTTAAGTCTATAAGTCAGTGATACTAAAGTCCAGCTAGAATCTTTCCTCTGGTATACCTTCAGAGATCTGGATTAATTGTATAAAGTATATCTTCCTACATTGTCAATGATTCTGGTTCAGGCTAAAACCTGTATGTCTTGATATCTGACTCAATCAACTTGAAATCTAGACTTCAAGATTCACTTCAAGAAATAGTCCTTCTGATATTGTTTTTAATCATTCCATCTCCTCAACACAAGGGATAAACTGAATGAACCAAGGTCCTGATTTGTTCACTGAGAAACTGGGAGCTTCATCAATGAAATGAAGTTTTCTCTTATGTCATGAGGTGTCAAATGCTTAACAAAAATTAAAAAGTCATGACATTAATATTCTAACCTTCACAGAGCAATGGTGGCTTGCTGGTGAGTAATTGGGGACTCTGGCCTCTAATCAAGGTGTTTCCTCATGTCAAAAGCCACAGTTACTAACTCTGTTCCTTAAAAAAAAAGGAGGAGGTAATGAGGTACTCACACTGAGTAACTGGGGATTCAGGCCTCTAATCAAGGTGTCTCCCTAATGTCAAAAGAGTGAATTACCAACTCACTCATTGGTCTACTTGAAAATCATCTCAAAAATCCCTTGTTGTTATGCACTAATGGATTGCTTGTCCTCAATACCTTGAGAACACCTTCTCTGACTTTCTCTCTTGTTGTCTTTTAGGATAGTTGCCTGTTCAGCTAAATCATGCCATACTTGTTAACTCCTGCTCTAAATCATACACTATGTATGCTGATAAACTTTTCTATCATTCTATTTCTCTATTGTTTACTGGAGTTCAAGAATCTTCACTTGAGTTTAGCACCTCACTTATTCTCTTAAGATTTGCTCGTGCCTTTCTGCACTAAGATGTTTACTGTACTTCCTCCTCATGTCTCCAGCACTTTCATATATTCTGCATTTCCTTTTGCTGATGTCAAAGGGGGAGAGAGATTTTACAATATCAGTAGATCATGAGTTCTCATGAGTTGTGGGGGAGAATAGCTTGTCATGGAAATTTCTGAGAGTGAGTTGTGGGGGAGCTGAGAGTGAGTTGTGGGGGAGTGGTTTTGGAGAAAGAAGTGTTTCAGCAGTAGTGTTTAATTTGGCTCTGCATGCACTTGCTTTGAATTTGCCTTGATTGTTAAAGCTGCTGTGAATTTCTTGTGAAGCCTTGATATTGCTTGATTCATAGTGTTGCAATCATCAAAAAGGGGGAGATTGTTGCATCCCTACGGTTTTGATGATGTCTCACACTATAAATCAATTTGTTTCTATCTCTAGATCAATTCATGCTTCATCACTTAGGACAGTGCAGTTCATCTGGTTGTCATATAGACATGCATTACTTGATCAAGTCTATACACTGCCAGCATACACGTTCAAAGTCTCTGCATTGAAGTCTATACATTGGCCAATGTTTGTACAGAGTCTTTTGCATTCCTTCATATCAAGTCTAGACATTGTGCATTCCTTCATATGAAGTCTATTCACTACATGCTACAAAGTCTGCACATCCTGTTTGCACTAAGTCTGTACATTGTCTGTGCCTTCACGTGTCTGGTTGCATGAGTCATTGAAGTATGTACATCGCTTGGCGCTCACCAAGTCTGTACATCGCTTGGCGTTCACCAAGTCTATACATCGCTTGGCGCTCACCAAGTCTGTACATCGCCTTCAAGCTTTCCAAGTCTGTACATCCACCGTCTCATGCAGTGTCTCATCCAAAGTCTATACATTCACATGTAGGCAAAGTCTGCACATTGGCAAAGTCTGTACATCCGACCGTCTCATTCAGCGTCTCACACTTGCAAGTCTATACATTGCCTTTGGGCATCTAAGTCCATACATTGGCAGCGTGTCTGTGTTTCAAGCCATTCGTCAAGTCTATACATTCCCAGTCTTTACCTACGTTCAGAACCCCAAGTCTATACATCGGTAAAGTCTGCACATTGTGCTTTGAAGCTGCACCAAGTCTATACATTGTCCCGCCCACATCTTCAAAGTCTGTACATCCGATCGTCTCTCCCAGCGTCTCACGCTATCAAGTCTGTACAGCGTTTGCGTACAGTGCATCGTCATCCAAAGTCAGTACAGCCAGCTCTGTCTCACCTTGCGTCTCTTCAAGTATGTACAGCCTTGGCGTATGCTTTCATAAAGTCTATACATCGTGGGCTTCGAGTCTTCAAAGTCAGTAAATTCTTCAAGGGGTAAGTCTATACATCATTTGCCTAACTCCAGCCTGTGCATCGTATAGTCTATACACTCCCTTATTTTCATGTCTATACATTCGATCGCTTCATGCATTACACAGAAGTCTACACATTCCCCTATGTTATGTTAATGCATCATTCTGCAAGTCTGTACATTTGGGTCGCATGAAGGCTTTCAAGTCTATACATTCTCACGTTGTACATACTTGCTTATTTGCTACTTCTAAAGTCTATACACGCTGTGTTAAAAGCCTGAACTAACTAGTTACATTTCTTTTGTCTCTGCCTGCAGATGATTCAGGTTGATGATTGGGCACGTGATCCGAGGATGATGCTTGGCACGTGATCCGAGGATGCTCTGGAAAAGGAGGGAACGAGCCCCACTCACGCCACTCGTGTGAAGTCATGGTATTCAGGTCGGATGCCATATAAAAGGTGTCTTCTACGAACAGAAGGATAGAACTGGAGAAAAAAGCTGAGAAGAAGAATCCTTGAGCAGAAGAAGAAAAGAGAGAGCCTCCACGTTCCAGAGAGAAGACAGAGAGAAAAGATTTGAGAGAATTGTTCTGAGAGAAAAGTCTGAGTGAGAGAGAAGTGTCTAATTTGCTTCTTCGGAAGTTACATTGTTTTGTTTTTCAGAAACGATTGTCTTCTTCGATTGTCTTATTTTTCAGTTTCTTTCTTCATATTTCTGATTCCATATTGTTACCCTCCAGTGTTTGGTGGAAGGGAGAGATACTCCGGTTTCCCTCTGGGCTGCAGAGGAAGAGAGATCTGTGATCTCTGGTTTTGCCAGTGATGGGTTGTCACTAGCAGGTTCCCTCCGATTTGGAGGAAGGGAGATTCATCTCCGGTGCTGGTCTTGTGGGTAGCAGGTCTAGGTGTCAAGCTCTATGGGTAGCAGAGTTTGGGTTGAGGGATTTGTTTCCCTTGGTTGGTCAAGCTATGTGGCAGCATTTTGTTCGCAGACTGAGTCTGCTGTTTCTAGCTGTGGCTAGTGGAAGCCTCACTCTAGTTGGAGTGAGGGGTGGATGTAGATTATGGACTACAATCGAGCCACCTTAAAAATACTTGTCTCTTCTGTGGTTTGCTGTTATCGTTTGTGCTCTCCATCTGCTTGGCATTTTGTTTGACTGTGAACAGCCTTTTCAATCGCACTTACTTATTCTGTCTTGGTTATTGATTGCGTTAGCAATACTCTTTCGCTGTATCTGAAGGGTTGAAATTCGAAGTAGTGATTTTCAGCTGAAGTTTTTAAATCGGGAGTGATCTATTCATCCCCCCCTTCTATATCACTCTTCACTGCGCATAACACATCCTTCCTCGGTGGCCCTTAGGCTCGGAAGGCCCGAACGACAGAACGGAGGAAGACCCACGGCCGAGCCATCTCCCCACCAAGATAAGGGCAGGCGCTACGCGCCCACTCCGGTCTGACTGCATCCGAGCTATGCCCATCGCCGGACAGGGCTGGCACTTCTCATGCTTGGATCAACTGACAAATGCTTATCCATGCAGCCGTTGACAATCCTTTATGAGCAGGAGTTCAGCGGGATAAGGGTGCCACGATCTCCCAAGGTCATGAAGAGCCCACGATGAGGACGTAACGATCCCATGATGAGACGTGGGGAGCTCGCTATATAAACCAAGGACTCCCTCCGGCGGCAGGTAAGGCAGATACATGCCTAACACTCCCTGAGCAGGAACCACTTCACCATCTTGGTGTTGGGGAATCTCGCGCATCTCTTTCAACCTCCCTCAATACCTTCCACCATTGTTCTACTGACTTAAGCATCGGAGGGTTTTCCCCAGGGAACCATCCCTGGGCCCCCTGATTCGTTTCCCTTTCTCTGCAGTTCACTATCCGGTGATCATCCTCCCAGCTCAGGACCAGCGCGAGATCACGCCCCTTCAAGTTTTATATTTCTCAAGTTCTTGTTCCAGATTGCTCAGTTTTTCAGAATCTTCTTTGCAAGCAATTTTTTCCTTTTTTAATGTAAGAAGTCTTTTAGATATAGCAGTGTTTAATTACTTCGGTTGTTCATTTTCTTTTACTATTTGTTCATTCTGAACCAGTTCATTAAGTAGGATTTGATCATCTCCTAATGATTTCGATTTATTCTCTAGTTCAGAAATCTTAACAGCAAGTTCATTATTTTCATTTTTCAGCAAAGAAATTTATTCTTTATGCTTGACAAGTTCAGCTTGATTTTCTTCTTGAAGTCTTTTAACCTTTTCATTTTTCTCTACAATCTGTCTTTTGTAGATTTCATTCTCAGACTTCAGTTCATTCATTTCTGAAACAGTATTTTCAAAACCTTCAAATTGTTTCTTATAATTCTGAATATCAATCAAACAAGCATCATGAGACATTTTCAGTTTTGAACAATTTTCACAAGGTAAGTTAGAGCAGTTTTGATCATTCTTTTTCTTCAGCTTTTTATTTTCAGATTGTATTTTCCTAGATTTATCTAGCAGTTCATCATACATCTCTACCAGTTCATCAAATGAAATATCTTCTGATTCAGTGCTTACCTGAGATGTTGTTTCTTCAGTTTGATCCCTTCGATTAGCCATCAGGCACTCTTCTTTTTGCCCCTCATGAATAGATATGACTTTGTCCATGATCCCTTTTCCCGATGTACATCCTGCAATATAGGGAAACATATCAATGTTCACTGAATCTCTCAGAGTATTAAAGACTAGGCCATTCTCACTGTCTTTTATCCTATCCTCTTTAGACCATTTGGTCTGATTTTGAGGTAATTTATGTGGGCCTTTTGATATGAGACTCCATAATTTTGGATCAATGGAGTTCATGTATGTACAAAGGCCACCAAGCCATGAATTAAGATTGGAACCATCGAAGACAGTAGTGTTGTGACTCCTTTGTGTTGATGATGTTGACATATGCTTTACTTCATTGGCAACACCTTGTTTTGATTGATTGGCAACTATTTATGCTTTGATGAAATTGTTCTTATCAGATTGTATGTGTGTTCTATGCACTTCACAGGTTTACACACTGCACACATACTCAAAGTCCACACATTGCACGTAGAGTCTATACACTGCCTTGTGTTGTGTTTGTGCATTGTTGAGAATGTAAGTCAATACATCCATGCACAGTCTGGACAGTAGTGGGTCGACCCCCTTTCTAGATGGGTCGACTCCCTCAGAACATTCAAGTCTATACACTGTCCATCTTCTTAGTGTCTCATGCAGCGTCAACGCAGTAAGTGTGTACATTGCATTAGCTAAGTCTGCAGCGTCAACGCAGCATGTCTATACACTGCATGGCGAGCCCAAAGTCTATACATTGCATTGGCTAAAGTCTGCACAACGTCCGTCTCATTTAGAGTCTAAGGCAATGTCTATACACTGGACTTGAAGTGTGTACATTGAGCGTCTCATTAAGCGTCTCATGAAAGTCTATACAGTGGTTCAGGCTAAGTGTGTACATCGTCCGTCTTGTTTGAAGTCCATACATTGCATTGCATTGGCTAAGTATGTACACTGTCCGTCTGACTTAGCGTCTTGTGCATTGAGCGAAGTCCATACATTGCAGCTCGCACATTCAGCAAGTCTATACAGTGGTTCAGGCTAAGTCTGTACATCAGACTGTGTTAGGCGAAGTATGTACAACGGACTGTTCATGCATCAACATTCAAAGTCCATACATTGGACTGTAGCATGCACGAAGCTAAGTCCATACATTGGACTGTAGCATGCATCAGTGAAGTCTGTACAGCGTCATGCATTGTTTTTCAAGTCCATACACTGCACTGTAGATTGCTCAAGGTGAAGTCTGTACATCCATCAGTGATCTTGCAAGTCTATACATCGGTAGCTTTACCGACGTTGCACTCGAAGTCTATACACTGATAGCTTTACCGTCGTTTCCCATTTGCAAGTCTATACATCGCAGTTGAGTGGAAGTCTGTACAGCCCAAGTCTGTACATTGCATCATGTGCTTCATGCAAGTCTATACATTCGGTTGTCTTGTCTTTAGCAAGTCTGCACATCGTGAAGTCTATACATTTAGATGAACTTGAAATTTGACGACCATCAGAAGTGGCGTCACTTTTGAATCAAACGTCTAGGAAGAAGGCGTCTTTTACGTTGTGCATACTTTGATGCCATAGCCAAGTCTATTCACTCGCTAGTGTGCATATGCATAGTCTGTACATTGTCCTCATGCATACACAAGCATCCAAGTCTGTACAGAGTCATTTGCATTCCTACATATCCAAGTCTGTACAGAGTCATTTGCATTCCTACATATCCAAGTCTATACAGCCAGTGTCTGCGTTGCATTGCATGCATCATGTTTGAAGTCTATACATTGAGCTGAAGGATGCCTAAGTCTATACGTTGGCTACTGAATGTTCTGCAGAGTCTGTACATTGCATTCGACGAGTTCACAAAGTCCATACAGTGAAGTCCATACATCGTCTGTTGTCTGTCCAAGTCGTTACATTGCCTAAGTATGTACAGCCGTTGCCTTCTTATATGAAGTCTACACATTGGGCAGAGTCTGTACATTGCATTCGAGTTCACAAAGTCTGTACAAGGTTCTATACTTACAACTGATGATCCGATATTCTGTCTGACAGGGATTCTTTACAGAGATTGGTGACTTGGCTCGTGATCCAAGGAGGACGAGGTGCTGTGATGGTGACACGTGGAAGCAGCCCATCCCAGGATGCTGCCATGTGGATGAAATGTCCTCGGTTCTGGCGAATTCTATGGGCGGGAAATGTGGAAGCCACGCGCCCTTATCCAGTCTGCTGCTGTATATATATGAGTCTTCGTCTTCAGATGAAGGCTGATCGATCAAGTGGCAAAGTATATACAGTGAGGCTGAAAGACTGAAGCAGCAGAGAGCCACCGATCCACAGTGAGAAGAAAAACAGAGAAGAGGAAAAAGAGAGAAGAGAAGATCGAGAGAGATGAGTTGAGAGAGCTTGATTGAGAGAGTGAGATTGTGAGAGTTTTGTTTGAAAGGTTGTATCTCAGTCTCTTGGTTCAGAAACCAGAGCTGAGCTTTGCTCATTCGAGCTACATTCCCATTTGGGCTTTCCATTTTCGTTTTGCTTCTGTCTTTAAATTTTCGAACACTTGTTTCTTCAAGCTGTGAGTCAGCTGTTAGCAGAGGTGCTGCCTCTGGACGGGTAAGCTGTAAACCCCAGTAGTTGCAGTGGAGGATTCCACTGGACAGGTGAAGCTGTAATCCTCAGTAGGCGAGACTTGTCTCGGACAGCAAGCTGTGTTGCTCAGCGGTTTGTAGGCCAAGCTGTAGTGCCCAGCAGACGCAAGCTGTACTGCGCAGCAGTAAGCCATACTCAGTTGAGTGTGGGGTGGACGTAGGTCTTTGACCGAACCTCCTAAAATTCCTGTGTGCCTTGTGTTTGTGTGTTTGTCCATGAACTGTGTGCGACTGGATCTCATGTTTATCTTCACAGATTGATTCGCTTCTGTTCAATTCTAGTATTCGGGTTAGTGATTTAGTAAAATTACCTATATTCCGCATTAGAACCTCTTACTAGTTTTTAATTAGGTAGTAGATCTATTCACCCCCCTCTAGATCCACACTTCGTGGAGATAGACTGCGTCCATCTAACATAACACTTGGTATCAGAGCCATACTCTTCTACTGGGACTCATCGCCCGAAGAGGAAAGGCAAGATGGATGCTCGAGGGATGATAGCTGAAGGTCACTCAACCACAAAGCCTCCATTCTTCGATGGATCTAACTACGCATACTGGAAGAACCGTATGCAAGTGTTCTTGAGGGCTAAGGACTACGAGATCTGGAAGGTAGTCAGTAAGGGACCTTATGAGCTGTCCCCTAATGAGGAAGTCTGGACCAAGGAGGAGATAAGGAGGTCTACACTGAATTGGAGTGCCATAAACGCCATCCAGTGCTCTCTGCACCCTACAGAATTCTCCCACGTATCAGCATGCAAATCAGCTAAGGAGATGTGGGATGCACTGGAAGTCATTCATGAAGGGACCTCTCAGGTTAGAGAGCAGAAGGCTAATCTCCTTGTGTCAGAATACGAAGCATTCAAGATGAAGCCGAACGAGACCATCAGTGAAATGTATGCTCGATTGACAATAATTACCAATGGTCTCAGAGGTCTCGGGAAACCTCAGACAGAATATGATGTAGTGAGGAAGATACTGCGCTCCCTGACTCATGCTTGGCATACGAAAGCTACAGTGATGGAGGAGTCAAGGGACTTGCGAAATACAAGAGCTGATGAGCTAGTTGACTCGCTGATGGCATATGAGATTAATATGCCAAGAATAGAAGAAGCTGAAAGGAAGAAGAAGCCGATAGCGCTGAAGGCTGGTTCCAGCAAATCCAATAAATCTAGCTCCAGCAGTTCATCATCAGAGGAGACCCTGAATGAAGAAGACATAACTCGTTCTGAAATGGCCATGATGACCAGAGAGTTCAGGAGATTCCTCAGGAAAGGAGCAGGACGATTCAGCCAAAAGAAGTATGGTGGCGGCCGAAAGGATAAAAGGTACAAACACAACCCTACTAAGAAAACTGAAACTAATACTTGTTATCAATGCAGGAAACCAGGCCATATGAAAGCTGACTGTCCAGAGAATCAGAAATACAAGGACAAGTCAAAGAAAAGGAACACGAAAGGGAAACCAATGGTGAGTACCTGGAGTGATGAAGATGAAGGTTCCTTCAGTAGCAGCTCAGACAGTGAAGCCGAATCTGAGAAGCCCATTTGCCTTATGGCAACAAGCTCAGAAGACAGAGAAGAGGACTCAGATGAGGTAATCACTAGATTTGAAAATTTCACAATTGCTAATTGGGTAGATGCTTACCATGACATAGTTGATAGAGCTGATGATATTAGAAAAGAGAACAGGCATCTAAGAAGAAAGATCAATTCCATGCAAAATGATAAAACTCTAATTGATATACTTGCATGTCTAGAATCTGAGAATAAAAATTTGAAACTCACATGTTCTGAATTAGATGAAATCAGAAATGAGTTAAAAGCCTCTAAAGAAGACAATGAGAGGTTAGATAAAGAAGCTGATGAATGGAAGCTGAAAATTCAGAAATATGAAAGTGAGATAAAAATTGTTTCTGAAAAATATGAAGCTGTCCTCAATGTAAATAATGAATTGAAAAAGTCTATTGATGAAATTCAGAAAGACAATGAGGATAAGTTGAGAACCATCGAGAAAATGACCCAAGGATCTGAAAACTTAAATGCTTTATTGGGGTCGAAGGTTAATTTCAGGATAGAGGGCCTAGGATTTAACTCTAGTGCAACTAAGAGCTTTGGAATGAAAACTATTTCCTTTGTTGCACAAAAGGAGAGAGGACCTCTGATTAACATGAATTCTAATAATGCTGTGAACACAAATGTGAATCTGAAACAGCCCACTGCAGAGGAGAAGGGTAAACAGAAAATTGGTGAGCCTAGTAGAATTGGCACTTCCAAACCTAACTCTAGTGCTCAACCCAAGGTTAGGGGTCAGCCTGCTCAGACAAACAAACCCCATGTCAATGCCAAAAAGTCCTCACCACCACCATCACAGAAAAAGACCCAACAAAAACCTGTGAACAGGTCAGCAGGGTCAAGGGTGCAAGGAAGACAAAATGCTTTCAGGAGTCAGCCCAACAAATTTAATCCACCTAGAGTTCAGTCCTACTACCCCACACAGACAACCTATCCTAATGGGTTTGGGTGGACTAGAACTCAAGGGATGCATACAGGGTATGTTCATCAACCTACACAATTTTACAGACCCTATGTCAGAAATTGGGATAATGGGTATGGTAGTCGGATACCTAGGAATTTCCAATCATTCAGCCAGCCCAAATATCACTTTGACCAAAACCTTATGAATGCAACCTGGCCGAAGCAGTGGCATAACAACAACAATTTTGTGAATAATTCTGTTGGTGCTAATAAGAAGAAAAATAACAAAAATAAGAGAAAGAATAACAGAAGGAAAATTGCAAAATCCACTGAACAAAGTTCTTTTAAACAAATGTGGATTCCGAAAAGTCTGCTTTCTTGCTTTGCTTCTATTTCATCTGTTCTGGAGCCTAATCAGTCTTGGGTTCCAAACCTCTCTACCTAATTGTGTATGCAGGTATGCCTGGCAGCCAAGAGCAACCTGTGGTACCTGGACAGTGGCTGCTCCAGGCATATGACAGGAGGTAAGGCCAAGTTCTGCATGCTGACTGAGAAACTAGGATGCCTTGTCACCTTTGGAAGCAACACAAAGGGTAGGATTATTGGATCAGGTAAGGTAGGTAAGTGTTCTACCTGCTGCATTGATGATGTTATGCTGGTTGAAGGGTTAGCTTATAATTTACTTAGTATCAGCCAGTTGTGTGATAAAGGATATAAAGTTTTATTTGATTCTCAATGCTGCAAGGTTTTTGAACCTGATTCTGAAATTGTCAAATTTTCTGGAAAAAGAATAAATAATACATACATGATAGATTTAGAGGTTATTCAACATTCTAACCTATGCCTTACTGCTAGTAGAGAAGACTTAGCATTTTTATGGCATCGTAGGTTAGGTCATGCTAGTTATACTGTTTTGCATAAACTGAATAAGCATGGCATGGTTAGAGGACTTCCTGAAATTTTCTTCAAGAAAGAAAATAAAATCTGTGATGCATGCACTCAGTCAAAGATAACTAGAAAGTCATTTAAGTCAAGAACAGAAAATCTGTCTTCTAAACCCTATGAGCTGATACACATGGACCTTTTTGGGCCAACCAGATCTGTCAGCTTATCAGGGAAGAAGTATGGGTTTGTCATGGTAGATGACTTTTCTAGATATACTTGGGTTTATTTTTTATCTCATAAGAGTGATGCATTCTCAGAATTTCAGGAGTTCTATGTTAAAATAAATCAGAAAATTGAAAATATCTTGACTGATCATGGAGGTGAGTTTGAAAACTCACAGTTTGATGAATTCTGCAGGTCAAATGAAATTAACCATAGGTACTCCTCACCAAGGACACCTGAGCAGAATGGAGTAGTGGAGAGAAGGAACAGAACCCTAGTGGAGATGGGTCGTACACTCTTGGTCGAAGGTGGTCTACCAAGGAAGTTTTGTGCTGAAGCAGTAAATACTACCTGTTATGTAATTAACAGAGCCATGGTAAGACCTTCTACCCAGAAAACACCTTATGAGATCTTAAAGGGTAAGAAACCTTCTATTGCTCATTTCAAGTTTTTTGGTTGTAAATGTTTCATTCATATTAATGATAAAAGAGACCTTGACAAATTTGAACCTAAAGGTGAACCAGGAATCTTTCTTGGTTATTCTGAAAATACCCGAGCATATAGAGTGTATAATCTGAATTCCAAAATTGTTGAAGAATCTCCACATATAGTTTTTGATGAATCCTTATTAAATTCTAATGTTGGTCAATGCAGGAATGAAGACAGTGGTGATATTCTGAAAGAAGGAAATTCTGCAGACCAATCCGAAAATGAGGAAGGAAATGAAGGACCTAATGAAGAAGAGCCTACAGCTCAGGGGGAGGTAAATGAAACTCATGGTGATGAAATTGTTAACATTAGATATCTTAAAGATCATCCAGTAGATAATGTGATTGGAAATCTGCATGATCCCCCTAGGACTAGAGGCCACTTGAGAATTCAAAATGAATTGAATGCTTATGCTTTTGTTTCAAATGTTGAACCCAAGTCCATTGACTGTGCTCTCAAAGATGTGCATTGGATTAATGCCATGCATGAGGAGCTCAATCAATTTGACAGGAATAAGGTGTGGCATTTGGTTCCACCTCCTGATCATGAAACAGTCATAGGGACTAAATGGGTGTTCAGAAATAAAACTGATGAATCAGGGAATGTCATTAAAAATAAAGCCAGACTTGTAGCTCAGGGGTATAATCAGGGATTTGGAATTGACTTTGAAGAGTCATTTGCCCCTGTAGCTAGGTTCGAAGCTATCAAAATATTATTGGCTTATGCATGTTCCTAGGAATTAATCTTCAGCAGATGGATGTGAAATCTACTTTTTTAAATGGGGAAATTAGTGAGGATGTCTATGTGAGGCAGCCTCCTGGGTTTGAATGCTTAGACTTCTCCAATCATGTTTATAAACTCAAAAACGCTCTCTATGGTTTAAAGCAAGCTCCTAGAGCTTGGTATGACAAGTTGAGCAGATTCCTCACTGACAAGAACTTCACAAGAGGTGTAGTTGATCAAACATTGTTTACCAAGGTGAGTCATTCAGATATTCTTATCATTCAAATTTATGTGGATGACATTGTGTTTGGGTCAACTAATCCCAAATTGTGTGAGGAATTCTCTCAGATAATGACTAATGAGTTTGAAATGAGCTCAATGGGCGAGCACAAATTGTTTCTTGGACTGCAGGTTATACAAACAAAGGATGGAACTTTCATCTCTCAGTCCAAGTACATAAGGAATTTATTGAAGAAGTACAAAATGGACAACCTCAAGGAAATAGCTGCTCCAATGGGTACCTCAACCAGCTTGGATGAAGATCCTAAAGGTAAACCAGTGGATCAAAGGCTATATAGAGGTATGATCGGATCCCTTCTATATCTTACAGCATCTAGGCCTGATATTCAATTTTCAGTGTGTTTATGCTCTAGATTTCAGGCTAGTCCTAAAGAAACTCATCTTAAGGCTGTGAAACGGATTTTTAGGTATTTACTAGGCACCCAACAGCTAGGTCTATGGTATCCTGCTAGGTGTGAGTTAGAACTTCTAGCCTACACTGATGCAGACTATGCTGGGTGTCGAGTAGATAGAAAAAGCACTAGTGGCTATTGTCAATTCCTGGTGGCTGTCTAGTATCTTGGGCATCTAAGAAGCAACACACTGTAGCCTTGTCTATAGCTGAAGCTGAATATGTTGTTGCAGGTAATTGTGCTGCCTAAGTACTATGGATCAAGCACCAACTGGATGATTATCAGATAAAATTGGGATGTATTCCAATGTTATGTGATAATACTAGTACTATATGCCTTGCTAAAAATCCTATTCATCATTCTAGGACTAAGCATATAGAGATAAAACACCATTTTTTGAGAGATGCTATAAATACAAATGAAATTGAAATGAACTTCATTGAAACTGAAAATAAAATTGCTGATATTTTTACTAAGCCTCTTGGGAATGAAAGGTTCAAATTTCTTAGAAGAGAACTTGGCTTGTGTAAATTTCAGCATGATGAATAATTTTTTCAGCTGCTTTGAATAAAATTTCTGATTTGGACTTGCATCTGATAGCTTGAATAAAACTCTGTGATTGTTGAATGTTAGACTAGACCATGCATGCATGACTTATTTTTTCATGACATATTATTCATTGCATATCATTGTGTTATGATTGTGTCTAAGCTTTCTCTCATCTACAACCACATGCATATAGAACAGAGCAGAGTAATGCATATCATAACAGTTGGTATCCAATTCTTGCCATTCATTTGCAAAACTGCATGCATATAGACAGGGGGAGTATTATTAGAAATTCAGAGTGGTCATCAACTTTCTTGAATTCATTCATTCTTTGGCCCTGAATGAGTTTAATCTGACATATGGCAATCTGTTATTCAGTTCTGATTCCTAAGCAATAGAAAACGGACTTCTTCAGTTATAAGAATTTCAATTGCTTAAAGACTGACGTAATGGTTTAAATTTTATAATTTTTAGAGTTTAAAGATTGCAATCAGTAAATAAGAAAGCTGAAAATTGATAAAACTCTCAACCCTTTTCTTATTTCATGTCAGACAAAGCTACTTATATCTGAAATCTGAAAACTCATCTGAAATCATGTTAGAGAAGCCTAGCATGTGTATTGTTCTTAAACAAGTCATTCTGAAACAAATAAAGGACAGCTAAGAAAGATATTGAAAAACATTGAAAATCAATTGAAAAATAACATTGGCAGAGCAATGACTGATAAATCACTGAGAAACTGAGTGATCTATCAACGAAATGGACAACACTCATGTCATGAGGTGTATCAGCTATCTCTATATAAAATGATCAAAACGGTAGGTTGGTTTCACTAAGTACCTGGGGGTAACTGGCGTCTGATAAACGTGTACCCTCAAACCAAAAGGTGTAAATCGGTTTTATTGTGTTTGATCATAGGCAGAATGGTCCATGATGTTGAGTATCTAGGGGTATTGGCGTCTGATAAATGTATACTCTTACGTAAAAAGGTAAATGGTACCTGAATGCCCAAAATGAACTCATATTGAAAATGATGTTCTTTCACAAGAAATTTCTTGGATGTCAATTTGTTTATTTTCAATACATGACCTGGTATCTCTTAATCATTTTTCCTAAGTCTATGAAAGTAAGATATATTGAAACTGAATCTCTCATGCAAATGTGTTTCTGGTTTATTGTTTTATCATGCACAGAAAACTTATTCATTGATTGTAGTGCATGAACTCAAAATTTTATAGTCTTTAAACCAGAATTCTATCTGAAAGTAGTTTATAACTTCATATGACTGAAGACGCTGTGCTTTAGAATGCTTATTCCTGAACTACTTATTCAGAATGCCAGTCAGATGATATCTCTTGTACTCACTTTCCCTCCTCTTTGTTGATGGCAAAGGGGGAGAATATTGTATGAATTCTGAATTCATTCCAGGGGAAGTGTATGCATTATGTTATGGCAAAGGGGGAGATTTTGTTTGCAGGGAGTTGCTTACATTTCGTAGTATGCATGCATAGCATCTGCATGACAATCTGAATAACAAATCATGTCTCTCATCATCTGTATGACAGGTAATTGCTATTCTATATGATAAGGGGCTGTCATCATCAAAAATGGGGAGATTGTTATGACTCCTTTGTGTTGATGATGTTGACATATGCTTTACTTCATTGGCAACACCTTATTTTGATTGATTGGCAACTATTTATGCTTTGATGAAATTGTTCTTATCAGATTGTATGTGTGTTCTATGCACTTCATAGGTTTACACACTGCACACACACTCAAAGTCCACACATTGCACGTAGAGTATATACACCGCCTTGTGTTGTGTTTGTGCATTGTTGAGAATGTAAGTCAATACATCCATGCACAGTCTAGACAGTAGTGGGTCGACCCCCTTTCTAGATGGGTCGACTCCCTCAGAACATTCAAGTCTATACACTGTCCATCTTCTTAGTGTCTCATGCAGCGTCAATGTAGTAAGTGTGTACATTGCATTGGCTAAGTCTGCAGCGTCAACGCAGCATGTCTATACACTGCATGGCAAGCCCAAAGTCTATACATTGCATTGGCTAAAGTCTGCACAACGTCCGTCTCATTTAGAGTCTAAGGCAATGTCTATACACTGGACTTGAAGTGTGTACATTGAGTGTCTCATTGAGCGTCTCATGAAAGTCTATACAGTGGTTCAGGCTAAGTGTGTACATCGTCAGTCTTGTTTGAAGTCCATACATTGCATTGCATTGGCTAAGTATGTACACTGTCCGTCTGACTTAGCGTCTTGTGCATTGAGCGAAGTCCATACATTGCAGCTCGCACATTCAGCAAGTCTATACAGTGGTTCAGGCTAAGTCTATACATCGAACTGTGTTAGGCGAAGTATGTACAACGGACTGTTCATGCATCAACATTCAAAGTCCATACATTGGACTGTAGCATGCACGAAGCTAAGTCCATACATTGGACTGTAGCATGCATCAGTGAAGTCTGTACAGCGTCATGCATTGTTCTTCAAGTCCATACACTGCACTGTAGATTGCTCAAGGTGAAGTCTGTACATCCATCAGTGATCTTGCAAGTCTATACATCGGTAGCTTTACCGACGTTGCACTCGAAGTCTATACACTGATAGCTTTACCGTCGTTTCCCATTGGCAAGTCTATACATCGCAGTTGAGTGGAAGTCTGTACAGCCCAAGTCTGTACATTGCATCATGTGCTTCATGCAAGTCTATACATTCGGTTGTCTTGCATCATTCATCAAGTCTGTACAGCCTTGTCTTTAGCAAGTCTGCACATTGTGAAGTCTATACATTCAGATGAACTTGAAATTTGATGACCATCAGAAGTGGCGTCACTTTTGAATCAAACGTCTAGGAAGAAGGCGTCTTTTACATTGTGCATACTTTGATGCCATAGCCAAGTCTATTCACTCGCTAGTGTGCATATGCATAGTCTGTACATTGTCCTCATGCATACACAAGCATCCAAGTCTGTACAGAGTCATTTGCATTCCTACATATCCAAGTCTGTACAGAGTCATTTGCATTCCTACATATCCAAGTCTATACAGCCAGTGTCTGCGTTGCATTGCATGCATCATGTTTGAAGTCTATACATTGAGCTGAAGGATGCCTAAGTCTATATGTTGGCTACTGAATGTTCTGCAGAGTCTGTACATTGCATTCGACGAGTTCACAAAGTCCATACAGTGAAGTCCATACATCGTCTGTTGTCTGTCCAAGTCATTACATTGCCTAAGTATGTACAGCCATTGCCTTCTTATATGAAGTCTACACATTGGGCAGAGTCTGTACATTGCATTCGAGTTCACAAAGTCTGTACAGGGTTCTATACTTACAACTGATGATCTGATATTCTGTCTGACAGGGATTCTTTACAGAGATTGGTGACTTGGCTCGTGATCCAAGGAGGATGAGGTGCTGTGATGGTGACACGTGGAAGCAGCCCATCCCAGGATGCTGCCATGTGGATGAAATGTCCTCGGTTCTGGCGAATTCTATGGGCGGGAAATGTGGAAGCCACGCGCCCTTATCCAGTCTGCTGCTGTATATATATGAGTCTTCGTCTTCAGATGAAGGCTGATCGATCATGTGGCAAAGTATATACAGTGAGGCTGAAAGACTGAAGCAGCAGAGAGCCACCGATGCATAGTGAGAATAAAAACAGAGAAGAAGAAAAAGAGAGAAGAGAAGATCGAGAGAGATGAGTTGAGAGAGCTTGATTGAGATAGTGAGATTGTGAGAGTTTTGTTTGAAAGGTTGTATCTCAGTCTCTTGGTTCAGAAACCAGAGCTGAGCTTTGCTCATTCGAGCTACATTCCCATTTGGGCTTTCCATTTTCGTTTTGCTTCTGTCTTTAATTTCCGAACACTTGTTTCTTCAAGCTGTGAGTCAGCTGTTAGCAGAGGTGCTGCCTCTGGACGGGTAAGCTGTAAACCCCAGCAGTTGCAGTGGAGGATTCCACTGGACAGGTGAAGCTGTAATCCTCAGCAGGCGAGACTTGTCTCGGACAGCAAGCTATGTTGCTCAGCGGTTTGTAGGCCAAGCTGTAGTGCCCAGTAGACGCAAGCTGTACTGCGCAACAGTAAGCCATACTCAGTTGAGTGTGGGGTGGACGTAGGTCTTTGACCGAACCACCTAAAATTCCTGTGTGCCTTGTGTTTGTGTGTTTGTCCATGAACTGTGTGCGACTGGATCTCATGTTTATCTTCACAGATTGATTCGCTTCTGTTCAATTCTAGTATTCGGGTTAGTGATTCAGTAAAATTGCCTATATTCCGCATTATAACCTCTTACTGGTTTTTAATTAGGCAGTAGATCTATTCACCCCCCCTCTAGATCCACACTTCGTGGAGATAGACTGCGTCCATCTAACATAACAAGTAGAAGATGCCATTGAAAACAATTGAACTGATTCAGTTTTATCTGCCAGAAAGCACTATATGAAAGATGCACTGAACTAAAAGCAGTAAGACACCAAATCAACACAGCAAAGCACCTAATCACAAATTAGCAGGACCCTCTGTAGATCGTTGGATCTGGAAGTCAGGGACCCGCTCTGATACCAATTATTGAGTCTATTAGATGGTGCAAACTGGATTCCGAGGGGGGGTGAACGAATCCCCTTAATGATTCATACCAATCTTAGAGTTCTGAATCACAAAACTTATCTATGCAGAAGTGGAAACTTATCTACGCTGAATTAATATAGATAGACTTGGAATCTACAGTATAAACTGATCCTAAACATTCATCTAGCGCTGAAAACACAAGAATACAAACCACACAATACTCAAGGATTTTTAGGTGGTTCGATCGTCCAGACCTACATCCACCCCACACTCAACCTGAGTGTGGCTTCTGCTGACACACAGCTTGAACCGCTGGGCTTCACAGCTGGGCATCACAGCTTGCCATCTGCTGATTCACAGCTTCAACCGCTGGGTATTACAGCTTACGCCTCCGTTGATACAGAGCTTCGCTGGGCATTACAGCTTAGCCTCTGCTGACTAACAGCTTGTTACAAGAATATAAGAAAATAAAGAAAACTTGAATGAACTAGCGACAAAAAGCTAGACAGAAGAGCTCAAAAGAATATAGTTCACTAAGGAGCAATCGTGAACTGGATTTGATCCAAGCCACAGACAAATTGTAGGGACTCCAAGCTAGGATCCCTTCTTCTTTCACTTCACGAGCACTGCACCTTCTCTACAACTCTTTTCATCTTCTCCTCACAATACTTTGCTTTTTCCTCTCTTCTACTTTCTTCACAGCCACTCTCTAATTCTTCAGATCTCTCGCTCAGCTCTCTTCTTCTCTAATTCAGATTTCTCTCGCTTGATCCTCACTTTCTGATAGCTACTTCTTCTTCAGCTCACTTCTCCTTTTTCCTTAGTTCCCTTCGCCGTTTCTGCTCTATTTTTCGCGCACCCCGCTTCTGTAGATGACTCCCTTTTAATATACTCTAGGAGATGGGCGTATGACTACCATGTTTTCCGCCCAATTGTCCAAGCAGATCTTATCTAGACCTTTCCACGTGTCAGTATCACAGTGCCACTGCTTTGCATGCGGTAGGATCGCTTATTCCGATCCTTGCCTTGGATCACGAGCCATCGACCTGGTACTTTATATAACACGTGTAGTTTGCTCAGTAGATGCTCGACCATTGGCTGGCCTGGCAATATAACAGACAGAGTGTAAGCTATTGATAATATGCCTAGACCTATCAAGCATTCAATGAAAACATGAACGACTATATATGAGGCTTAACGCACTAGCACCGACCTTGTCTTGCCCAAGACAAAGACTGTACAGACCTTATATGCAGTTCTAAGAAAACGTGCACCGACTATATAAGAATATGCACTGACCTTGTGTTTAGTGCAAGAACGTGCACTGACCTTGTCTTAGTACAAGGCAAAAGCTGCACCGACTTTAGTCATGCGCAAGTCAAATGTGCACTGACCATGGTGAATCGTGCACAGACCTTTGAAACACATGTGCACAATCCTTGTGTGAAGGAAGAAAACATGCACCGACCCTGAAGAGATATAAGCGCAAACCTTGAACATAGAGACCTGCATGTGCACAGACCTCATGCGCTATGCAACATAATGTGCACAGACCTTACATGTGCATGGCAAACTTGCACGGACCTCTTCCATACAAAAGGCAAAGCATGCACTGACCTTGTATCACACAAGGCAAATGTGCACTGACCTATATAAATGCAGACTCGTAACTAGCACCGACCTGGTAACTAGCATCGACCTTGATATGCAGACAACACTGACTAACGTAGACTTGGATGCACACAAGCATAGGGTAGCACAGACTACATATCAATGAGTCCTAGCTAACGTAGACCCTGGTGCAGATAAACACAAGGTGACTCAGACCTTGAAATGTATAAGACCTTACTGACGTTGACTCTAGTGAATGCAATATGCAACTAACGTCGAGTTTATTTCACAAGAGGTGCAGACTAGCTCAGACTAACTTAGACTTAGAGAGTGAAACAAATGCACTGATTCAGATTTGATAAAACATGAATGCTGACATGGTACTTATGTGAACAATGATTATTTGACCAAATCAAAATCTGATGCAAGAGTTGACTGTGCGTTGACCAATAGTAAACAACATATTATATTCAAGTACATATAAGCACATATGAACTGTATCAACACATGATATGAACCCTTAGCATATTCAAGCACAAATGAACCATGAATCATGATTTACGCTACACACATGATTCATAGTATGTCATTGTCAAAACCAGGGTTCCAACAGCTTTCAGTCCCGAGCAAACTGAGTCATGGCCATGATGGGGACGATCCCTGGAATCCAGACACAGCTACTGGGACATCATGTGTATATTCCCCTTTGTGGGGTCCAAGGGAGATGAGATGTCCGCAAATTCCACCAGAATGTATGACTTATTATGTTTTCTTTTTCTTTTATTATTACTTTTAATTATATTTATTATTATTATTATTTATTTTTAGATGCATTTATTAGGGCTCCAGTTGAGGGGGGTAGGAGAGCTGGAGATGTCCCTAGTCCTTTAGGAGAAAGAGATATGCCATTGAGTTTGGGAAGATTGTAGCAAGTTGCCTTCGGGCACATGTTTTAAATTTATTTATTTATTAGATTTATATATTTTTATTTTATTTATGGATTGTGGCCCACATGGGAATGAGGGGTGAAAGAAGGACAGTTGATCAAGTGGGGAGCCGACTTATGGTTGGCCAAGTAGGTTATGGACAGCAAGTCCGGGAAGGATTTATTTGGAAGGTCATATGGAAACGATGGTATTGAAGGAAGTTCATGAACAAATACTACAAAGAGATCAGATGTTCAGGTAAAAATGGATTTGGGAAGAATGGAACACCCGAGGGTCGAAGGATCAGGAAGGGTGCTGATTTTAAGATTTTCTTTACCCGCCTCGACCTGCCCATGCAATGCATCGACCTGTTTATGGGATGCATTGACCTGCCCTTGGCAGTGCATCGACCTGCCCATGCAATGCATCGACCTATGTATGGGATGCATTGACTCACCCTTGGCAGTGCATCGACCTGCCTGGCTATCTCCCTTCAGCTGCATCGACCTGTCAAAATGTTGCATTGACCTGCCCATGCGGCGCATTGACCTGCCTTGGCCATAACGAACAAATCCTATCACCATAAGCATGCTGGAGCAAAGACTACCGGGATGCTCCATTTATCATATACCATGTGGATCTTCTTTGCATTGCAGCAATCAGCTAATTCTAGGATGTTGCCATACAAAGTAAGAAGATCAGTAACTTTACTATAATCCATACACGGTAAATCTTTAGTCAATTCATTATCAACCAAGGATAGGGAACACAGTGATAGTAATCCCGATTGCTTTGCCAAATCATCACCAATATTCGGATATGCTAAATGCTTGCCAGCAAGACTATTTTTCTCCGCCCATGGTGCACCATTATACACAACATCAACTGCAAACGTCAGAGCTCCAAAATACTCAGGAACTTAGTGGTGAAGTTATATATGCATCAGACAGTGACTTCAATCAGAGCGGTCGGCGCCTTCTAAGGAAACGAACTCAGCTTGGTTTGGGCCACTGAGCTTGGACTTCCATGTATCTTGATAAAATCTTTACAGATTCATCTAGGTTGCTGCAAGGTATAGGTCGACTCCTTGATAATTGCAGGTCAATCTATTTTGTAACCGGAGGCTTGGGTGCTCACTGAGTAGCAGTGTCGGTCCTGGTTGGCCCGCCAGTCTTTTAGCCCATTTATTGTATCTCTGTCCATGCTGTTCATCAACAGATCTGAAATGAGACCTCATTGTTCTGGACTTAATTGAGCTTGGAGTTAATTGGCTTTCATGGGCATATGAGAAAATTTCCAGTATAGCGAGCAGCTGTCCTTGAGCTTCAAAATCATTGAAGAACTCTGCTGAATTGCGTTATGCACGGTAGGGAGTGTTGAAATTGTAGCTGTTGCTGCTATATGAAGTCGGCTACATGTCCCGTTGGAATGATATTTCGAGGCCTGCTGAACCTGGTGGAGTTATGAAATCTGTTGAGCTTCATGAGATGAGCATAGCTTGATTTGGGATGCTGAACTTGACTTTCCATATACTCTGTTATACTGATCCAGCTCAGGGGGCTGTATGTAAACTCAACTGTGTTGATCAAGGCAAGGCTGTGCGTAATACAATGAGATGATGTGCAATTTTCGGACCGAGGCTGTTCCACCTCTGGAGTATGAGCTCATGGGTTTCATTATTTTAGTTGCAATCTTGAGCTGCAGTGCTTTGCTGAAATAAAGCCCATTGACTTTTGCCAAGGTGTTCTTGGCATAATACGCTGTGGCCTGCAGGCATATATATATGCCTAATCTTCAGTCAACCATCTGAGTCCTCCAACTGAAGTAACTTCACGAAGCATTTATTTCATCAAGAATTTGAAGTTGGATTTTGACTCATCTAATCCCTCAATGATCTGAAGGCAATTCCGAAGAGTTAGTTGACTGACCCCCTTTGAGCCTGCTGATTCTAAGTGAACTCTGTTAAGCTTTCAGTCGTTCTCTTAAATTTTGCCTCACCATCCTATTATTTATCCAATAACCTCAGTTAACTCGGTTTAGATCTAATGCCATATAGACGGAAGTCTTGGACCAATGTACTTGACTATTCTCCATGGATCATCGTCAAGGTTGCTGACTTAAATGATTTGCAAGACCATAATCTGCTTATTTTACAGAAACATTTTAGGATTTTTATGCTGGCTATTCCAGGCTTATCCACTGGACTCAGCTGACCTGATTTAAATATGCCTTTTTATAAAGGAGGCATTTTGACTTTAGTGTTTAGCATGTCCTCAGTGAAAATTTCACCGATTCCACTAAACCAGTCTTGTTTGCAGACTTCATCAGTTTAGCTGAACTGAGATACTTTGCAGACTTCAGACTCAAGATTTGCTGACTGTACTCTCCCAACGTGAGGAACTTTGCTCAGATTGGAAGCTTGCTGGTTCCACTAGACCTGTTAACCAGTCATGGCCCTTTATGTAGGAATATGCATATTTCATATAAATGCATATGAGAGAATGCATGCAGAACAACCCTTGTTGCCATGGAGCAGTCCGAAGGCTTTGGGCATTCATGATCCGAATAGAGAGCGAGCATTTCAAAAATCTCAATAATTATATCTACATCAATGCTTCTCAGAGAAGACACATGTTGCAGCAGTTCTTCCAATGCCTCGGCCAAAAGGACAACACCTTCATTCGTCGCCACCACATATTTCTCCAATGTGAAGATATCTACAAGGAAACGCAATGCAGCAACACACAATATATATATGGTCATGCTTCAAACACTATTAGTGTAGAGAATGCATTTTGTTTCAGAAATGCAAAAGGGGCTCTGCTCTTGGTTTAACATAGTGCAGTCACGGGATGCTCGATGAATGGGTTTTGCTTTCGCTGGGTTGACGGCATGCACTCATATGCAACTATTTAAATTGGTGCAGCCATCTCTATTCTTCTAATTCTAATTTCCATATTCCCCAGAATGTGGATTATACTTTGTCATTGTTGCCAATTTCACCTGAATAAAATGAAGCATGTTTTTCTTGAAACTTATGTAGCAAAAGGACCCTTCTCTGCTTAGGATCTGAACATCCAATACCAGCACTGTGCAGTGAACTATACATCGCTCCTAAGTTGGTGATATTGTTGAGTTTGTGGTAATCTTGCCTTGTTATTGTCTGTTCTTCTATTATTTCTATTCCACGAAAAGCATCCATGAGATTTAGAAGAAATGAACATCCCAGTACATCTTCCTCCTTACTAGTGGAAGTTTCCAGCACTGACTTTGCAAGAGATGCAATGAGATCATCATTGGGAACAATATCATTCATAGACAACCAAGAGAGTATGCATAATGCCGCTTGCATTCTCACGGACATCCACCAATTTCTAGCCAGATAGTGCTCACTGAGGGTACCCTTTTTGCTGCACTCCACTTTGTTGTTCAGGTCAATAAGCCAAGAGAGATTCATGGCAGCAAAGGATAAAACTCTTCTATTATCTCTCTAGATTTGAGGCAAACCAGACTCATTTTCCCTTGGTGTACCTTCTGCAACTGTGGAAAGAATGCTCTTGATGTTCTCGATGTGGTCTTCTTGGTAATCATTCCGACCATCAGAAACAGTAACTTCTACTGGTTTTCGTGGATCCCCTTGGCCATCAACATCTGCAATTCCATGCACAGGAGATTGCTGATTTCGCCCCATAACAATCCAGCAGTGGAGTGAGGGTTGGCTCATGGTTCACTTCATTAATTTCAAAGTCATCTTTAGTTTCATTCTTCTCATTCCTTTATTATTGCCACTGATATAGTGAACTTCATTTAAATGTTTATTATTGCCACCATGTTATCATCTCATCATCCTTTTTTTTGTTAAATTCATGTTATTACAATAGGTTTCCATATTTTTCTAAGTGTCAAATTCTGGGAAAATTTTGGCGGCATCTCCCCTGGACCCGGGGAGTGCTCAATCAACAAAAGGGCCTACACACGGGGGAAAGTCGGTGTAAGGCCATGAAAGAGAGTAAGCCGCCAAGGGCTGGCTACTCTAAGACCCCAAATTGGGTAGGGAGACATCCCGAGGGCTAGCCTACAAGGGAGCTCCGCATACCAGGGGTTTTATCCGTCAATTCCGAGAGAGTAAGCCGCGAGCGGGCCACTCCAAGACCCCGCATTGGGTAGGGAGGCATCCCGAGGGCTAGCCTACAAGGGAGCTCCACAGACTCGGGGTTGATCTATGGGACAAGGATGCTCAATGTCGCCATTTGGGTGGCATTCATATTATACTCCATGAGAGGGGCTTCTAGGAGAACATATCATAATTTGATAGACCTCTTAAAACCCGGAGGAGTTTAAGCTAATGAATGAAGAAGACAATGAATGGGGAATTGTCCCCTCCCCATGACAGGCCCAGCAGTATAAAACCTCAACGAAATCTACGATAATATACTATTATCCCGGTGTATGAGGCGCAATAAAGATTCCGCACAGAGGGGGGGGAATCAGCATGTTGCCACTACTGTAACGAAATGTAATAAAACATCGAGAGTATATAGTATTCTTACAGCAGCACCCACTGGGCATTCAGACAGACAGTATAACACTTCACATATGACTGACACAAGAACTGTAACAATAGAAGAAAGAAAACCCAGGGAGTATGGCCTTCAGTAAAATTTCGATTAGACCAGAGCCCCAACAACTTATAGAGGAAGAGTGATGAGGCTCATGGTCATTACCACATAAACCAAACGCACTGAGCAACAGAGGATACACACATTATGACAAATGAGAATCATACATGCTGGGCATACAGAAATGGTTCACATCAAGGATAGTAAACAGGGTCTGTCCGACACCTTACGGAAGGGATTTGTATAATGTTGCCCAAGAGGGCCGTAGTACCCATCTTGCCAACCAGGAAAGGCAGAGCCAGAGACCCACCCATTATAACCGGATGACCCTGGTTGGCTTTCCATGGTGCATCATGGCAACATCAGATAGAAAATGGGAGCAACAGAAGAACGAAGTAGAATTCTGGGGGATGGGAAGAAAATAATGCAAAGATAGAATGCAACCATAGCTCGCCGCAGCAGAGCACAGAAATATTTTTATTCATTTGCTTGTATAAATGGAAAAAAAACATCCATCATACTCTGGTCATTACATAGAGAAAAGGGGATCGATCAAATAATTTCATAGACAAAATAAGGCAGAGAGGAGGATCGACCAGAGAAATTCAGAAAGAACACAAAGAGAAAGAAAAATTGAGAAAACAGAGAAAGGGGAAGGGAGGGGCATTGACCCCGTTCCCTCCCCAAGCATCGCACACCTTCTATCCCTCTCTCCCTTCCTCTCGTTTCTCCTCTAAGAGGCAGGCACTCACAGGTGGAAGAAGCTTTAGGGACTAGGAGTTCTCTGGCTGGCAGAGGGCTTTTGAGAGCTTGATCGCCCGAGGGCTTTTGGGGGGTTGCTGATGGAGTTTGGGAGGAAGAGTCCGGGGGGCTATTCTTCGGAGCTTCAATTGTTCTTCTAGCTGCAGGATGAGGGCACGACCGAGGGATCTTCAATGATTGGAGCCTCATCCACGTGTCCTTGTACGGACTTCGCGCAGGCTTCTAGAAGGGCTTCACAGCTCGACCATCCTTCGTGCGTGAGGCTCCGGCTCGCGGTCGATGGCACAGGGAGCCGACGGGTGGAGCTCGCGCTTTGCTCCGGTGATCTAATGCACAGGGGCCAGGTGGAGCTGCCTATGCTATTGCAAGGGTGCTTGCTGGATCAAAGCACCAGGGATGCTGTCGGAGCCAGTTTGCCGGGGGTGTGCGCTAGAGGAGAGAGAGAGTGGACGAGGGGTTTCGCCCCTCCCCTTGGTTGAGCGTGCGAAGGAGGCCCTGGCCTTCCTTCACCTGCTCATTCATTCCTTTTTTGTTTTGCTCTTTTTTATTTTGTGTATATATGTATCTCCTTTTGACTTCTATATAGTTTTCTTCATCATTTTATTTTGTTTGTAATTTTATCATCATTTTATTTTATTAGCATCATTATTTTGTTTTTTTGTTATTATTATTTATGTTGTTATTAACATTATATGTAAATATGTATATTTTTATTATATAATTTTTTAGGTGCCAACAAACTGTCAACATGTTCTTTATGCAATTTAGAAGTAAACTACACACACAAAATCATTATAGCTCCATGGATGATTCTACATCAACAAAACACATTGACTATCCACATGAAGAGTATACATGAATCTAAATTTTGATAGCATCAAAACATGTAGCCGAAACACTAAGGATTTAAATAAACATATGTGCAACAGTTGGTGGGGGCGGTGCACTCTTTGTACATGGTGCATATATTTAAAAGTAGGTGAGCAAAACAAAGTGCTAAGTCACTACTCATTCATGAACGATCTTAAATAAACATACCTGTAGCACGTGGTGGGGTCGGTGTACTCTGTGTAGCTGGTGCCATTAACACAAACTATCATTACCAAAACGAAGTGCAAATTCATTACTCATCTATCTAAGAATTTAAATAAATAGACTTGCAGCAGGTGGTGGGGGCGGTGTAATCTATGTACCTGGTACCATAAACACAAACTATCATTACCAAAACAAATATCATATTCACTACTTTATCTAAGAAATTTAAATAAACAGACCCGCAGCAGGTGGTGGGGGCGGTGTAATCTTTGTACCTGATGCCAAAAACAGAAACTATCATTACCAAAACGAAGGGCATATTCACTACTCATTTATCTAAGAATTTAAATAAACATACCAGTAGCAGGTGGTGGGGGCGGTGTAATCTGTGTTCCTGGTGCAGAGACATAAATAATCATTACCAAAATAATGTGCATATTCACTACTCATTTATGTAAGAATTTAAATAAACAGATCTGCAGCAGGTGGTGGGGGCGGTGTAATCTGTGCACCTGGTGCCATAAACACAAACTATCTGTAACGACCCAAGATCCGGATACCAGAAAGGAACCGATACCATTCGAATCCTGGCCTGCCGCCCATGAGCCGGTTGACTCGGAAGGGCTAAAAGGAGTGTGGAGACACAAAGAAATAGGAAATAATGCAGGACAATTCAATAATTAACAGGAATAAATAAACGACTACTACAAAAGAGTCTAGTCCAACAGAAAGTACAGTCTAAAGTAGTAAAGCGTACCACATGCCAAGTGAACACTCGGCCCGACGAGCTGGCAACTGAGAACCACGGAACAGCACCCTCGAACCTCGAGGAAGAACCGTCGCACCTGAAAAGCAGGGATGAGTCTCCAAACAGAGACTCAGCAGGGGTCCCGCGGAACCCCAACCGGAAACAATGGCGGTAGCGAAAAGGAAAGCTACAACTACAGCAGGAACAGCAAACTGGTGGCCAGTCAAAACTCGGCACTACAGCTACTCCTACTGTACCGGAAAGGAAAACCCTGCCCTCACAAGCGGGAATCGGACTACACTAACACCACTCACCGAGGTAAAACTCACGGCAACCCCGCCGTAGAGGCCTGCCTCCCAGGACAAAGCCAACCTGGACACGTAGTCTAAGGTGCAACCCCGACCACCTGGTCGCAGGCACCGCACCAACAAGACACAACCTTGGTAAAGCAACTAGCACCCTGGCCACTAACTCGGAAACACCTATCGGTCCAGAAAACCTTATCGGTCCAGAAAACCTCATCTCGCAGACGGGGAACGGAACCCGAACACAGGAGAGTCACGTCTCACGTGACAGGAGTACCTGCCCACCAGAAGCAAGGCCGGATGCGTCCACTGACGGCTTAGACCGCGTCTCAGGTGTCCCCCTCGACCCCTGGTGGAACGGGGGCACCGTACAAGTAACCACTGAACAAGTGACTAGCTGGGGTCGCGCTCGTCAGCGTGGGTCCAACCGCTCCCAACCACATGTGCACACACAGACCGTGCGTCTCTGGTCTAGCCCTCTAACTGGTTTTCCCCTCAGCCGGACTCTGGATGGTAGACGTGGGGCCCGACGAAAACCATTCTAAAACCGTCTCTCTCTTGGGTAGCCTCGCCACCACTCCTTGGTGGGACCACTCACGTGTCGGAAGGCTACGACTAGTGGGGAGTCACAGGTGTGACCACTCTCCAAGGAGAAACTCCGAGAAACACGCATGCACCTTGCGCGAAAGTCGAGAAAAATCATGTGGCATCCAGCCACAGGACTCTGGACAGTCCTCTAGACCCACTATATCCAACGGTCCTTGAGTCACAAGACTCGGGGTCAAGACCGTTGTATCGAACGACGCTATGCCGTCAATCTAGTCTAATCCCTAGGTCTAAAACCACGGTAGCATGAATACCGAGGTAACTCACAATCCGCCGAGACCATCCCCTCAAAAGGGGAACTCAAGAGACCTCCAGCCCCTAGCTGGGTGACTGGACTCACAGTCCAAGGCCAAACACATGGCCCACGTAGAAAGCACCGAAGCATGATTCCCAAGGCAACGTACAAGCCGCCACGCCGATTCCCCATCCCAGGGAAAGTGGGAAACCGTCGGCCGTAGGCTGAATGACTGGACTCGCAGTCTGAGGCCACACACATGGCCCAGTCGGGAATCATCTTCCGCATAAACCAATGACATGCGGGAGAACCCCACCGCACTCACACCGATACACGGTGACTCTATCAAGCGTAAAACAAAGCTTGGAACACACACACCTACGGGCATGCTAATCGAGGTAAACAAAACCTCCGGACACCCAAAGACACGGTCATGAAACTCCACGGGGTGTCCGAGACACACACGGTCAAGAGAGGCACGATCAGCCATAGACTACCTGCCCTGGGCCGCCCGACTGGTCACCCTCAAGATCGCGCTACCCTCGTATAGCACGTTCAGAACAGAACGTGCTATACTCCTATAGCGCGACAAGACAGAACGCGCCAGCTACCAGTAGCGCGACAAGACTGAACGCGCCATAGACCTATAGCACGACCAGGCCAGATCGTGCTCTGACCCTATAGGGCGACAAGGACAGAACGCGCTAGGACCCTATAGCGCGACAAGAACCGCTCTACTGTCCATCTTCCCCGATGAACGCGCTCTATCGGGATAGCGCGATCTCCAAGAACGCACCCACCTGGGCGAGCGCGTTCTCAGTCTACGCCCGAAAATGGTGGAAAACGCGAAGAAATCCATTCCATGCCCCAATCACCCCCGGGTGATGGGGAAACAAAGGGAAAATAATTCCCAAGCCCCTAGCCATTCAACGATGCCCACAAACCACTGATTAACGCGTTAAAATGCTAGATCAGGCTCACACCCCAAAAGCATGCATTTAGCCCAAAATGCGAAAAGAACCCCACTCGACTCGCCACGATCTGTCAAATCTACGGGAAAAGAAGTACACGAGTTGAAGGTCCATCTCCCTACCTCCACCAAAGATTCGACGCGCCGTGGACGCCAATCCATGAAGAAACACCGTTTAAACCCTCGCCGGTTCATGATCCCATGAACTACCTCCACCATCGCGATCCTCGTCCCGTGCCTGTCGCTCCACACCCCACAAGCCACGCCGCCCCACCCTCGCCGCCTCCGTCGGCCTCCCGGAGTGAGAGGGGGAGAGAAGAGAACGTGAGAGAAGAGAGAGGGAGGGAAGAGAGAAATTAGAGATGGGGAGAGAGAGAAAAAGGAGGTTAATATATAGAAAAATCCAAAAATTCCCAAAAATACTAAAAATAGAAAAATATGTCCCGCGATCCTTGGAACACACTGATCGCCATGGTAATGTCCCAGCGTCAGAGGACGCAACGGTTCACCCTGTACGGGATTCCGAAGGTCCGATAGATGAAAAACACGCGGAAAACCCGAAACGCAACCCGGGACCCACAAAGGTGCTCCGAAAATTCCAGAAAATTATCGGCGTGCTCCTCACAACACCACGGACCCAAGGAAACTCACGGGTACACCACCAATGGATCTGACAATCTGGTAAAAATAGTCCTAAGCTCAATCGGACAGGATCTGTAACCCGTGAAAAGTGATCCGAAACCCACGGATCTAGATCCGAAAAACCCGGGGCATTACATCCCTCCCCCCTTAAAGGAATTTCATCCTCAAAATTCAGGACTAGCACGAAGGCACAGGGGAAGAACACTTTAACCAACTGACAACGCTGTTAGAGCCCCAGCACGAAAAATCTCGATTCTCATGAAAACACTGATCCTGAGGGACACATCCAGACTATCACCACGAACGACACCTCACTCCACATGCCGCACACACCGGCCATCAGAGTAGGCATACACCAAAGGACACAGTCCGGAATCACCTCAGACAACACAAGAACCAAACATGGCACCGCTGTCACCGTCTCGCTCACCGAGGAGACATAGTCCTCGTCACGAGAAATAGCTACCTATCCATCCAATGGTCAGCAGACAAATTACACATCAGCTTCACAGCCAGCTGACAGGTCGCACACCCTTCTCAAGGGAACAACCAATACAGAGCCTCCAACAGCTCACGTAGCCATCTCAACAGACCGCAATCAGCTCATCGGCTCAACACCAAGAGGCACATCACACCTAGCAAGCTGAAAGCCAGACAAACCAGATTGCCAACTCTGCCAGAAGATAAACTTTGACAAAGCCCAGATTCCATCCGGAAGGCACACCATAGAGACGACCACCAAAGGCCTCACTGATACGCAGCTCTCACCAATCTCGATGCGCAACCACCAGCATCTACTATCTGTGGAAAGACCATCCACTGGTCGCCAGATACACGTCAACGGGAAACCATCTACCGGCTGAACAGGTGATAAGTGCTATATTTTACATCATAATTTACATCACATCCATCATCTTTGAACATTATTTCAGTATATTTGTGCAACATGAGCATTAATTACATTCTCATACATTATTTTAGTCTTCATATATTTTATCATCTTTTTGAGCTTAAAAGACCATGTGGAAAATATTTAAATATTTACACAATTATTTTGGAATTAAATGGATTGATATTTTAATTTTCAGGAAACAGCGACCTAGATCAAGGTGATATTTAAATAACGACTGATGCAAGGGCACGTCTTCAGCAAGAAGCGATAGTGTCACAAGCGTCAATTCATTTGAAAGAAGAAAGTGGAAAAAGGAAAAAAAGAAAAAGAATTAGCGCCCGAGATGCAGTCGCTAATCATTGAAAGAACGCCCATATGAACAGTCGTCAATTCCTATTTTACGAAAAATATGGAAAATAGCAAAATATGGAAATAAGAAACTGACGCCCGATCGAAGAGGCGCTACTTTAGGAAAGGACACCCCAGCCTAAGACGTCATTTAAAGAAAGGACGCCCCAATCTAAGTCGCTATTCAAAGTTGAACCAGAAATGGCAACTGCAGTTTCCCGATCGAAGTCTCCTTCCAATTTTCAAGCTTATCCAAGCTATATTCAAGGAAAGGAGGACTCCAAAGATGGAAAGAAGTCTAAATGGATCAAGTTGCATTGTTGGAAATGGGTTTTTGGATCAAACTGGGAACCCACGATCGTGGAAGGGTTCTGTACCCTATAAATAGATGCCATGGCCGATGATGCAGGGGGAGAACAGGTTGAAAATCTGCCTTAGGGATTAATTTCTAAGTCTTTCCTTTCGTCTTTTGCAGTTAAGTTCTTCATCAAAGTTCTTTATTTTTAAGTATTCTCCAACTTCTTATTCTTCCTCTTCTCCTAGTTCTTTCTCATTTTTATGCTATAATTAGTTTTTCAAAGCTCTGTCTACGGTTTTTACTGTTCACCCGATTTTCATACTTTCTGTTCTTCATCATTTTTATCAATCGTCCTCTCATCTTTTCAAGTTGTTGTCTTCATCAAAGTTCTTCTATTTTCAAATATCTACATCTTATTCTTCTTAATATTCTTCTAATTCATCCTATTTTTGAAGCTATTCTCAATTTTCTAAAGTTGTTGTTTTACGTTTTCTACTGTTCATCCGATTTTGCAAACACTGTTCTTTAGCATTTTTATCTCTCTTATGATCCTCATCTCTCTCTGCTGTCTTCACAAAAATTGTAGGTTTTTAAAAGTTCTCCAACTTCTTCTTCTACCTCATCTTCCAATTCCTCACCGTTTTAAAGTTATAGTCAATTTTCTAAAGTTCAGATTTTTAGAGTTCTGCATTGTTCATCTGCGACCACATCCTGTTCATCCTTGTTTCTCTCCATCTTCCTTTCGTTTTCTGTCTCTGAGGTCTTCATCAATCTTCTTCATATTCTCAATCTATACAACTTTCATATTTTCCACTTTTCCTAATTCCTTCTGCTTTTAAAGTTATTCTTCTCTCAATCTACCTCTATTTTTAGTTCTATTTCTTTTCACTGTTTATCTCCATCGAGTCTTCTTCTTCTATCTCTCTTTCTCTCTTTTCAAAATACACCACACACATGTTGTCACGGTAAAATTTTTCTCACTTCTATCTTTCTTTTTTTTCTCTCATATCCCAAGGCAGATCTTCATCCATTAGTCTTCTCATGGCGTCGGCATCCAAGGCGAGGCGATCTTCATCCAAGGCTTGGCAAGGAGGCGGCGTTATTCTTCATGTATTGACTATATTTTCTTATCTTTTCTCTTTCTATGTTGTAATTTTTAGCTTCATAGTGTGACTTTTCACTATCATCTTAAGAAAATTCATCATTTGTGAAATTGTGTTTGTCTCTCCATCTCTTCCAAATGCTTTTCTTAAACCCTCTAACATTCTTTAATTAGTTTTCTTACACTTTATTTTCCTTAGTTTCAATCTCACTCAAAAATTTGGTTTTCAAAGCATAAGGTGTTTTTCCACCTTGTTAAAATAAGAATTTTTCCTCCTCGTGGGATCGACTCCGCTTACCACTATATAATTTGATTTTCCAATCTTTTAAAGTGAGTGAGTGTGAACATTTTGAAATTGTGGCACGGCTTTCTTAACGACACTAGTCGGTGCGCATCAATTTTTGGTGCCGTTGCCGGGGAGGAAATTAATTTTTATGTTAGGAAAATCCTTGTGTTTGATTTGTATATAGTTTTCCTTATTTTTCTATTTTATTTTGTAGGAAAAATAAAAAAAAAATCATAAAATCAGAAAATTCAAAGAAATTCGGACCTGAAATTCCAAGAAAAAAAATCTGTCACAGGAAGCGTCGCTAAAGCCCAGATCTGTCACTGAAAGTAGAAATTCAGAAAAATCCAGGAAAATCAAGCGCCGCTAAAAGGTCAGTATACGTAGGAAAAGGTCCTTTTTTGTGAAATTCTGAAAAATTCTAAAAAAATCTGAAAAAATCTGAAAAATTCTAAAAAATCAGAAAACAGAAAATTTTCATCATGCTAGCATATCTCCATCTTAATTGCATTACTTTCATGCATTTGTGCATTTAGTTGCTCTTTTTGTTTTTCATTCTTTATTCACAACATCTTTTGCAAAAAAAATTCTCTTCTCATCTATTTCCCTTTCTTAAGGGCATTGAGACCTTTACACCCCTCTTGGATTTGGAAGGACACTCCATTGAGCATTCCGTCTCTTTGGACTTGAAATTCTATTTCTAAGACCTCCATAAGTCCCCGCACCCATGGATTCCCTCACGGACGCCGGACAGGTTGTATCACGAAGTACCTTGAAGTTAGAGTGCCCTTAGAAGGTTTTCCAAAAAAAAAAAAACATCATTCTTGCATTCATATAGTTAATCTTTGCATTTGCATAACCCATTCATATAGGGATTCTTTGCATTTTGGAAAAAAAAATCATCATTACCTTCTGGGCCCTTTGCATTGCATGCAAGGTAGGAGATCCCTCCACCCACATTTGATAGGACCCATTAGTGAAATTGAAAGGTTAGTGCATTCTAGACCACAACTTCAACCTAACCTCATGGAGAATCAAAATCAAAACCAACAAGTGCAACAAGTTCCTAAGCAAATGAAGGACTACTTCATTCCTAATCAATATCAACCGTCCTTCTATATTCAAGCACCTCAGAACCAGGCGGTTCATTATGAAATTAAATCCAGCACCATTCAGATGTTGCCATCCTTCAATGGCAATACTAATGAAGATCCATATAAACATCTCGATGAGTTTCTCCAGATATGTTCAACTGTCAAAATTCAAAACTTCTCAGATGATGCCCTTAAGTTTACTCTCTTCCCATTCTCCCTTAAGGACAAAGCTAAATATTGGTTGGGAGCCTTGGGTAGAACAATTGACACATGGGGAGAGATGCAAAAAGAGTTCTTGAAGAAATTCTACCCAATTGGTAGGACTAATACCATGAGAAGGGCCATCACTGGATTTACACAAAATTTTGGGGAACAAATTCATGAGGCCTGGGACAGGTTGAAAGATCTATTGAGAAAATGTTCCCATCATGGCCTATCTAGATGGCAAATTGTGCAAGCATTTTATGAGGGATTAACGAAAAACTATAGACAAATGGTAGATGCCTCATGTGGGGGTGCTTTCATGAGTAAAAGTGAGGATGAAGCCTATGATTTGTTTGAGATGTTAAGTGAAAATTCTATTAGTCATGCTTCACTTTCCTCTTATGAAAGGATGATTGGACCTGCTAAGAAGGGTGGGCTATATGAAGTCAAAAGTCAAGGAGAGTTGGAGAATAGGATGGATATTAATGCACTTACTCAAAAGTTGAATAAAGTGGACTTGTTGGCGCAAAGGATGGAGAAGGTAGATTTGGTAGCACAAAAGCTAGATCAATTGTTATCCATGAATAAACAAGAACCTTCTTTTCCTTCTATCCAACAAAATCAATCTTTCTCAGATTTCAACCTTCAAGAACTTTGTGCTCTATGTTCTAGCCCAAATCATGCTGTCATTGATTGTCCTGCGGCAGCCCAACTTCCCCCATTTATCCAAGAACAAGTCTTTGCTACTCAGGGTGTCTCTAAGCCCACCTATGATCCATATTCCAATACTTACAACCCGGGCTGGAGAAATCACCCGAATTTTTCTTGGAAATCACAACAAGGACCATCTACTCAAGTCAATCCCTCAAATCCTAAACAATATTTTCAAGTTCCGAACCAGTCTCACCAACATCTTCATACCCCTTTTCAACATAATCAATAACAACAACTTCCATTTCAGCAACCATCGTTCCATCATGCTCATGCCCCATATCAACAAGCTCCATCATTTCAAGGCCAATATAATCAATTTCCATCACATCGTTATCAACCTCAAGCCCCGTTTCAAGCTCCTTATCAACCGCCTCCTCAACCCCCTCAGCCTCATTTTGAGGATAAATTTGATCAACTTCAGTAACTTATTCTCTCTCAGCAGCAATCCATTACTAAGTTAGAAGGTCAAATAGGTCAGTTGGCGGCTAGTAATATGAGGAGAGATGTTGGGCAGTTACCTAGTCAACCCATAGCTAATCCCCGCAATCAACAACCTCCGGGTTTTCAGCAAAGAGCTCCTATTCTCCCCCCTCCAAATCAGCCTAATCAACCTCAGCCACCCCCTCCTATCGTGCCTCAATTCGAGAATGCCAAAGCTATCTCTACCCTTAGGAGCGGGAAAGTTCTTAATGATCCATATCAGGCGAAGGATGTGGGTGGTAGTTCGGGCAAAGATATCCAAGAGGAAAGTGATAATGAGGAAGAAGAGCCGATAATTGTTCAAGAGAAAAAGAAGCCGGATGGGGGAGAGAAGACAATGGACAAAGGAAAGGTCAAGGTTGATGAAGGTTTGCAAGGATATGTTCCTAAGATCCCTTTTCCGGATGCATTAAAGCCAAAAGCTCAAAAGAAGCCGGTCCAACAAGAAGAGATGTTGGAATTATTTAAACAAGTCAATATTAATATTCCACTCTTAGATGCTATTAAACATGTGCCGGCGTATGCTAAGTTTTTGAAAGAGCTTTGTACACCAAGAAGGGCCGAAGGCAGCAACACAGAAGATCCATCTATCTGAAGATATTAGTGCTGTTTTAATGAATTCTTTACCAAAGAAGTTGAAGGACCCTGGTGCTCCATTAATTTCATGTGATATAGGTGGGGTGATATTTGATAAAGCTTTGCTAGATCTTGGAGCTAGTGTTAATTTGTTACCCACCTGCATTTATGAGCAATTTGATCTAGGAGAATTGAAGCCCACTTCTATTATCCTTCAACTGACGGATCGGTCTGTTAAGACACCAAAGGGTTTGTTGGAGGATGTGATAGTGAAAATTCATGAATGCTATTTCCCAGTGGACGACACGCATTACCAAATGTTAAAATGTGAGGACACCACTTTATTCTGAAAAGAGAATTCAGAAAATTTATCCAGAGCATCAAAACCATCACATGTGAACTTTTCTTGAAAACAGTTGTGCTTTTAACCAAAAAGATGAGTGGCACATTTGTAAGACCCCAAATTCTTTAGAAATTTATTTAGAAAGCTATTTGTAATTATTTAGAATTTATTTGAAGTTATTCAAATTAATGAGAATTATCCAAATTAATTAGATTAATTAATTAATTAATAGAATAAGTCATTTTTCTACTATTTTCTAAAAATCCCCAAAAATCACATCTTGTAGAACTAATTTTGTTTAGCAACTTTGTCTTCTTCATTTAAGCCTAAGAAAATCATTTATTATGCCGGAATTAGTGAACTTAGTCTTCCGAACTTAACATTTAATTAATTACGGAATAGTATAAGTAATAATTCGACTACCTCAGAAAAATCTGTAAAAATAGTAAACATGTTAATATTGATGTAGATAACAACTTTTCCTTTTGGCTTTAAGCCATGGTAAATCCGTGTTAAGATCTATTTAGAATTCAAACCCAAATGTGCACACTTTTGACCCATACCTAACCCTTAGATTAAAACGCGAAATTCGACCTGATTACTCAACCAAATGATCTGAAATCAGGGGCAAATGGAAGGCCACAATGTAAAGAACATTCACCCTCAATCAATTTGAGGTGAACTTAGCCCCAAAACGTGCTGCCGACATAGTTTGGTCAAGTCAAGGATTTCGGCGCCGTTTCTAAACACGCGGCTTGCAGTAGCGAATACTCCCAATTCTGAAGGCTCCAGAAGCTCTATGAGCTATCAAAATGAAGCCCTACGAGTCTTCTTTCATTTGGCTGCTGTGGGGTTCGCTGAAATTTCGGATCTGGAGAGATCTAGCTCGATTTGTGGAGGTGGGTCAGCAGGCCGTTGGCTTCCCTTCATCCTTCTTTGATCCATCGATTGAGGTAGGAATTCTCAACCAAATCTTGATCATGAGTATAGCAAATTGTTCCTCTCATCGAGCTCTATCCATTGGTGCAAAAGCCCCAATTTTCATTAGGTATCCGTGGAGAAATCGAGCTTTTTGTAAGGTGCTGTCCAAGTGTTCTTCATCCTAGGGTTTGAGTTTTCTCTCTCCGATTTGAGGTAGGATCTAACAACCAAACTTTAATTAATTCACATGAAGTAATCAGCATGTTATTATCTTTCATTTAACTTAGAAAGCCCCAAATTCTATTGAGCATGCATCGTGAATTTTGAATTTTTGTAAGAGCATATCTAGAACATGTTTCATATAGTTTCCTTTAGGCCAGAGCTTGATTTCAGGCTAATTTTGAGCCCTGTAACTTGATCTTCATGTTGCATATCATATATGGTTGGATTCATGATCGAGTTAGCTTTCTTTTGACACCAAAATCCCTAAATTCCGTTGAGTATGTTAAGAGAATTGCATGATTTAGTAGAAGTAGGTCAAGAACTAGAGTTTTCATGAATTTATCATATATAAGTTGAGATTCAATCAATTTCTGTAACAATTCGTGGTTCAAAATTGTAGTTTTATGACCCTAAAATGTCAATTAACATTCCTAGATCATATGGCTTTAATTTCAACTCAATTGGACTTCAATTGGGTGAGATTTCACGTTTTCCGAAAGCAACAGCCGTTGCTGTTCTTGCAGGGGTCGACCCCAGGGGTCGACCCATCATCTGGCAGCCCAGGCAGGCCCGAGGGTCGACCCCTGGGGTCGACCCATTTGGCCCAGGCACGAGGGTCAACCCCAGGGGTCGACCCATGCAGCCAGAGTGTAAGGGTCGACCCCAGGGGTCGACCCATACAGCCAGAAAGGTGGGGGTCGACCCCAGGGGTCGACCCATCCAACTGGCAGACCCCATTTCTGAAGGGGTCGACCCCAAGGGTCGACCCATACACCAGAAAACCAGTTTTTCATCGTTTTGCGACCCGAGATGGATCCGAGTCAGTTTGGAATCAACCCATTTAATTTAGACCCACTGAAATTATATTTTTGAAGAACAATTGACCTAATCTTGTACCCCTCTAAATTTCAAATTTTGCATTGGTCTTTTCTTGCAAACATAGTACAAAAACACACCGTTTATCATCTTCATTGCAATGCATACAAGATTAAATAGAAACCCACATAATTAGTGGTTAATGGTGTAACTAAATCTCTGTTAATACATGCTATTTCATTCCTGTGAGCTTGTTCTTTACTTATCATCTTGAATCAGCTTCTTGGCAATTGTCTTAATGCAAATGATAATGGTTAATCATGATATCTTAACTTGGTGATTAGGATTAATATGTTGATTAGCTTGTTTGATTGCTGCTGTTTTACAGTAGCGCAGCACGATTAACTCTTGTTATGACTTGGTTTCGATCTCCTTGATGATTATACTTACCTTGAAATTCTGGAAATGAATCTCTTTCCTACTTGAAGTTGTTATTGCTACTTAGTTTAAACCTTGGAATTCTGGCCATAAACTGTGGAAGTCTAGATTCGTGGGATCTTTGATCCAAAGAAATCAATGCATGGCAAACAATTAAGGGCTCGGTCTGGTCCTGGGAAGAGCGCCCGAACACTACGTGTACCCCCGGGGAGGTGAATGACTAGGTGTGGCATTTGGCACCAGTACTTGACATGTGTTAAATCTAGGACTGTCCACTACTCTCTCCACTACTCTCTACATTACTTTCTACTACTTTTCACTTTCCACTCTTCACTGTTCTATACTCTACTTGTGGTTACTTTACTTGCTTATTACTTGGACGTGGAAATGAAATTACATGCGTGCTTGACATGACTTGAATTGACTTGATATGGCCAACTTCTTATCGTTATCTCCTGTAGTAAATTATTGTCTTACCATTCTATTCAGTATATTTCTTGACCTTGCAAGATCTTCGAATTTTTTGTGTGTTATCATCATTATCTTTTTAGTGTTTTATCATTCGTAGCATGACATTTTAAAATGTAATTAAACTGTTAATCACTTATACCTGTCTGTTATTTTCTACTGAGCGTCAGCTCATAGTTGTGTTTCCCCCCTTTTTCCAGGCTTTTCAGGTGACGCGCTTACCGATGGGGAAGGGCAGGAGTGATGTCTTGAGTGTATCAGTTCTAGTTGTGTTTTGGAGAGCATTTAGTTTCAGTTATATCTTTGAGTTTTAGTGGTTGATTATTCCAGTTGTATTAAGTTGAACTTGAGGTTATTGTATCAGTTGTGGTTTGTTAATGATCATTTAGTATTTCCATCTTGTAGCATTTATGTATTATTTTAGATTTAGTTCCCTCTCTTGCCAGCGTGTCCCTAACTGTACGTCCCGATATTTCCGCCTTGTTCGGGGCGTGACAGTTTAGTTGGTGTCAGAGCCTAGGTTTCACATTCCTAGGTTTCCTAAGTTGTAGGTTTTCTTGCATTGCATCCCAATAATCGGTATATCAAAAGGTGTTGTCCGAACGTTAGGCTACGCCTATCGGGAAGGTCGCACACTTGCGCGAGTGGTCTTCGGACCGATTACCTCCGCCAGGTACCGAGTTTTTGGTCGTGTCTAGGTGCATTAGATCCCTAACCTTGTAAAAGTCTAGGACCTGACCTGGTGAGATTGGGTAGAACTTGGGTTAAGATCGTTTCTTAATTGTGTAATTATTTATCTTGATTAAACCTAAGTAATCTATTTCTCGTGTAGATGGCAGCTGATCGTGCTGAATGGAGGAACCTGCAGCGTACGGTGCAAGGCCTTACTCAGGCCCTTCAGCAAGTAGCTCAGGCAGGAGCGGCACCGCATGGCACCGGTGATTTATACCGGAACTTCCGCGGAATGAACCCGCCTAGATTCGCTGGTTCGACTGACCCTGACCAAGCCGAACACTGACTAGACGAGATGGGGAGAATCTTTGAAGTTATGCAATGCACCAACCAGGAGCGTGTCCTTTTGTCCACATTTCAACTGGAACATGATGCACGTACTTGGTGGGATTCTATCAAGGCAACTCTCGGTGATCGCCAAGTTATGTGGGAAGAGTTCGAGGAATTCTTCAACAGCAAGTATTTTTCTGATAGAGTGCAAGAGAAGAAAGCGGCAGAGTTCGCGGCCTTGAAACAACGAGGTTTGTCCGTGGCAGAGTATGAGGCTCAATTTGCACGGCTTTCTCGATATGCTACACATCTCATTTCCACCGAGAAGATGAAGGCGAAGCGCTTTCTCAATGGATTGAAGCTTCATTATATCAACCAATTGGCACCGATGGAGATTTCCACTTATTCTGAGATGGTAAGGAAAGCGCAAGTTCTGGAGGATACTCTTGAAATGACGGAGAGAATCCGTGGGAAAGGCACCAAGAAAGAATTACCTACGGGTTCCGGGAGTGTCAAACCCGGGTATACCAAGAAGAGACCTGTTAGTGGACCTGGTTCGTGGAGCGGGTCCGGATCATGGAAGGGCAAGATGCCGAGGCATGAAGACAAGAAGCCTGGCCCTATTGTTCCATTCAAGGGCGTGTGCAACTATTGTGATCGTCCGGGTCACAAGATAGAGGAGTGCTGGCGCAAGCAAGGCGCATGTTTGCGATGTGGAAGCAAGGAGCACCGTATCCCCAATTATCCTCTCATATCGGAGCAAGCTACACCGGCAAAACCTCTAGTCTTCAAGAAACCACAAGGCAAGCTTCAAGCTTTACATGCAGAGGAAACTGGGATTTCTGATGATGGCGGACTCGTCGAAGGTACCCTTACTATAATCGATAAGCCCGCATTTGCTCTCTTTGATACTGGTGCAACACATTCTTTTATTTCACGGAGATTTGCTAAGTTATTAGCTGTGGAACCTGTTTTGATGAATACTCCGTTAGAAATTTCAACCCCTATTGGCACTAGATCAACAATCCAGTATTTCTATCCTTCTAGTAAGGTTATGATTGGTGAACAGAACTTACCAGCAGATTTAGTCTGCATAGATATGAAGGATTATGATGTAATCCTAGGAGCAGATTGGTTGGCCAAGTATGAGGCCAATGTTCATTGTAGTTCTAGCTCAGTGACTTTTACTGGACATTCTGGTTTATCTTTTACGGGAGTCAAGCACCATAACTCTATACCGCTCATCTCGGCTCTTCGAGTTGATAAGCTTTTGAGGCATGGGTGTGAGGCTTTTCTAGCCTTTGTTTGTGCAACTCCTGAGCAGCAGATGGAGATCAAGGACATTCCTGTTGTCCGAGATTTTCCTGATGTCTTTCCAGAAGAACTACCAGGACTTCCGCCTGAGCGGGAAGTTATCTTTTCTATTGATCTTATTCCTGGCACAGCTCCTATTTCCAAGGCTCCTTATCGTATGTCTCCTGCGGAACTGAGGGAACTGAAGCAACAACTGATGGAATTACTTGAGAAGGGTTTTATTCGTCCTAGTACTTCTCCGTGGGGAGCCCCTGTGTTATTCGTCAGGAAGAAAGATGGTTCGATGAGGTTGTGCATTGACTATCGGCAAATAAACCAGCAGACTGTCAAGAACAAATATCCCTTGCCGAGGATTGACGAGTTATTTGACCAGATAGCAGGAGCTCAATATTTTTCTAAGATCGATCTTCGATCTGGATATCACCAATTGCGGATTAAGGAAGAGGATATTTATAAAACGGCTTTCCGCAGCAGGTATGGTCATTTTGAATTTGTCGTTATGCCTTTCGGTCTAACGAATGCTCCAGCAGCTTTCATGCAGTTGATGAACAATGCATTTCGGCCCTATCTTGACCAATGGGTCGTAGTCTTTATTGATGACATCCTGATTTATTCTAAGAATGAGGAGGAGCATGCTGAGCATCTGAGAATGGCATTGCAATTGTTGAGAGATCATCAACTATATGCTAAGTTCAGTAAGTGTGAATTCTGGTTGCAAGAAGTGTCATTTCTAGGACATATTATTACGAAGAACGGTATTTCTGTTGATCCCTCGAAGGTCGAGGCAGTGAAGAATTGGGAACAGCCTACCAGTGTGACAAAAGTTAGAAGTTTTCTAGGCCTGGCAGGTTATTATCGAAGATTTATTCAAGACTTCTCTAAGATTGCAGTACCTATGACAAGATTAACCCGTAAGGAGAATAAGTTTGATTGGTCAGATGATTGTCAGCGAAGCTTTCAGACTCTGAAGGAGTGTTTGACTACTGCACCTGTTTTGGCCTTACCTTCTGGTGAAGGAGGATTTGTTGTTTATACTGATGCTTCAGGTATTGGCTTAGGCTGTGTACTCATGCAACATGGGAAGGTGATTGCCTATTCCTCTAGGCAGTTGAGGAAGCACGAAGATAATTATCATGTTCATGATTTGGAACTTGCTGCAGTCGTGTTTGCTTTGAAGATATGGAGGCATTACTTGTATGGAGAAATCTTTACAGTGTTTTCAGATCATAAGAGTTTGAAGTATTTATTTTCTCAGAAGGAACTCAACATGAGGCAGCGGAGATGGTTGGAATACTTGAAAGACTTCGACTTCTCGATTGAATATCATCCTGGCAAAGGTAATGTTGTGGCAGATGCTTTAAGCCGGAAGCCGGTAGCGAGATTGTCAAGTCTCATGTTACAAGAATGGAGATTGTTGGAACAATTATCTAGTCTGGATCTCAATATTGACAATGATCGGGTCATGATTGCTCAGATCCAACTTAAACTTGAATTATTGATAGAGATCAAGTCCTTGCAAGATAATGATCCCGAGTTGGTAGAGATCAAGGGAAACTTGAGCAGCAGACCTGACTTCATGTTGGCCGATGATGGTAGATTATTATTTAAAGGCAGAACTTGTGTTCCGGATGAGGCTACAATAAAGAACAAGATTCTTGAGGAAGCTCATAGATCCAGATATACCATTCATCCTGGAGGCACTAAGATATACCGAGATTTGAAAAGGTCCTTTTGGTGGCCAAATATGAAAAGAGAAGTTGCAGATTTTGTGAGCAGATGTTTGGTATGTCAGCAAGTTAAGGCCGAACATTTCAGACCAGCAGGGAAATTGAAACCACTCGACATACCCCAATGGAAGTGGAAAAGCATTAGCATGGATTTCATTATGGGTCTACCTAGGACTCGTGGTGGATTTGATGCGATATGGGTGATTGTCGATCGTTTGACAAAGTCGGCTCATTTCTTACCAATTAAGTCCAAGTGGACGATTGATGTATTGGCTGTTTTGTATATAAAGGAAGTGGTGAGATTGCATGGTATTCCAGTGAATATAGTATCTGATCGAGACCCCAGATTTACTTCACATTTCTGGAAGGGACTGCAAGAGTCTTTGGGTACTCGTCTAAATTTCAGTACTGCTTTTCATCCACAGACAGATGGACAGACTGAAAGAACCAATCAGATAGTGGAAGATATGTTGCGAGCTTGCATGATTGATTTCGGTGGTAATTGGAGTGAGCATTTGGCATTAATTGAATTTGCCTACAATAACAGCTATCAGTCTAGTATTCAGATGGCTCCTTTTGAAGCACTATATGGTAGAAGTTGTCGTTCCCCGTTGTGTTGGGACGAGGTGGGTGAGAAACAGTGGGTTGGACCAGATCTTATTTCGGAATCATCACAGAACATCCGTGTTATCCGAGACCGGTTACTAGTAGCCCAGTCAAGACAGAAGAGTTATGCCGACAACAGAAGAAGAGCATTGGAATTTCAGGTTGGCGAGCATGTGTTCTTAAAGGTCTCTCCGACGAGAGGGATCCGAAGATTTGGCATCCATGGCAAGCTGAGTCCGAGGTACATTGGTCCATTCGAGATTCTAGATAGAGTGGGAGAGGTGGCATATAGACTGGCTTTACCACCGCAATTGTCTGGCGTACATAATGTTTTCCATGTGTCTATGTTACGGAAATATGTGTACGATCCCACTCATATCATTCAGCAGGTGGATTTTGAACTGAAGGAAGATTTGACCTATGAGGAAAGACCTGTCAAGATTCTAGACCGGAAGCATCAGCAACTCCGGAATCGTTCGATACCGATGGTCAAGATTCAGTGGAGTCGGCGTGGGACCGAAGAAGCTACATGGGAGTCTGAAGAGACTATGCGAAAGCGGTATCCCGATCTATTCTAGGTGAGTGATCTTTTTCTACTCTCAGTTTTAGTGCAGTGAATTTGGAGGACCAAATTCCTTTAAGTAGGGGAGGGTGTAAGACCCCAAATTCTTTAGAAATTTATTTAGAAAGTTATTTGTAATTATTTAGAATTTATTTGAAGTTATTCAAATTAATGAGAATTATCCAAATTAATTAGATTAATTAATTAATTAATAGAATAAGTCATTTTTCTACTATTTTCTAAAAATCCCCAAAAATCACATCTTGTAGAACTAATTTTGTTTAGCAACTTTGTCTTCTTCATTTAAGCCTAAGAAAATCATTTATTATACCGGAATTAGTGAACTTAGTCTTCCGAACTTAACATTTAATTAATTACGGAATAGTATAAGTAATAATTCGACTACCTCAGAAAAATCTGTAAAAATAGTAAACATGTTAATATTGATGTAGATAACAACTTTTCCTTTTGGCTTTAAGCCATGGTAAATCCGTGTTAAGATCTATTTAGAATTCAAACCCAAATGTGCACACTTTTGACCCATACCTAACCCTTAGATTAAAACGCGAAATTCGACCTGATTACTCAACCAAATGATCTGAAATCAGGGGCAAATGGAAGGCCACAATGTAAAGAACATTCACCCTCAATCAATTTGAGGTGAACTTAGCCCCAAAACGTGCTGCCGACATAGTTTGGTCAAGTCAAGGATTTCGGCGCCGTTTCTAAACACGCGGCTTGCAGTAGCGAATACTCCCAATTCCGAAGGCTCCAGAAGCTCTATGAGCTATCAAAATGAAGCCCTACGAGTCTTCTTTCATTTGGCTGCTGTGGGGTTCGCTGAAATTTCGGATCTGGAGAGATCTAGCTCGATTTGTGGAGGTGGGTCAGCAGGCCGTTGGCTTCCCTTCATCCTTCTTTGATCCATCGATTGAGGTAGGAATTCTCAACCAAATCTTGATCATGAGTATAGCAAATTGTTCCTCTCATCGAGCTCTATCCATTGGTGGCAAAAGCCCCAATTTTCATTAGGTATCCGTGGAGAAATCGAGCTTTTTGTAAGGTGCTGTCCAAGTGTTCTTCATCCTAGGGTTTGAGTTTTCTCTCTCCGATTTGAGGTAAGATCTAACAACCAAACTTTAATTAATTCACATGAAGTAATCATCATGTTATTATCTTTCATTTAACTTAGAAAGCCCCAAATTCTATTGAGCATGCATCGTGAATTTCGAATTTTTGTAAGAGCATATCTAGAACATGTTTCATATAGTTTCCTTTAGGCCAGAGCTTGATTTCGGGCTAATTTTGAGCCCTGTAACTTGATCTTCATGTTGCATATCATATATGGTTGGATTCATGATCGAGTTAGCTTTCTTTTGACACCAAAATCCCTAAATTCCGTTGAGTATGTTAAGAGAATTGCATGATTTAGTAGAAGTAGGTCAAGAACTAGGGTTTTCATGAATTTATCATATATAAGTTGAGATTCAATCAATTTCTGTAACAATTCGTGGTTCAAAATTGTAGTTTTATGACCCTAAAATGTCAATTAACATTCCTAGATCATATGGCTTTAATTTCAACTCAATTGGACTTCAATTGGGTGAGATTTCACGTTTTCCGGAAGCAACAGCCGTTGTTGTTCTTGCAGGGGTCGACCCCAGGGGTCGACCCATCATCTGGCAGCCCAGGCAGGCCCGAGGGTCAACCCCAGGGGTCGACCCATGCAGCCAGAGTGTAAGGGTCGACCCCAGGGGTCGACCCATACAGCCAGAAAGGTGGGGGTCGACCCCAGGGGTCGACCCATCCAACTGGCAGACCCCATTTCTGAAGGGGTCGACCCCAAGGGTCGACCCATACACCAGAAAATCAGTTTTTCATCGTTTTGCGACCCGAGATGGATCCGAGTCAGTGGGGAATCAACCCATTTAATTTAGACCCACTGAAATTATATTTTTGAAGAACAATTGACCTAATCTTGTACCCCTCTAAATTTCAAATTTTGCATTGGTCTTTTCTTGCAAACATAGTACAAAAACACACCGTTTATCATCTTCATTGCAATGCATACAAGATTAAATAGAAACCCATATAATTAGTGGTTAATGGTGTAACTAAATCTCTGTTAATACATGCTATTTCATTCCTGTGAGCTTGTTCTTTACTTATCATCTTGAATCAGCTTCTTGGCAATTGTCTTAATGCAAATGATAATGGTTAATCATGATATCTTAACTTGGTGATTAGGATTAATATGTTGATTAGCTTGTTTGATTGCTGCTGTTTTACAGTAGCGCAGCACGATTAACTCTTGTTATGACTTGGTTTCGATCTCCTTGATGATTATACTTACCTTGAAATTCTGGAAATGAATCTCTTTCCTACTTGAAGTTGTTATTGCTACTTAGTTTAAACCTTGGAATTCTGGCCATAAACTGTGGAAGTCTAGATTCGTGGGATCTTTGATCCAAAGAAATCAATGCCTGGCAAACAATTAAGGGCTCGGTCTGGTCCTGGGAAGAGCGCCCGAACACTACGTGTACCCTCGGGGAGGTGAATGACTAGGTGTGGCATTTGGCACCAGTACTTGACATGTGTTAAATCTAGGACTGTCCACTACTCTCTCCACTACTCTCTACATTACTTTCTACTACTTTTCACTTTCCACTCTTCACTGTTCTATACTCTACTTGTGGTTACTTTACTTGCTTATTACTTGGACGTGGAAATGAAATTACATGCGTGCTTGACATGACTTGAATTGACTTGATATGGCCAACTTCTTATCGTTATCTCCTGTAGTAAATTCTTGTCTTACCATTCTATTCAGTATATTTCTTGACCTTGCAAGATCTTTGAATTTTTTTTGTGTTATCATCATTATCTTTTTAGTGTTTTATCATTCGTAGCATGACATTTTAAAATGTAATTAAACTATTAATCACTTATACCTGTCTGTTATTTCCTACTGAGCGTCAGCTCATAGTTGTGTTTCCCCCCTTTTTCTAGGCTTTTCAGGTGACGCGCTTACCGATGGGGAACGGCAGGAGTGATGTCTTGAGTGTATCAGTTCTAGTTGTGTTTTGGAGAGCATTTAGTTTCAGTTATATCTTTGAGTTTTAGTGGTTGATTATTCCAGTTGTATTAAGTTGAACTTGAGGTTATTGTATCAGTTGTGGTTTGTTAATGATCATTTAGTATTTCCATCTTGTAGCATTTGTGTATTATTTTAGATTTAGTTCCCTCTCTTGCCAGCGTGTCCCTAACTGTACGTCCCGATATTTCCGCCTTGTTCGGGGCGTGACAACATTGGTAAAGACCATGGAACATTGATCAACTTCAGTCCTCAAAAAGTTCAGCCACAGAATAACATCATCATGCTGAGAGAATGGAAAACATCAATCTCAAAATTTTCAGCATGTAAAACTCCCCCATAATCAATGCATGATTTCAGAAAATTCATTTAAGTTGAATGCCATGTGCATAGATGATTCATGGTACCGGGTGAAGGAATGTTCTCATGCATGGTGATAGCTTTCAGACAGGCTTGACCTGCCCTTCCACATATCACCATTTTATATACCATGTAATCATTGAATTGATGATCAGAAAAATACAATGCATTCCCATATGACATCGGGGGTTTAGCAAAAGGCATTCAATGGCTACACTCTCATATATACTGCTCAGATGTTTCAATACCATTCAGCCAAACATTCATTTTTCACATGGTCAAGAGCAACCAAAGAGTATTCAAGATTTCAAAATCACTATCTGTCAAGAGATAGCACTAGCATCAAGACCATAGAACTTCAGCCGAATACTTTATTTTCTCACCTTTACCTTTATTGACATCTTCAAATTCTTTACTTTATTTTGCTTGTGTAATCTTCATCAATAGCTCCTTTCTTTCTCTCCTGTAAGAAATAGAATGATATTAGCCAAAATAAATGGAAGCAGATCAAATCTTGCATTGAAGTCCTCTTGACCCCCTTTCTTTCTCTCCATTATTTCAAGGGTTGATGGCCATTATCAATTAAACCTGCACTATAAAGAGTTTAATTCATGTCAATATTAAGCCAATACATATGAAGAAACTAACTTCAAGGCTTTTCATCACATGTGACTCTCTCTCTCTCAACCTGCAAATTAGAGAGTTAAATTCTAGCAACATAAACTTAGAATTCACAACTTGATGTGTACAAACCTGAACAACCAACTTACATATTAGTGTCAATTCAAGGACAAGCCCATGCTAACCAAGGCATCACACCAGAACTGGCCTAGTAGACTTAAAGCCTTCCTCTTGGTCACATGGCAATCCTGCAACAAAGTTCTCATTTGGTTATTTTGGGTACCCAAACCTTCTTGGGTCCCGGATGGTTAGTTGCACCTCTAGTGGGTGCCTTCCACTGTTTTTGGGCATACATATCATCAAAATACTTTAAGGAGCAAATATTCATGGTATGCCCAAACTCACCACAATAATGACAACAACCAAGAAACTTCACAGAATTCTCATAAACATGACAATCAAATTTCGGTGATTTGGCATGAATGTTATCACCATAAGCATGGAAATATTTCTTCTTCACAACAGGATGAGCATGAAGTTTTTGTGGGTTTGTAAAAGTATAATTATTTTTGACTTTGAAAATCTTTCTTTCATTTGCTTGCCAACACTGTGACACACGGTATCCTAACTTTCCACATGTAAAACAACCACCCCTTTTTCTTTTAGAAACAAGTTCATTTTTGCATGCTTTCAAATCATCCGATTTCATCAAAAAGTAATCATGCATCATATGACCAAGTTCACCACAATAAAAACATGAGATTTTCTTTATGGATGCATGTGTGTGTGCAACATGATTTTTCATGGCATTCATCGTGACACCAACAACATTTTTAGCCCTTTGATGCAGGTTTTGTTTCTTCTTCAGACTTTCATTTGATTGCTTTCTTGTTTGAGGAACAGATTGATTTGGAGACCTATTTGATGTGCTGGCTATATTAGAACCATGGACAAATGATGTGTAGACTTTGTTTTCAAAGTTCTTTTTGTTCACAGGATTATAGCCTAGCCCTTCTCTTTGGAAATTCACTTTAGTCCCCAATATCTTGTTCAGATTTTCTTCCCCATTCACAAACTTACACAAAGAAGCATTCAGATTAAGAATTTCTTTTTCAAGTGATGAAATGTGCAATTCATAGGAAATGATCTCATTTTCACTAGAAATGACTTTTTCATTCAATTGAGCATTGATGGTTTGGTAGCTTTCCATCTTTTGTTCTAACACAAGCATCTTGTCAGATTCATCAACAATCACAGATTTCCCTTTTTCAAGTTTTTCAAGATTTTTCAATCTACTTTCAAGTAGGGAGATCTGAATTAGCATTGCACTGTTCTCCTTTTTGAGTTCTTCATTTTCATTTGTAAGTTTATCATTCATAATCAATTCATTGCAAATATCCTGATCAATTGAGTTTGATTCCATTTTGTTTCTTAGATCTTTTTCAGTTTTCTCCAATTGATCGATTTTATTCTTGAGTGTAATATTCTCATTTCTCAAACAAGCAATGGTTTCTTTGTGACATTCAACATCGTGCTCTAAAAGTTCATTGAAGTTAACAAGCTCAGAACATTTATCACAAGAACCATTTTCATGGACCAAGTTTTCAGATTTCTTTTTCAATTTTCTATTTTCTGACTTGACTTTCTTATATTGTGTTGCCAACTCATCATAAGCTTCAACAAGATCGTCAAGAGTAAATTCTTCAGAATCAAAATTTACCTCTTCTGCATTTTTGTCACTTTGTTGATCAGCATCATCGGCCATGAGATATTTTTGTCTTTCCTTTTCTTGAGCTTTAATCAACCGGTCCATAAGCTCCTTTGCCGTCCTACAAGAAGATGCAAATGGATACTTGTTACTACTTACAGAAGCTTTCAATAAACTCAAAGCAGTAACATTATCATGATGCATCATTTTATCCTGATTAGACCACTTGGTCTCATCTAGAGGTAATATGTGTGGACCATGACAAATTAATTTCCAAAGACTAGGATTAATAGAATTGATCACCACACATAGTTTGCCTAGCCATGAATCAAAATTCAAACTAGTGAAGATTGGCAAACAGTTCATTGATATATGTTCAGTAGAAAAATTCATGATTGTGGAATGCACTAGGATCACTCTGTAGATCGCAAGATCTAGGGACAACAGAGCCTCGCTCTGATACCAATTGTTGGGTCCCGTAGTGCAGGAACACGGATCTAGAGGGGGGGTGAATAGATCCTTGTACTAAAAATTAAGTCCAATTAAAAACACAAACTACCACACAGCGGAATTTACACGATTGATAGGATTGAGGAAATTAATCTAAACAAGTTTAAACTTAAATCACTCAATCTCACCGAGCTCACATAATTACATAACCAGATAGTAGAGAACACACAATCACACAAATCAAACCACAAGACACGGAGATTTTTAAGGTGGTTCGAGACCACGACGGGCTCCCTACGTCCACCCCTCACCAAACCGGTGAGGCTTCACTACACGCTACAAAATGTAGCAACACGGGGATGAACCCCAACACACACGCGCTACTTTCGCAGCAAACCACACACACGAGGCCTTGCCTCAACCTGTTGTCACAGCAGCACACACACACACACACCACTGGGGAACACACCCCGAACAAATTCCTCACACGGAGACACAACTCCATCCACACACACGTAGGGCAATGCCTACACAACCATACGGGAGAGAACTCCCAACCACACATGCGGATTTACTCCACACAAATCGACACACAAATAACCACACACACACTCGGAGACCCCTTTCTCCGAACACCCACACAAAGTATTATCTCAAATGTATATGAATCAACACACATATATGCTATGACCCCCAAACAAAATATATAGATGAAAACTGGAAAGTTGCATCAAGTATAAGGCTCCCCCTTCTTCAGTAGAATATGATTCTCCTTGCTCGTTGATGGATGATCATGATTTAGACATCATCTTCTTCGTCTCCTTGAGATGCACGTCTTTACCTTCTTCCAATTTCTTCTTCACCTGAAAGAACATATAGAAATGATAAGCTTCAAATCAAGCCTGCATACATCAGAAAATTGATTAGGCTCACAAACCCCTCTACTCTCATCCTTGTGGTCGCACTCCTCCTTCTTCTTCTGCAAGAGAAAGGAAGGCATTAGTTCATCTTGTGCTTAGGATGAAAACGCAGTACTAATGAGAGGGCAATCAATAGATGAACAAATGAACATGTATATATATATATATTGCACCTCTTAGATAATCATTCAAGACCTTGAGCAATCTCAAACAAAAACACAGAAGTGAAAGATCAAGATAACTCCCTAAGATTTTCGATGAAAAGCTTCTGCAGGATGAGGACGTTCTTGAAGAAGGATGATCGATTCTTGCTAAAACGAAGTTGTAACTTGATTTCCTTCGCAGCTTCTAGTTGTATATGATCTTGGGCCTTGATTCAAGGTTCTTCCTCTCAATTTCAGCTTCAGAGCAAGGTGGAAGAGGGCTTGGAAGCTTCAACTCCGAACCTACACACCAAAGAATAGTTTTCAACCCTCTCACTAGGGTTTTCACTCCAATAGGATGTTTTATAAGCTTAGAATGATCAAGGGACAGCTTGGAGACCAGATCCACGAATTAGGGAGAGATATAGGGCATTAGGATGTGATTGGTAGGACTTTTGGTGCAAGAAAACGGTGGTCAAACATGGTGGCTGGATGTCCGACCGTAAGGGGTCGACCCTCGGGCTCACAGAACCTGATTTATGGTTCTGGGTTACAGGGGTCGACCCTTCCATGGGTCGACCCTCGTGCCTCCTGAACCCAAAACAGAACCTTATTTAAGGTTCTGGGTTGCAGGGGTCGACCCCAGGGGTCGACCCTTTCAGGCAGACTGCACAAAAAATAGCTCTGTGCGCTTCGGCGACAGGAATTAATTCTCCTAGCTCTGAACTTCGATCGAAGCAAGACTGGAGGTGTTGGAAAGAGGACTCCCAGAGCTATAACATATAATTTTAGAGGGGAGATCCAATGGTTGGATTGAAAATGGTGAAGATTGTAAGATAGTTTGAGTTTGAAAAATAACTAAAACCTCCATCAAACCAAAGGGAAACAATTGATTAAATGTTACCATAATCCCATGAAGATCAACCATGATTTTTCATCCTGAAAAACATGATAAAGAAAGATGTTAGTTGACAATCAAGATCTTCACACCCAGCATTAACACTATGACCATGTTCACAATAAATTACATCATTGAACCTATTCCAAGAGTGAATGAGGAATGAGATATCCATTTAAATCCACATAACAACACTTACCTCATTATTTTACCTGAATTCACATTTCTTGTTGATTGGTTGAATCATTCATACACATAGTCATGAAATTCAAAATCTCATTATTGCATGATGGTATACATGTGGAATTCAAAGAGTAAGGAGCCAAGCCACATAGAACAATATTGAGTCACATTCAATTTGATCATCATCCAAACTTTAAAACCACACATCATTACCTTGAGGGAAAGCAATGATATTTGCATCTCAATCATTCATTTAGCATTACCAAAGTAAACATGCATGACATGAGGCTCAATAGGACATGATGCTCGAGTGTGCTTTTCACAAAGGCCTTTCACATTGAAGATAGAGCAACCTCACCAAGTGTAGATGGAATGTATATGTAATGTGCTAACCTCAAAGCACGTATGAACCTCAAAGAGTCACAGAAACATTCACATGATGATATCCCAAAATAAACAGTTTGTAATCAAACAGTTTGTAATCATTTCCACGACCAGTTCAAGTGAAGAGCATTCACGCACAAGGCTAAGCAACAAAGGCATTTTGTAATCATCAAAATCACATACACAACATGCATATAGTGTATGGACTTTGAAAATGAGTGCTTGGACATGCCTTCAACGAGTGTGTAGACTCTACATCTACTGTGCAAGATAATGTACAGACTTTGCGAAACGATGCATGCACAAGACGATGTACAGACTTGGTCTTGCGACCACGGGCTGTACAGACTTTGAGAAACGATGCATGCACAAGGAATGTACAGACTTTGTCTTGAGTATATGAAGCATGAAGTGATGTGCAGACTTGACCGATGCAATGTATAGACTTTGTAATCTAGCATGAGACCTAAACATGCACTGACTAGATGCTCACCATATACATCGACCTTAAGGTATGCACAGAGACGCTAAGTGAGACGGATATGCACGAGACATGAAATCCATTGGCTATGCATGGCAAGCTATGTAACCAATGTATAGACTTGTGTGTTGCAGCAACCAGCCAATGTACATACTTTGAGTTGCAATGTACAAGACGATGTACAGACATGCCAGCAACGAGTGTATGGACTTTGAGTGCGTGCATAAACATAGCCACAAAGAATGTATAGACATGAAATGAATGCATGGACTATGCCCTTGAAGAATGTACAGACTTAATACAAAATCATGCAGTGCCCAAGGATTGCATGTAACGAAATATGCACTGAGTATGAAACACAGCATGGCCTAGCACACTCATACAATCTCCACAGAACTAGATCATATGCATTCATGTGATGACAGTGTTGTTCTTAACAAAACAATATGGTGACTCATTCATGTTGCTATCATTAAAACACCACATTATCATCAAATCACAAGGGGCACAGCAATCTCCCCCTTTTTGATGATGGCAACATGAATGAGTCACGCTGACTCGTCAAACTATTCTCCCCCTTTGACATAATCAAAAAAGGAAATGATTTGAGAGACAAAATTCAGCACACAGACTATTTTCCCCCACAAATTCAGTATACAGAGAATGAAACATAGTTCATTGAAATAGAGTTCCCCCTATCAACATGCATGCAGAACTACTCTCCTCTTAATGCAACCAATAACCAAAGCTCCCCCTGAGAACATGAGTGAAGTCAGGATGGAGGATTTCAACAGTGTGGAGAGTAAAGTGATTGATGATAGGAAGGTAAAAGTAGACAACAATAATCACAAGACATCTCAATGAATAATCAATAACAAGATTTATGTTGATCAGGCTGTCAGGAATGAATCTGATCATGAGGGATTTTAATGCTTGCACCACTACAATAAGTCTTAAGAAGAATAGACTCTTCTATCATAAAGGGTTATGAATTGGCAACTTAACCAATCTGATTTAATTATGATGTATACCAAATTTGTCAAATTAAACTCAATACACATATCTGAATCCAAGTTTTAATAAAGGTGAACCAAATAGTCGGATAACACTTAAAACCAATCATCTTTATCTTACACACATGATCTCAATAGCTCCTTTGAAAGATACACAGATTAGTACTGAGGTTAAATACTTTTACAAGAACATGAGTTGACAGAATTTTTAATATATTTTCATTTGAAGCACATTATATTTTTCTTGAGTAATTTAGGTTGATCAACACCTTTTTACATGAGGCACAACACGTCTCAGGTGAAGTGACCCAGTTACTCAGTGTGATAACTGTCATTGCCTCTCAACTTCGAGAACAGAGTTAGCAATATAAGTATCTTTTTACATGAGAAGACACCTTGATCAGAGGCCAGACTCCCAGTTACTCAATACAGAAATGCCATTGCTCTGTCAGGTTCTCAATAAATTTTTATTTTAAGTGACTATGACACTTCATGACTTGGGTTCACTCCATTTCTTTGATGGAAAACCCAGTTTCTCAGTGAACAAAGTCATTTCATTTCTCACTGATTTTATTTCCTGTCAAGTTTTTCAAAGTTAATGTTTAACAACAATACTCACTCTATGTATCTTAACCAAAGTAGCCCTGATTTCAAATTTTCAGATATCTGGTGAGTGAGTCTAAGGTTTTTTTATGACACAGATGGTTAAGATTTATTAAAGCTTATCATTCAGATATTTTCAATTCATTTAATTACAAATCTGAGAATACATTAATCTTATATCAGTCTGATTCAGTGGTAATTCTTAAACCTATATGATAGGAATTTCTACAAAGTTCTCAGACTGAATTGCATGACATGCAGCTTAAGTTCCTCAGACCGAATACAGACACAGCTGATCAACAAACAACACTAGACACAATTATTCAAACCAGCTAAGAAGAATGTGAAGGATGAGTGTAAGCTGGTGTAAGAGTCAACACATGAAGGAATATATCAGAAGAGTGTATATCAACAAACAGTAGCCGAGTCTAGAATTCAAACAGATCAGCTGACAGGTAGCAACATGAAGAAAGTTGAAAGAAACTCTTCTTTGACAACTTAATGAATAGAAGGCAGAATCCATTATCAAGAGAGAGAATATGAAATCAGATGAGAGTTATTCAATTACTAGACAAGAGGTGTTCAAAGTGTGACAAACTAAACACCAATTATAAATGCTCCCCCTATCTAGATGCAATGAATCACTTCTATTTGTAAGTTTCAATATGATGATATGCAATGCAGTCACTACATGTATGCTTATGTAATGACTCTCCTTCAGATATTTCCTGAACATGAATGTCATGAGATTTATGCAGGGAATTTGACAAATATGTATCATAACAAGAATGTATAATGCATTCATCAAAGAATTTGTCATGATCTACAAGCATCTGGAGCACACAAATTCAGAAGATAGATTTTAAACTGAGTTTTCAGAACTAACCTGAATAGTCCACTTCTGGGGGTTTCACTTTTGAGTGCCTTGGATTATTAACCCCTTTATTCATCAGCTTCCAAGGCACACCTACAAAGATTTGATCATTTTGATCCAATAGGAACCCAAGCAACCTTGGGTCCTGTATTAGCCCTGATGGGTGTTCTGAACAATCTTTTAGCAATATTATCATCATGATCCATCAGGTAACAACTATCCATGGAATGACCAAATTTTCCACAGTATCTACATGAAGAAGCAAATTTTCTGGTCCTATAATGCATATCAACAACAGTGATAGGTCCATGGATATAATCATGAGATATTCTGTTGTATGCATGGATAGTTCATTTCTTATTCCTTGACAACCAACAGTTTGCAGATTTGTGACCAGGCTTATTACAGTTGAAACATGAAATATTTACACTTCTTGTTCTGGGGAATTCAGCAGATTTGAAGTTAATATGATTTCCCTGAACATGCCAGTAGTCCTTGACTGCATGACCATATTTCCCACATTCAAAGCACCTTAGGTACTTACTTCTTGTGTCATAGTTTCCTAATGAAGACCCAAACCTGCACTGAGCAGCTTTATGACCACGTTTGTTACAGTTATAGCAGGTGATGTATTGGTTTGAGACAAATGTGTTCCTTTTGGGATTGGGATGATTTGTAAAGGATTTATCATGCATCATATCATCATTTTTCTTAGCACTACAGTCCTCCATATAATGTCCATGCTTACCACAGTAATAACATGAAGTTTTCTTCTCAGATGCATGCAAGTGAGTAGGGGATTGGTAAGTGGCATGCATTAGTCTATCAAACTTCACAGAGCTAGCAGAATTCACAGTACATGCAGGGACAATTTTGACTTTATTCATCTGACCATCCTTTTTCAATTTTTTACTCCCTTTCACAATCTTCGTTTGTTTTTTACTCTTCTGAGCCTTAAATTGGAATACAGGCGATGTGGGAGTTTTCAGATCTTTATTTTATTTTGGGGATTGACTTGAGATACCAGCTACATCAGAGCTTTGCACAAAAGTGGTATATAGCTAGTTTCTACTAATTTTCTTAACATCAGAACTGCAACTTATCCCCTCTCTTGAATTATCATTCTTACCTTTCATGACAGCTTTCATTTTTCCTTCATTTTTAGCAGACTTAGATGCTGAGTTTTCCAGATCATGAATTTTATCTTCCAAAGAGGTAATGTGGAGTTCATAACTGGCTATCTCCTGTTCACTGCAATTAACGCATTCACTTAAGACTTTATTTACAGTTTTATACTTCTCAACTTCTTGTTCCAGATTGCTCAAGATTTTTGATTCTTCATCACATACATTTTTTCCTTTCTTTAACATGAGAAGTTGCTCGGACATACTAGTGTTTAACCATTTCAATTTTTCAACTTCAGCTTTCAGTTCAGTGTTTTCCTCCTCAAAATTTTTAGCCTGAATTTCATTACCAGCACATCTTTCTCTTCCAGACATCAGCTCCAGTTTTTCAATTAGTTCCTCTTCCCTTTCTTCCACTTTAATTTTCTCAGCAAGTAGATTTCTGTGATCCTCTTTAAACACGGCAATTTGTTTCTTCATCCATTCATTTTCATTATAGAGATCTTCATTGCGTTCTTTTAAAACCTCGCACTTACTGCAGCTTGTTTTGAGAAAGGAATCATGCACACCTTCCTTGTTGACATTCTTTATTTTAGCTTCAGGATTTTCATTTTTCCTCTGAATTTCTACATTCTCAGCTTTCAAATTCTTCAGATCAACCTTAATCCTTTCCAACTCTTCCAGATTCATCATATGTTCGCCAGTTTTCAGCTCTAACTGAGTCTCTAATTCAGAAATTTTAGTGAAGCATTCTTGGTTTTCATTCTTCAGTAAGCACATTTGCTTCAAATTCATGTGAGTCTCAGAAAGACATTTATCATATAATTCATTTATTTTCAAGCACTTTTCACATGATGAATTTGAATCACTTTTATCAATTTTCCTTTTCATTTTCTTATGCTGTTTTCTTAAATGATCATAAGACTCCAACAGTTCATTATATGCAGCAATCCAATCATCCAGGGTGTAATTTTCGAAGATGTTTACCTGATCATCGTCCTGTTCTTCATCTTGATTGCTACTTGGTTCACTCCCTTGAGCCATCATGCATCGATCATTATCTCTATCGCAAGCAGTCTTCAATTTATCCAGGATTTCCTTGGCAGACCTGCAGGATGAGACGCATGAGATTAGTGCTCTGTCAATTGATACTTTTACCATATTCAATGCTCTAGAGTTGATGGAGTCTTTCATTTTATCCTTCTCGGTCCATTTGGATTTATCCTTCGACAGTTTGTATGAGCCGTGAGTCATTACCTTCCATAAATCACGATCGATTGTCCTTACATACCGATGCAACTTTTCCAGCCATGGGCCAAGGTCATTACCTCAGAATATCGGTGGATGAGCCATCGAGAGATGAGTTAGACAATTTAGATAGTTAAGAGGTGCACCGGAATCAGTAGAAGTACAGGAAAACACCAGCTCAGAAAAACTGAAGCACCGAGACCAGATGAGCAAGGCAAGGCGCTAAGTTAGTGAAATGAAGCACCGAGCACAAGAACCCACTCTGAAATGCACCACAAAAAAAAATGCAGGATATGTTGCGGATTGTTAGATCCTATGCACAGCAACCGGCTCTGATACCAATTGTTGTGATCGGTGCGATAGATTCAGAGGGGGGTGAATGAATCAACCCTTTAAAATTTTTTGCCTAATTAAAATCTAATGCTCAGAACTGCGGAATTAAAGCCTAAAGGAATGAATTAAACTCCAGATCTAATCCATGTAAGCTATAAGGAATTCACTACTCTTCTAGACACGGTGGTTCTCATGGAGCCGAAATCAAATAATCTGTATGCACACTTGATTCCACCAGACTAACGAAGCAAATATATGGAGCGCACCTATGCATGCATCTAACGCCAATCAGATAGAAGAACAAACCACGAAGACAATGAATTTTTAGGTGGTTCGGTCCTCCAGACCTACGTCCACCCCACACTCCAACTAGAGTGTGGATTCCGCTGACTCACAGCTTGAACCGCTGGGCCTCACAGCTTGCCTACAACCGCTGAGCATCATAGCTTGCTTCCGCTGGGCAATACAGCTTAGCCATCCGCTGACTCACAGCTTGCGCTGAGCCTTACAGCTTGCTCCGCTGGGCATACAGTTTAGCCGTCCGAGGTATCCACCTCGCCGCTGTGCATCACAGCTTGCACTGCTGGCAAACAGCTTGAAGAAAGGTTTGAAAAGAAAATGAAAGATGGGAAACAAAACAGCAACAGAAAGCTGTATACGATAAAGCACAAAATAGCTCGCAATGAGCAAACTCAGCTCTGGTATCTGAACCAAGAGACTGAGGAACAATATCTCAATAAACTCTTTGAAATCAATCTTCTCAATCTTCTCTTCTCTCTCTTTTTCTTCTCTGCTCTTGATCTCTCTTCCTCTTTCTTTTTCTTCTTCTTCTCTGCTGCTTTCACACTCTTCTCTTCTTCTCTTTTTCTTCTTGTTCTCTTCACACTGGATCGTGCAGGCTCTAATTCACTCTCTGCTTCTGCCCCTTCTGCTTTGATCAGTCTTCTCCAAATGAAGAAGTGTTCCTTTTATACCAGCAGCAATTAGGAGAGCGTGTGGCTTCCAGATTCCCGCCCAAACACCTTGGTTGCGTGGCAGCATTTCAGACTGCAGGATGACACGTGTCACGATCCTGAGCCATCTCCATTCTTGGATCACGTGTCTTTATTAATCTCCTCGAGCAGCAACCCCTGTACAGACTTGATGCACCAAATGCAGTGTGCATATATGAGAAAGTATGTACATCGAGAATGAATGCACAGACATTTCATTCACGAGTGTACATACTTTGAATGCATGTGATGCATACACAAAGAGTGTATAGACTTGAATGCTTGTGATGCAGACAACAAGTGTACAGACTTGGAATTCATGAGATGCAGACACCGAGTGTACAGACTCTTGATGAATGCATGTAATGCACTAAACGATGTACAGACTTTGAACTGATGCAGACTAGGCAAACTCTGTACAGACTTTATTTGTGCCAAGACAATGTACAGACTTTGCGTGCCTGAAGCAGGACAATGTACAGACTTGCAACCTAGCACTTAAGAACCAATGTATCATGTATAGAGTTGCTTAACTAACGCATGGAGCAAGTCTGTATAGACTTGCTTAACTGACGCACGGACATCACAGCAAAGACTGTGCAGACATTGTATATGCATGATGCACTGACTAAACCACGAGCTGAGCTAACAGATGTAAAGACTTGCTCAGCTGTGTGGCATGCAACTAGACAGTGTACAGACTTGTTTTCGTGCAACACACAGGCTGTACTGACTTCGTGTGTGTGCTAAAATAGTGAACGTAGGTAAAGATAGGAATGTATAGACTTTCGATGCATGGAACACACAGGCTGTACAGACTTAGTTTTGAACAATGCACAAATGCATATAATGTATGTACTTTGAAACTGAATTCCACAAATGCATATAGTGTATGGACTTTGAAAATGAATGCTTCGACATGCCTTCAACGAGTGTGTAGACTCTGTGTGTAAGGCCCGTGCCTTAATGGATCCTTGATGGTTTTTGTTCTATTATTTGTTCTGGAATTTCCGGCAATTTTTCTGGATTTTTAGGAATTTGTCTGGTATTTTTCCGGATTTATTTGGAGTTATTTGAGGGTTATTAGAATTAATGAGATTTTAATATATATAATGATTATATTATATATATTTTAATTTCTTTTTCTTTTTTCTTTTAATCCCTCTCCCACCCTCTTTCTCCCCGTTGATCTCTCATTCGCCCTCACTCTCTCTCTCTCTCCTCCGTGCGATCGCCCCTCTCTCCTCTCTAGGGAACACGGGCGAGACGAGGTCGGATTGAGGCGTGGTTGGCGCCGTTGGATTCCTCGCGTCGAGAGGAGCACGTAGGTGTCCACTTCGGCATGGTTCGGTGAACGTGGGAGCGAGGTGGAGCGTGAAGGCTTCGTGGCTCTTCCTCCTTGCATGCGGCCTTTTCTTCTGTTTCGGCTTGTAAGAGGTAGGGGGATGGAATCCCGATCTTGCTAGGATCGTTTCCCTTAGCCCGTTTGTTGATTAGCACCCCGTAGCATGCATGATGTCCATGTTTCCATATTTGGGGTTTTAGCTTAAATCTGAGTTTAATGCGTTTTAGGCCTTGCATGTGCTAGATTAAGTTGTTAAATTGTTGTTTAGCATGTGTGGTTTGGCAGGATATCAGGTTTTTCGACGATACCGGCGATTTCTGTCGTCCGGGAGGGCTTCGGTTTTCAAACCGTACCCGCCCGTAACCCAGGTGAAGTGACGGTCCTGCCAGGAACCGTCACTTGCCCGACGGTCCATAGTGGACGCGTCGCTTCCAAATAACGGCCCATCGGGGGTGCGTCATTTGGAGAGTAACGGTGGGAATCCCATCCGTTACTCACCCGTTGTTTTCGGTTAGCCAGGTGAGGCAGTGAGTCCGGCAGTCTATCGGCCGACCGTCGTTTACTTCCGACGCGCTTAGACCAGAGCGTCGCTTCGCCTGCTGTTGTTTTTAAACGCTGTTTGTTGGTTTGAGCCTCGGGTGGAAGTAACGGCAGAGCTCCCGCGCGTCGCTTCGAAGCAACGCATAGGACCCCCACCATCACTCTCCCCTTGAAGGCCTTTGAGCTGGAACTCAGGTGGAAGTAACGGCTGGAGACCAGCGCGTCGTTTGTGATGTAACGCGCCAGTCCCCGACCGTCACTTTCAAATAGCGCATGGGTCTTCGACCGCCGCTTCCCTGATGGTTTTAATATGTTCCCAGCCCTTTCGTTATGCGTTCCCTTTTATACTCATGCCATATTCGTGTTGTTTTAATGTATAGTGGCGTGTTTTATTACCATTAGAGTAGCCTTTCTTTCCAAGCAATGGAGCCACTGTTGTTTCCCTAAGGTCTGTTGAGTGCCGACCCGCTTGAGGATGGCGGAGGGGTATGTTTCCCATGCACGGTTTGTAAGCTAGTTCCGTGGGCTCCCAGCCAATGGTAGCATCCTACCAAGAGAGAAAACTAGCTAGAGGGCCTGGCTCAGGCTAGAGTCAGTGTGTGCACACGTGGTCGGAGACTGTGGACTGACACCGACGGGTGCCACTCCGACTGGTCACTTGGTTTGGTACTGTTTACGCGCTTAGCTTGTCGCTTCGTCGACTGCGAATGCTTGAGATGCAGTGTAAGTCGTCAATGGACGCTTCTGGTTTCTGCTCCAGTGGTTGTCCTTCCTTGTTGTTTGGATTAGTTAAGACTTATTCTATTTGGTAGTTTCAGCTTTAATCGCTTGCATTTAGTTAGCTATGGCATGTTTAAGCTGATACACTTGCTTAGTTAGAGTTTACAGCTTTACTTAAGTAGTTATTTCATGCCATTGCTTATTAGCTTATTGAAATGCATGCTTTGCTTGCTTTATTTATGCATGTATGCTTGTTTAGTGCGAGGTAGGGATCCGCGTGACCCCTACTGAGTCTGGCTGTGACTCACCCTTTCTCCTTTCAGGTGAGCCGCGCCCGTCGTCTCCCGGTGCCTTGTGAGTCGGTTCGGAGACCGTGTTAGCCGCCAGCTTTAGTCGAGGCGCCTTTTGTGGCTTGTTGTACCTTTGCCGGGGTATGCCCCGTGTAGTTGTACCTATTTTTGGACTAGTATTCTTGTTTCTCTGGACTAGTATATGAGTATCACTCTAGTTATTTTGTATTGCTTCCGCACTTGTGTTAACTTCTTTATTTAATTGTAAATTGCGCGTTCCAAATTCCAATTCGTTATGCATACCCCTCAACACTTTTCTTCTAACCCTTCAGGGGCCTCATCAGCCTCTTGGGTGGCTTCCCCAGTTCTTGGTATCGGTGTATCGATGTTATCGGTATATCGGTATCCTGAACTCTGGGTCGTTACAGTTGGTATCAGAGCGTTGTTCGAGGAATTGTATAAGGAATTGAAAATTTGCGCTTTGTCCAGAGCTAGTCCTATTGTCATCTATTGCTGGCATAGGATGTTTCCCGTATGATTGATAAATTGCGATTGATTTGTGTTTTGGCAGTGTAATTATGCCTCCCCGTCGAGGAAGACCCCCTCGAGCTCCTCGTGTTCCTCGAGATGCGCCCAAGGAAGACAGTGGTTCTGCACCTCCTCCTGCAGTTCCTGTCGTTCCAGTTGTTCCTCCTCCAGCGTCGATTGTTACTCCTCCTATTGAAGCGCCTGGCAGTCGAGGCAAGGCATTGAAAGAATGTCTTATGTTCAATCCGCCTGCTTTCGATGGTCAAGCTGATCCAGAGGTGGCAAGGCAATGGTTGGATGCGATCGAGCATGTGTTTGTCTCGATGGAGTGTGCTGAAGACGAAAAAGTTATGCTTACTGCTTTTCAACTCCAGGGTACATCCATCACGTGGTGGAAAGTCGAGTGGCAGATTGCCTTTCGTTCTAGACCTCTTCGGCAGATCACTTGGGTAGAGTTTGTTGCTGCTTTTGAGCGTGCCTATACTCCTGCTTGTCTTCAGATGGACAAGATGTATCAATTTATGGAGCTGACTCAGGGCGGTATGACTGTGCTTCAGTATCGGAATAGGTTTATGGAATTGGGTCAGTATGCGCCCCATGTGCTGGCCAGTGAAGCTTTGAAAACTCAGTAATTTCTGCGAGGTTTGAGGCCTGAATTGAAGATGCCTCTTATCGCCAGTCGTGTTGCGGATTTGGACAGTGCGTGCCAGACAGCTGTGGCACTTGAGCTGGAGATGACGAGACCAGGTGGGTATACTCAGGCAGGATCAGTGCAGCCGGTAGTTCAGTCGCGGCAGACTTACCGACCGCCAGTGCCAAGTGTTCCCTTGGTCCAGTCAGAGATTTCTAGTGCTTCCACTCCTTCCAAACCCAAGTTCAAGCGGTTCAAAAAGAAGAAGAAATTTTTCCAGCAGTCGTCCGGCACAGATTCTGTTCAGCAGCCGACAGCACCTTCTTCTCAGACTCGTCAGAGCTCAGCTGTCAGTCAGCCATGGACGTGTAGGAGATGCGGTGGTCATCATAAGGGCCAGCCGTGTTCTCTTCCTGTTGTTTGCTTTAGGTGTGATCAGCCGGGTCATGTAGTTCGTGATTGCCCGCTGAGGCCGAAGCAATTGCAAGTTCCTCAGTTTTCTCAACCTCAGCAGCCGCAATTCAGACCTCGACTGCACCTCAAGCTTAGCAATTTTACTCTCAAGCGTCGGCGTCTTCTCAGCAATCTTCAGCTGGTTCTAAGAAGCAGAAAGGCAAGGTTTCTCATTTGACTAGAGCTGATGCTGTTGCGTCCCATCTTGTGGAAGGTACGATTATGCTTTATGGTCATTCAGCTCGTGTCTTATTTGATTCTGGTGCTTCTCACTCTTTTATTTCTGAGGATTTCATGACCTGTATTGAGGAACCGACTTCTGAGGTATCTTGTGAGATGTTTGTTGAATTGCCTTCTGGAGATTTCATGGTTACACCTTTGTGCCTGGAAGAATCTCCTGTAATGATTGATGATCACCAGTTGCCGGCAAGATTGTATGCGTTGCAGCTGGCAGATTATGATGTTATTCTGGGAATGGATTGGTTGGAGCATTATGGAGCTGTGGTTGACTGCAGATCGAAGAAAGTCTATTTTTAGTCACAGGGAAAATCAGCCTTTTATTTCCAAGGTATTCGATTCCGATCTTCTCGTATGATTATTTCTGCTATTCGAGCCTATAGGTTGCTTAGCGCAGGTTGCCAGGGATTCCTTACTTCAGTGGTTATTGTTGAAAAATCACGACGGGATGTTTGTGATATTCCGGTTGTTTGTGAGTTCCCTGATGTGTTTCCTGACGAGTTGCCAAGCTTGCCCCCAGAGCGAGAGATTGAGATGGCAATTGAATTGATTCCAGGTACCGGCCCCTTAGCAAAGCCGCCGTACCGAATGGCTCCAGCTGAATTGAAAGTACTGCATGCACAGCTACTAGAGTTACTGGAGAAAGGTTATATTCGTCCCAGTTTTTCTCCGTGGAGTGCCCCAGTGCTGTTTGTGAAAAAGAAAGATGGAAGCTTGAGGCTTTGTATTGATTACAGGCAGCTGAATCAGGTGACTATCAAGAATAGGTATCTGCTTCCCAGGATTGATGATTTGTTTGACCAGTTACAGTTTGCTACCGTCTTTTCACGGATAGATCTCAGATCTGGCTATTTTCAGTTACGGATCCGGGAATCCGATGTGGAGAAGACTGCTTTCAGTACTCGATATGGTCATTTTGAATTCTTAGTCATGCCGTTTGGTTTGACTAATGCCCCAGCAGCTTTTATGGACCTAATGCAGCGTATCTTTCGTCCATTTCTTGACCAGTTCGTGGTGATCTTTGGGGATGATATTCTGATCTATTCTGCCTCTGTTAATGATCATGTGCAGCACTTGAGGATCGTTCTGTAGACTCTAAGGGATCACGAGCTTTATGCGAAGCTCAGCAAATGTGAATTCTGGCTTCGAGAAATTCATTTTCTTGGTCATGTGATTTCTGGTGATGGAGTGGCAGTGGACCCTGCAAAGATTGATGCTGTTTTGAGTTGGCAGAGACCGAGAACTGTAACAGAGATTCGAAGTTTTCTAGGTTTGGCTGGGTATTACCGCAGATTCATTCAAGACTTTGTGAAGATTGCAGCCCCGATGACTAGATTGACTCGTAAAGATGTGTCTTTTGTCTGGTCGGATCAGTGTGAGGCTAGCTTTGTTGAATTGAAAAGGCTATTGACTTCTTCTCCTGTGTTGACTTTGCCTTCCGACTCAGGTGGATTTATGGTCTGTACAGATGCTTCTCGAGTAGGTTTGGGTGCAGTGCTAATGCAACATGGTAAGGTTATCGCATATGCATCCCGGCAGTTGAAGCAGCATGAAGGAAATTATCCCACTCACGATCTGGAGCTAGCTGCAGTTGTTTTTGCCTTAAAAATCTGGAGACATTATCTGTATGGTGAGAAATTTCAGATTTTTATTGATCATCAGAGTTTACGGTATATTTTCTCCCAGAAAGATCTGAATCTTAGGCAGAGGCGATGGATGGAATTCATGAAAGACTTTGACTTTACACTCTCCTATCAGCCAGGTAAAATGAATGTTGTGGCCGATGCTCTGAGCAGGAAAGTACAGGTCAGTCATTTGTTGCTTCATGAATGGAAATTGTGGGAACAGCTTCCAAATGAGGCATTCAGTGCAGAGTTTCCTACTGATCCGAAGATAGCAGTTTGTGCTAACTTGGTTTTGGGTTCAGCTTTGTATCATCAGATTAAAGATGCCCAGCAGGCTGATTCTGATTTGGCTCGTGTTATATCAAGCTACGATGTGGATTTTGATACGGAGCTAGTTGTCAGTCTTCAAGGCAGATTATATGTTCCCGCTGATGATGATTTAAGACTTGAGATTCTGAGTGAAGCCCATGGTTCTCGTTTTGCTATTCATCCGGGTGTCACCAAGATGTATCAGAATTTGAAGAAGAAGTTCTGGTGGCCAGGTATGAAGAAAGACGTGGCTATATTTGTTTCTAAGTGCTTGACTTGTCAGTTAGTTAAAGCCGAACATCAAAAGCCAGGTGGTTTGCTTCAGCCGTTAGAGATTCCGATGTGGAAATGGGACCATGTTACTACAGATTTTGTGGTGGGGTTGCCTCGGACTTCTCAGGGTTTTGATGGCGTCTGGTTGTTATTCGATAGATTGACTAAAACTGTCAGATTGTTGCCGGTTAAGGTTACTTGGAATGTGCAGAGGTTGGCCGAGCTGTATGTGCAGAAGATCGTGCCACTGCATGGAATTCCTGTTTCACTTGTGTCAGATCGTGACCCACGTTTTACCTCCAGCTTCTAGCGTAGTTTTCAGAAAGCATTGGGCACTGAGTTAGCTTTCAGTTCAGCGTATCACCCTCAGTCAGATGGACAGTCAGAGAGGACTATTCAGACTTTGGAGGACATGCTGAGATTGTTTTGCCTTGATTGGCAGGGTTCGTGGAGTCAGCATTTGCCACTTGTTGAATTTGCTTATAATAACAGTTTTCACTCCAGTATTGGAATGGCTCCTTATGAAGCACTATATGGTCGTCCTTGTCGTACTCCTCTGAATTGGTTTGATGTTGGTGACAGATTGTTGACAGGACCTGACATGGTGCAGCAATGTTCTGATGTGGTTCGTCAGATCAGGCAGAGATTGTTGACGGCTCAGAGTCGACAGAAAAGCTATGCAGATCAGCGCAGACGTCCACTACAATTTGAGCCTGGAGATATGGTGTTTGTTAAAATATCTCCGATGAAAGGTGTTTCCAGATTTGGGAAGCGTGGAAAGCTTAGTCCGCGGTATGTTGGCCCTTTTCCGATTGTTGAAGTTATTGGTCAGGTGGCTTATCGTTTGCAACTTCCTGCGGCTATGCAAGCTGTTCATGATGTATTCCACGTGTCTCAATTGAGGAAATATGTGCCAGATGCTTCTCATGTTCTCGATGATTCAGTATGGCCTGAGGTGACTGTTGATTTGTCCGCGCCAGAGTTTCCTATCAGAATTGAAGATCGTCGTGAGCAGCGGTTGAGAAATAAGGTTATTCCTCTGGTAAGGGTTGCTTGGCAGCATCACTCTGGTAATGAGTCTACTTGGGAGCGTGAAGATGAGATGCGTCAGCTTTTTCCCTTTTTATTCCAGTGAGGTATAAGTCCTTTCTCAGTTTCCGCCTTTTCGGTTGTTGTAAATTTCGTGGGTGAAATTTCTGTAAGGAGGGAGGGACTGTAAGGCCCGTGCCTTAATGGATCCTTGATGGTTTTTGTTCTATTATTTGTTCTGGAATTTTCGACTATTTTTCTAGATTTTTAGGAATTTGTCTGGTATTTTTCCAGATTTATTTGGAGTTATTTGAGGGTTATTAGAATTAATGAGATTTTAATATATATAATGATTATATTATATATATTTTAATTTATTTTTCTTTTTTCTTTTAATCCCTCTCTCACCCTCTTTCTCCCCGTTGATCTCTCATTCGCCCTCACTCTCTCTCTCTCCTCCGTGCGATCGCCCCTCTCTCCTCTCTAGGGAACACGGGCGAGACGAGGTCGGATTCCTCGCGTCGAGAGGAGCGCGTAGGTGTCCACTTCGGCATGGTTCGGTGAACATGGGAGCGAGGTGGAGCGTGAAGGCTTCGTGGCTCTTCCTCCTTGCATGCGACCTTTTCTTCTGTTTCGGCTTGTAAGAGGTAGGGGGATGGAATCCCGATCTTGCTAGGATCGTTTCCCTTAGCCTGTTTGTTGATTAGCACCCCGTAGCATGCATGATGTCCATGTTTCCATATTTGGGGTTTTAGCTTAAATCTTTGAGTTTAATGCGTTTTAGGCCTTGCATGTGCTAGATTAAGTTGTTAAATTGTTGTTTAGCATGCGTGGTTTGGCAGGATATCAGGTTTTTTGACGATACCCAGCGATTTCTGTCGTCCGGGAGGGCTTCAGTTTTCAAACCGTACCCGCCCGTAACCCAGGTGAAGTGACGGTCCTGCCAGGAACCGTCACTTGCCCGACGGTCCATAGGGGACGCGTCGCTTCCAAATAACGGCCCATCGGGGGTGCGTCATTTGGAGAGTAACGGTGGGAATCCCATCCGTTACTCACCCGTTGTTTTCGGTTAGCCAGGTGAGGTGGTGAGTCCGGCGGTCTATCGGCCGATCGTCGTTTACTTCCGACGCGCTTAGACCGGAGCGTCGCTTCGCCTGCTGTTGTTTTTAAACGCTGTTTGTTGGTTTGAGCCTCGGGTGAAAGTAACGGCAGAGCTCCCGCGCGTCGCTTCGAAGCAACGCATAGGACCCCCACCGTCACTCTCCCCTTGAAGGCCTTTGAGCTGGAACTCAGGTGGAAGTAACGGCTGGAGACCAACGCGTCGTTTGTGATGTAACGCGCCAGTCCCCGACCGTCACTTTCAAATAGCGCGTGGGTCTTCGACCGCCGCTTCCCTGATGGTTTTAATATGTTCCCAGCCCTTTCGTTATGCGTTCCCTTTTATACTCATGCCATATTCGTATTGTTTTAATGTATAGTGGCGTGTTTTATTACCATTAGAGTAGCCTTTCTTTCCAAGCAATGGAGCCACTGTTGTTTCGCTAAGGTCTGTTGAGTGCCGACCCGCTTGAGGATGGCGGAGGGGTATGTTTCCCATGCACGGTTTGTAAGCTAGTTCCGTGGGCTCCCAGCCAATGGTAGCGTCCTACCAAGGGAGAAAACTAGCTAGAGGGCCTGGCTCAGGCTAGAGTCAGTGTGTGCACACGTGGTCGGAGACTGTGGACTGACACCGACGGGTGCCACTCCGACTGGTCACTTGGTTTGGTACTGTTTACGCGCTTAGCTTGTCGCTTCGTCGACTGCGAGTGCTTGAGACGCAGTGTAAGTCGTCAGTGGACGCTTCTGGTTTCTGCTCCAGTGGTTGTCCTTCCTTGTTGTTTGGATTAGTTAAGACTTATTCTATTTGGTAGTTTCAGCTTTAATCGCTTGCATTTAGTTAGCTGTGGCATGTTTAAGCTGATACACTTGCTTAGTTAGAGTTTACAGCTTTACTTAAGTAGTTATTTCATGCCATTGCTTATTAGCTTATTGAAATGCATGCTCTGCTTGCTTTATTTATGCATGTATGCTTGTTTAGTGCGAGGTAGGGATCCGCGTGACCCCTACTGAGTCTGGCTGTGACTCACCCTTTCTCCTTTCAGGTGAGCCACGCCCGTCATCTCCCGGTGCCTTGTGAGTCGGTTCGGAGACCGTGTTAGCCGCCAGCTTTAGTCGAGGCGCCTTTTGTGGCTTGTTGTACCTTTGCCGGGGTATGCCCCGTGTAGTTGTACCTATTTTTGGACTAGTATTCTTGTTTCTCTGGACTAGTATATAAATATCACTCTAGTTATTTTGAATTGCTTCCGCACTTGTGTTAACTTATTTACTTAATTGTAAATTGCGCGTTCCAAATTCCAATTCGTTATGAATACCCCTCAACACTTTTCTTATAACCCTTCAGGGGCCTCATCAGCCTCTTGGGTGGCTTCCCCAGTTCTTGGTATCGGTGTATCGATGTTATCGGTATATCGGTATCCTGAACTCTGGGTCGTTACACTGCGTGTACTGTGCAAGACAATGTACAGACTTTACGAAATGATGCAGCCGCAAGACGATGTACAGACTTGGTCTTGCGACCACGGGCTGTACAGACTTTGAGAAACGATGCATGCACAAGGAATGTACATACTTTTTCTTGAGTATATGAAGCATGAAGTGATGTGCAGACTTGACCGATGCAATGTATAGACTTTGTAATCTAGCATGAGATCTAAACATGCACTGACTAGATGCTCACCATATGCATCGACCTTAAGGTATGCACAAGACGCTAAGTGAGATGGATATACACGAGACATGAAATGCATTGGATATGCATGGCAAGCTATGCAACCAATGTATAGACTTGTGTGTTGCAGCAACCAGCTAATGTACAGACTTTGAGTTACAATGTACAAGACGATATACAGACATGCCAGCAACGAGTGTATGGACTTTGAGTGCATGCATAAACATAGCAACAAAGAATGTATAGAGATGAAATGAATGCATGGACTATGCCCTTGAAGAATGTACATACTTAATACAAAATCATGCAGCGCCCAAGGATAGCATGTAACGAAATATGCACTGAGTTTGAAACACAGCATGGCCTAGCACACTCATACAATCTCCACAGAACTAGATCATATGCATTCATGTGATGACAGTGATGTTCTTAACAAAACAATATGGTGACTCATTCATGTTGCTATCATTAAAACACCACATTATCATCAAAGCACAAGGGACAAAACAGGGTCTAGGGTTTCGGGGGTAAAACGATCTACTAGAGTTGCTCTATCCAATGGGCCTAGTTTGGGATCGAACGGTTGAGAAATGGGCTCGAATTTGGTCTTTTAAGGTTGGTCTAGTTTGAACCATTAAAATAACGAATTTTGGCCATTAATTCTTTAATTCAGCCCAATCTAATTTTTATTAGGGGTCGGGCCAGTTAACAATGTTACTAAACAATTCGTTCTCTATAAGAATATAACTATTTTCCAGATTTTTATAAATTAGTCGAAACTTTGGTCTACGGTTGATATTCAATTAATTTAATTTATACCTATTAAATTTAAATCATTGTAGAAAAATTCGATGGCATCTTGGAATATGAAATTCTTTTTAGGGTTATTGTAGAAAAATAATTATTTCTTCATGTTGATATAATTTGGCCACTTTCAACAATATTTAACTAGGGAATTATTAAAGTCATTAAATAGCAAATTGTCACCTTTTCCTTCAAAATTTTACTTTTATATTTTTATTATTTGACCGGGGTGTTACATCTTCGCCCACTTGAAGGAATTTGGTCCCCAAATTCGTCGATCCTCACAAATTATTCGAATTTTTGGACTAAGATGATCTTAACTATCAAAATAACATGTTAATCATACAACTAATGGAATGCGAAAGAATTTAACTATAGTTAAAGATGAGGGAGAAAGATACCTTATATAGAAATTGGTTCCAATTCTTCTCGTATTTTGGCTTGTGGAAGAAGTTTAGCGCAATTAGCCATTTTATGATCTTTATTTCCGCAACAAAGAAAAGCTCCGCTCCTTCGCCAGCACTCCTTGATTAGATGCTCAAATTTGTGACAGTGAAAACATTTTATTTGGGAAAGGTTATTCATTTTCTTCTTATTACTTTGAATTTCTTTACGACGGAGTCGCCAACTTTTAGTAAAGTCGAGTGTTGCGAATCTTCTCGTTTTCATCTCAAAAGAAGCTTTAGATACATGCAGAATAAATTTAAAGTCAAAAAATTTTATTACCCTTATGCGTCGTGCTACGCACTCTTATACATATTTTATTACTTAACCCAAGGTACTACCCAATCTCACCAGGTGACAAGGGGGATGACAAGGATTACACGACCTATTACTTAGGGTAACCTATACTTAGGGGCAAGAACTAGGACTCAACAACCGAGGCTCTGATACCACTTCTGTCACGCTCCGAACCGATAGCAGCCGGAAGCGATACTCGGAACATGGCAGCGAAACAGTCATGATAATTATAGCAGAAAATAAATAAACACAATAAATAATATTCAAACACATGAAGACCATTGATTTCAGAAAATTATAGTTTTATTGATATTTGGAAATTTGATTACAAATTCGACTCAATTTTTACAATAATAGACTCAATGAAAGAAATAAAGAAGAGAAAATAGCAAGACCCACTATACTAACTAGACACAAGAAAATAAAAAGGACGCTGGTCTGTAAGTTCCAGGTTCACTCGATCACGATGACCCGATCCCAATTGCAAGCGTTCCATCTACCACGTTACTTGAAAAAGGATTGGAAATAGGGGTGAGCAAGAAGCTCAGTAAGAATTACACTCTATCATCAGGCATAGTTTAAGTAATAAACCATTTCATGAATATGTATGAATAACGCGAGAAAAATAATTAAACATGATAACCGGATAACTAGTATGATAAAGGTTGCAAGTCACGATCGCAAGAGCAAGTCAATCAGAAATTCAAGTGAATGGCCATATATCAAGTCAAGTCGAGTCGAGTCATGTCAGGCAAGCAAGTAAGTACTTCATGCTTCAAGCATGAATAACAAGTTTCACGAGAATGTGGAATGTCCTAGACTTAACACGCTAGATAGTACTCGGTGGTGTTTGCCTTGGCATTGATTTGCTTGGATCATAGATCCCACGAAATCTAGACATCCACGAATAGAATGGCCAAGAGTTCCAAGATCAAGTTCATGTAATCAATGTAAAGCACATAAGAATATTGATTCTTAAGAGTCCAAACAATAAGCTCATTAATCAAGAAGAAGAGTCATTCAAACTGACTTAGAATGGATTAATAGACCTCGCAATAGGTCGTAACTCGAAATACCATAGCCTAGATAGGCTAGAGCAGCTCACACAAATCAAAACCACGAAACATCACCTTACGGAAAACACGAAGATACGCGGCCAATATCGGGCCGCTCAAGATATATACGGTCCAAACTGGGCCGTTCTAGAAAGAACTGGGCTGAGGATCAGCCTCACCGAAGTCAAGGATAAACAGACCATTCTGGGCCGCTCTTAGAAGAATGGTCAGAATTGGGCCTTTCAACTAGTATAGACGGTCAAGAATGGGCCGCATAAGGTGAGATGGACTTGAAGCCCAAGAACAGGATAAAAGGGCCTTATAGTGCTGCACAGGGGTTGCACAGTCCAACAGGGTCCGCTCAAAAAGTTGGACGGGCCAAATCAGTCCGCTCACACTGGGCCTGACTGGCACACAAGAAATCCACCCAAAATGGGCTTCAGGCTGCCATAAGTGGGGCAGAACTGAACCAGGGTCTAGCCCACTCTCCACTGGTCAGCCTAGGGCTTGTTGGGTCGATCAAACCATGATCTGGTCGAAGATAGAACAAGGATAATCGACCATCAGGAAGTGGCATTTAGCTAGGGATGCATGGTCTCTAATGGGCCGCCCACTGGGTGAAACGGTTCGATACTGGCCGTTCAAGACTCAGTTGGTCCCAATTAAGCCGTGACTCACAACACATCAATCCAAGCGGTTCGATCACGTGATAGGTTCAGGTCTTGATGGTACAACCTGCTTGGCGTCCTAGTGGGAATCCCAGGCTCGCGGGGGCGTACGGAGGTCCCATAATGAAGGTCCTAGTCCGACGGAAGGAGTATCCGGCGGAGAGTCCCAACCATTGCAAGGAAATGAGGCTAATAAAACATCGGGAACCAGTATAGCGGTCAGTCAATCCTACAAGAGTAGAACGACTGTCAAACAATCCTAGTAGCATGGTTCATGTATTCATATTTGAAATTAACTTAATTGAAATAATAAACCAAGGTTATGATGAAAAATAAACAAGCAATTTAATCTTCCATATGTTCCATTTACATGTTGGTTGCTAGCCTATCTTTAAGATTAAATAACTAGGGGTGAAACATGCCAGATTTAAAAATTTTCACAGTTCTGGGAAGATGAACGGTTTGTCCAGGACCTTTCAAGAGGTCTCTGCGGTCGTCCACAGGTCATTCAAGCTCTGCAGGCAGGGGCCCGGCAAGAGATGAGCGGTCTATAGATGGCCGCATGACTCGTTGAGCGGTTCTGACCTAGTCGCTTGCCTCATGAAGAATATAAACGCAGATACATATAGGCGGTCGCAATCTGGCCGTTCATATAGACATGCGGTATATCGAATGGCCGCTCATATTATGAGAGCATAATAACGCAAGGAACATAGGCGGTCAGGGACTGGCCGTTCATATAGACAAGCAGTCTATCGAATGGCCGCCCATCCCAGAACAATCTCTGCTACCTTCGCCTTGCCCGCCTTCGGCGAGTTTGGCTAGGGTTAGGAACAATAGATAAATACACAGTATATAGAGCATGAAAATTGGGGCTTTTATAATCACTAAAACGAGCACAAAAAGTTACGCAAGATAGCATGATTAATTTAATGTTTAGTGTCTGAAATCCCTACTTAAATCGAGGTGGAACATAGTAACCCTAATTATGACATGACTCCACTAAAACTAGAAATTCTCGCAGGATACTACATGAAATTTAAGGATTTATATACCAATGGAAAGAGGACTCAGAGACGAACAAGATGATGTATTACTTGTGGGTTCAGCCTGAGAGAAACCTACCTCAATCGGATAAGAAAGGGGGACAACGTAAAAACACTAACCCGCGTACGCGACGCCGTTCCTCGCCCTAATTCGCCCTCGATCGGCCACCTTAAGTCATGCCACCAGTTGGAGAAGCAAATAGGGTTCCAGGGCTACGAAAGCCCTCTACTTATGGAGTCTAAGAGGGTTCCTAGCGATCGAATTGGACTCAAGAGTCCAAAGGGGGAATTCGGGGAAAATTTCGGGGAGATCCTCTAATCCATGCCGCCGCCGCCAAGAGAATGCTCTAGGGTCTAGGGTTTCGGGGGCAAAACAATCTACTAGAGTTGCACTATCCAATGGGCCTGGTTTGGGCTCGAGCGGTTAAGAAATGGGCTCGAATTTGGTCTTTTAAGGTTGGTCTAGTTTGAACAATTAAAATAACAAATTTTGGCCATTAATTCTTTAATTCAGCCGAATCTAGTTTTTATTTGGGGTCTGCCCAGTTAACAATGTTACTAAAGTATTCGTTCTCTATAAGAATATAATTTTTTTTCATATCTTTATAAATTAGTCAAAACTTTGGCCTACGGTTGATATTCAATTAATTTAATTTATACCTATTAAATTTAAATCATTGTAGAAAAATTCGATGGCATCTTGGAATATGAAATTGTTTTTAGGGTTATTATAGAAAAATAATTATTTCTTCATGTTGATATAATTTGGCCACTTTCAACAATATTTAACTAGGGAATTATTAAAGTCATTAAATAGCAAATTGTCACCTTTTCCTTCAAAATTTTACTTTTTTATTTTTATTATTTGACCGGGGTGTTATATCTTCCCACACTTGAAGGAATTTGGTCCCAAAATTCGTCGATCCTTACAAATTATTCGAATTTTTAGACTAAGATGATCTTAACTATCAAAATAACATGTTAATCATACAACTAATGGAATGCGAAAGAATTTAACTATAGTTAAAGACGAGGGAGAACGATACCTTATATAGAAATTGGTTCCAATTCTTCTCGTATTTTTGCTTATCGAAGAAGTTTAGGGCAATTAGGCATTTTATGATCTTTATTTTCGCAACAAAGAAAAGCTCGGCCCCTTCGCCAGAACTCCTTGATTAGATACCCAAATTTGTGACAGTGAAAACATTTCATTTGGGAAAGGTTATTCCTTTTCTTCATATTACTTTGAGTTTCTTTACGACGGACACGCCAACTTTTAGCAAAGTCGAGTGTTGCGAATCTTCTCGTTTTCATCTCAAAAGAAGCTTTAGATACTTGCAGAATAAATTAAAGTTAAAAAATTTTATTACCCTTATGCGTTGTGCTATGCACTCTTATACATATTTTATTACTTAACCCAAGGTACTACCCAATCTCACCAGGTGACAAGAGGGATGACAAGGATTACATGACCTATTACTTAGGATAACATATACTTAGGGACAAGAACTTGGACTCAACAACCGAGGCTCAGATACCACTTCTGTCACACCCCGAACCGATAGCAGCGGGAAGCGATACTCGGAACGTGGCAGCGAAACAGTAATGATAATTAGAGAAAAAAATAAATAAACATAATAAATAATATTCAAACACATGAAGACCATTGATTTGAGAAAATTATAGTTTTATTGATATTTGGAAATTTAATTACAAATTTGGCTCAAATTTTACAATAATAGACTCAATGAAAGAAATAAAGAAGAGAAAATAGCTAGACCCACTATACTAACTAGACTCAAGAAAATAAAAAGGACTCCGGTCTCTAAGTTCCAGGTTCACTCGATCACGCTGACCCGATCCCAATTGCAAGCGTTCCATCTACCACGTTACCTGAAAAAGGATTGGAAATAGGGGTGAGCAAGAAGCTCAGTAGGAATTACACTCTATCATCAGGCATAGTTTATGTAATTAACCATTTCATGAATATGCATGAATAACGTGAGAAAAATAATTAAACATGATAACAGGATAACTAGCACGATAAAGATTGCAAGTCACGATAGCAAGAGCAAGTCAATCAGAAATTCAAGTGAATGGCCATATATCAAGTCAAGTCGAGTCGAGTCATGTCACGCAAGCAAGCAAGTACTTCATGCTTCGAGTATGAATAACAAGTTTCACGAGAATGTGGAATGTTGTTAACTTAACACGCTAGATAGTACTCGGTGCCCAATGCCACACCTAGTCATTCACCTCCCCGGGGATCAAGTACTTTTCGGGTGCACCTCCCAGGACCAGACTGGGCCCTTAATGTGTTTGCCTTAGCATTGATTTGCTTGGATCATAGATCCCACGAAATCTAGACATCCACGAATAGAATGGCCAAGAGTTCCAAGATCAAGTTCATGTAATCAATGTAAAGCACATAAGAATATTGATTCTTAAGAGTCCAAACAATAAGCTCATTAATCAAGAAGAAGAGGCATTCAAAATGACTTAGAATGGATTGATAGACCTAGCAATAGGTCGCAACTCGAAATACCATAGCCTGGATAGGCTAGAGCAGCTCACACAAATCAAAACCACGAAACATCACTTTGCGGAAAACAGGAAGATACACGGTCAATATCGGGCCGCTCAAGATATATACGGTCCAAACTGGGCAGTTCTAGAAAGAACTGGGCTGAGGATCAGCCTCACCGAAGTCAAGGATAAATGGACCATTCTGGGCCGCTCTTAGAAGAACGGTCAGAAATGGGCCTTTCAACTAGTATAGACGGTCAAGAATGGGCCGCATAAGTCAGATGGACTTGAAGCCCAAGAACAGGATAAACAGGCCTAATAGGGCCGCACAGGGGTTGCACGGTCCAACAGGGTCCGCTCAAAAAGTTGGACGGGCCAAATCAGTCCGCTTATACTGGGCCTGACTGGCAAACAAAAAATCCACCCAAAATGGGCTCCGGGTTGCCATAAGTGGGGCAGAACTGAACCAGGCCCTAGCCCACTCTCCACTGGTCAACCTAGGGCTTGTTGGGTCGATCAAACCATGATCTGGTCGAAGATAGAACAAGGATAATCGACCATCAGGAAGTGGCATTTAGCCAGGGATGCATGGTCTCTAATGGGCCACCCACTGGGTGAAACAGTCCGATACCGGCCGTTCAAGACTCAGTTGGTCCCAATTGAGCCGTGACTCATAACACATCAATCGAAGCGGTTCGATCACGTGATAGGTTCAGGTCTTGATGGTACAACCTACCCGCCGTCCTAGTGGGAATCCCATGCTCGTGGGGGCTTACAGAGGTCCCGTAATGAAGGTCCTAGTCTGACGGAAGGAGTATCCGGCGGAGAGTCCCAACCATTGCAAGGAAATGAGGCTAATAAAATATCGGAAATCAGTGTAGCGGTCAGTCAATCTTACCGGAGTAGAACGACTGTCAAACAATCCTGGTAACATGGTTTATGTATTCATATTTAAAATTAACTTAATTGAAATAATAAACCAAGGTCATGATGAAAAATAAACCAGTAATTTTATCTTCCATATGTTCCATTTACATGTTGGTTGCTAGCCTATCTTTAAGATTAAATAACTAGGGGTTAAACATGCTAGATTTAAAAATTTACACAGTTCTGGGAAGATGAATGGTTCGTCCAAGACCTTTCAAGAGGTCTCTGCGGTCGTCCACAGGCCGTTCACGCTCTGCAGGCCGGGGCCCGGCAGGTGATGAGCGGTCTATAGATGGCCGCATGACTCGTTGAGCGGTTCTGACCTAGCCGCTTGCCTCATGAAGAATATAAACGCAGATACACATAGGCGGTTGCAATCTGGCCGTTCATATAGACATGCGGTCTATCGAATGGCTGCTCATATTATGAGAGCATAATAACGCAAGGAACATAGGCGGTCAGGGACTGGCTATTCATATAGACAAGCGGTCTATCGAATGGCCGCCCATCCCAGAGCAATCTCTGCTACCTTCGCCTTGCCCGCCTCCGGTGAGTTTGGCTAGGGTTAGGAACAATAGCTAAATACATAGTATATAGAGCATGAAAATTGGGACTTTTATAATCACTAAAACGAGCACAAAAAGTTACACAAGATAGCATGATTAATTTAATGTTTAGTGCCTGAAATCCCTACTTAAATCGAGGTGGACCATAGTAACCCTAATTATGACATGACTCCACTAAAACTAGAAATTCTCGCAAGATACTACATGAAATTTAGGGCTTTATATACCAATGGAAAGAGGACTCAGAGACGAACAAGATGATGTATTACTTGTGGGTTCAGCCTGAGAGAAACCCACCTCAATCAGAGAAGAAAGGGGGACAACACGAAAACCCTAACTCACGTACACGACGCCGTTCCTCGCCCTCATTCACCCTCGATCGACCACCTTAAGTCGCGCCACTAGTTGGAGAAGCAAATAGGGTTCCGAGGCTACGAAAGCCTTCTACTTATAGAGTGTAAGAGGGTTCCTAGCGATCGAATTAGACTCAAGAGTCCAAAGGGGGAATTCGGCGAAAATTTCAGGGAGATCCTCTAATCCACGCCGCCGCCGCCAAGAGAAGGCTCTAAGGTCTAGGGTTTCGGGGGCAAAACGATCTACTAGAGTTTCTCTATCCAATGGGCCTGATTTGAGCTCGAACGGTTAAGAAATGGGGTCGAATTTGGTCTTTTAAGGTTGGTCTAGTTTGAACCATTAAAATAATGAATTTTGGCCATTAATTCTTTAATTCAGCCCAATCCAATTTTTATTAGGGGTCGGCCGAGTTAACAATGTTACTAAACTATTCGTTCTCTATAAGAATATAATTTTTTTCCAGATTTTTATAAATTAGTCAAAACTTTGGCCTACGGTTGATATTCAATTAATTTAATTTATACCTATTAAATTTAAATCATTGTAGAAAAATTCGATGGCATCTTGGAATATGAAATTCTTTTTAGGGTTATTATAGAAAAATAATTATTTCTTCATGTTGATATAATTTGGCAACTTTCAACAATATTTAACTAGGGAATTATTAAAGTCATTAAATAGCAAATTGTCACCTTTTCCTTCAAAATTTTACTTTTTTATTTTTATTATTTGACCGGGGTGTTACATCTTCCCCCACTTGAAGGAATTTGGTCCCAAATTCGTTGATCCTCACAAATTATTCAAATTTTTAGACTAAGATGATCTTAACTATCAAAATAACATGTTAATCATACAACTAATGGAATGCGAAAGAATTTAACTATAGTTAAAGACGAGGGAGAACGATACCTTATATAGAAATTGGTTCCAATTCTTCTCGTATTTTTGCTTATGGAAGAAGTTTAGGGCAATTAGGCATTTTATGATCTTTATTTCCGCAACAAAGAAAAGCTCCGCTCCTTCGCCAGCACTCCTTGATTAGATGCCCAAATTTGTGATAGTGAAAACATTTCATTTGGGAAAGGTTATTCCTTTTCTTCATATTACTTTGAGTTTCTTTACGACGGACACGCCAACTTTTAGCAAAGTCGAGTGTTACGAATCTTCTCGTTTTCATCTCAAAAGAAGCTTTAGATACCTGTAGAATAAATTTAAAGTTAAAAAATTTTATTACCCTTATGCGTCGGGCTACGCACTCTTATACATATTTTATTACTTAACCCAAGGTACTACCCAATCTCAACAGGTGACAAGGGGGATGACAAGGATTACATGACCTATTACTCAGGGTAACATATACTCAGGGACAAGAACTAGGACTCAACAACCGAGGCTCTGATACCACTTCTGTCACGCCCCGAACCGATAGTAACGTGAAGCGATGCTCGGAACGTGGCAGCGAAATAGTCATGATAATTAGAGCAGAAAATAAATAAACACAATAAATAATATTCAAACACATGAAGACCATTGATTTAAGAAAATTATAGTTTTATTGATATTTGGAAATTTAATTACAAATTTGACTCAATTTTTACAATAATAGACTCAATGAAAGAAATAAAGAAGAGAAAATAGCAAGACCCACTATACTAACTAGACTCAAGAAAATAAAAAGGACTACAGTCTCTAAGTTCCAGGTTCACTCGATCACGCTGACCCAATCCCAATTGCAAGCGTTCCATCTACCACGTTACCTGAAAAAGGATTGGAAATAGGGGTGAGCAAGAAGCACAGTAGGAATTACACTCTATCATCAGGCATAGTTTAAGTAATAAACCATTTCATGAATATGCAAGAATAACACGTGAAAAATAATTAAACATGATAACAGGATAACTAGCACGATAAAGATTGCAAGTCACGATAGCAAGAGCAAGTCAATCAGAAATTCAAGTGAATGGCCATATATCAAGTCAAGTCGAGTCGAGTCATGTCACGCAAGCAAGCAAGTACTTCATACTTCAAGCTTGAATAACAAGTTTCACGAGAATGTGGAATGTCGTAGACTTAACACGCTAGATAGTACTCGGTGCCCAATGCCACACCTAGTCATTCACCTCCCCGGGGATCAAGTACTTTTCGCGTGCTCCTCCAAGGACCAGACCGGGCTCTTAATGTGTATGCCTTGGCATTGATTTGCTTGGATCATAGATCCCACGAAATCTAGACATCCACGAATAGAATGGCCAAGTGTTCCAAGATCAAGTTCATGTAATCAAGGTAAAGCACATAAGAATATTGATTCTTAAGAGTCCAAACAATAAGCTCATTAATCAAGAAGAAGAGTCATTCAAAATGACATAGAATGGATTAGTAGACCTAGCAATTGGTCGCAACTCGAAATGCCATAGCCTGGATAGGCTAGAGCAGCTCACACAAATCAAAACCACGAAACATCACTTTCTAAAAAAAGGAATATACGCGGTCAATATTGGGCCGCTCAAGATATATACAGTCCAAACTGGGCCGTTCTAGAAAGAACTGGGCTGAGGATCAGCTTCACCGAAGTCAAGGATAAACGGACCATTCTGGGCCGCTCTTAGAAGAACGGTCAGAAATGGGCCTTTCAACTAGTATAGACGGTCAAGAATGGGCCGCATAAGGTCAGATGGACTTGAAGCCCAAGAACAGGATAAACGGGCCTAATAGGGCCGCACAGGGGTTGCACGGTCAAACAGGGTCCGCTCAAAAAGTTGGACGGGCCAAATCAGTCCGCTCATACTGGGCCTGACTGGCAAACAAGAAATCCACCCAAAATGGGCTCCGGGCTGCCATAAGTGGGGCAGAACTGAACCAGGGTCCAGCCCACTCTCCACTGGTCAGCCTAGGGCTTGTTGGGTCAATCAAACCATGATCTGGTCGAAGATAGAACAAGGATAATTTACCATCAGGAAGTGGCATTTAGCCAGGGATGCACTGTCTCTAATGGGCCGCCCACTGGGTGAAACGGTCCGATATCGGCCGTTCAAGACTCAGTTGGTCCTAATTGAGCCGTGACTCACAACACATCAATCCAAGCAGTTCGATCACGTGATAGGTTCAGGTCTTGATGGTACAACCAGCCCGCCGTCCTAGTGGGAATCCCAAGCTCGCGGGGGCTTATGGAGGTCCCGTAATGAAGGTCCTAGTCCGACGGAAGGAGTATCCGGCGGAGGGTCCCAACTATTGCAAGGAAATGAGGCTAATCAAACATCGGAAACTAGTGTAGCAGTCAGTCAATCCTACCGGAGTAGAACGACTGTCAAACAATCCTAGTAACATGGTTCATGTATTCATATTTGAAATTAACTTAATTGAAATAATAAACCATGGTCATGATGAAAAATAAACCAGCAATTTAATCTTCCATATGTTCCATTTACATGTTGGTTGCTAGCCTATATTTAAGATTAAATAACTAGGGGTGAAACATGCTAGATTTCAAAAATTACACAGTTCTGGGAAGATGGACGGTTCATCCAAGACCTTTCAAGAGGTCTCTGCGGTCGTCCACAGGCCGTTCACGCTCTGCAGGCAGGGGCCCGGTAGGAGATAAGCGGTCTATAGGTGGCCGCATGACTCGTTGAGCGGTTCTGACCTAGCCGCTTGCCTCATGAAGAATATAAACGCAGATACACATAGGCGGTCGCAATCTGGCCGTTCATATAGACATGCGGTCTATCGAATGGCCGCTCATATTATGAGAGCATAATAATACAAGGAACATAGGCGGTCAGGGACTGGCCGTGCATATAGACAAGCGATCTATCGAATGGCCGCCCATCCCAGAACAATCTCTGCTACCTTCGCCTTGCCCGCCTTCAGCGAGTTTGGCTAGGGTTAGGAACAATAGCTAAATACACAGTATATAGAGCATGAAAATTGGGGCTTTTATAATCACTAAAATGAGAACAAAAAGTTACCCAAGATAGCATGATTAATTTAATGTTTAGTGCATGAAATCCCTACTTAAATCAAGGTGGAACAATGTAACCCTAATTATGACATGACTCCACTAAAACTAGAAATTCTCGCAGGATGCTATATGAAATTTAGGGCTTTATATACCAATGGAAAGAGGACTCAGAGAGGAACAAGATGATGTATTACTTGTGGGTTCAGCCTGAGAGAAACCTACCTCAATCAGAGAAGAAAGGGGGACAACGCGAAAACCCTAACCCACGTACACGACGCCGTTCCTCACCCTAATTCGCCCTCGATCGGCCACCTTAAGTCGCGCCACCAGTTGGAGAAGCAAATAGGGTTCCAGGGCTACGAAAGCCCTCTACTTATAGAGTCTAAGTGGGTTCCTAGCGATCAAATTGGACTCAAGAGTCCAAATGGGGAATCGGGCAAAAATTTCAGGGAGATCCCCTAATCCATGCCGCCGCCGCCAAGGGAAGGCTATAGGGTCTAGGGTTTCGGGGGCAAAACGATCTACTAGAGTTGCTCTATCCAATGGGCCTGGTTTGGGCTCGAACGGTTGAGAAATGGTTTCAAATTTGGTCTTTTAAGGTTGGTCTAGTTTGAACCATTAAAACAACGAATTTTGGCCATTAATTCTTTAATTCAGCCTAATCTAATTTTTATTATGGGTCGGCCCAGTTAACAATGTTACTAAACTATTCGTTCTCTATAAGAATATACATTTTTTTCTAGATTTTTATAAATTAGTCAAAATTTTGGCCTACGGTTGATATTCAATTAATTTAATTTATACCTATTAAATTTAAATCATTGTAGAAAAATTCGATGGCATCATGGAATATGAAATTCTTTTTATGGTTATTATATAAAAATAATTATTTCTTCATGTTGATATAATTTGGCCACTTTCAAGAATATTTAACTAGGGAATTATTAAAGTCATTAAATAGCAAATTGTCACCTTTTCCTTCAAATTTTACTTTTATATTTTTATTATTTGACTGTGGTGTTACATCCTCCCCCACTTGAAGGAATTTGGTCTCCAAATTCGTCGATCCTCGCCAATTATTCAAATTTTTGGACTAAGATGATCTTAACTATCAAAATAACATGTTAATCATACAACTAATGGAATGCGAAAGAATTTAACTATAGTTAAAGACGAGGGAGAACGATACCTTATATAGAAATTGGTTCCAATTCTTCTCGTATTTTTGCTTGTGGAAGAAGTTTAGGGCAATTAGCCATTTTATGATCTTTATTTCCGCAACGAAGACACGCTCCGCTCCTTCACCAGCACTCCTTGATTAGATGCTCAAATTTGTGACAGTGAAAACATTTCATTTGGGAATGGTTATTCCTTTTCTTCTTATTACTTTGAATTTCTTTACGACTGACTCGCCAACTTTTAGCAAAGTCGAGTGTTGCGAATCTTCTCGTTTTCATCTTAAAAGAAGCTTTAAATACCTGCAGAATAAATTTAAAGTTAAAAAATTTTATTACCCTTATGCGTCGTGCTACGCACTCTTATACATATTTTACTACTTAACCCAAGGTACTACCCAATCTCACCAGGTGACAAGGGAGATGACAAGGATTACACGACCTATTACTTAGGGTAACCTATACTTAGGGACAAGAACTAGGACTCAACAACCGAGGCTCTATGCAATGCCCCAGGTTTTTTGGATCCTTCTTGTCGGGCCCCGGATCTGGTTTCTTGGAGTATTCGACTCCGTTGTGTCTGGAATTTTATTTCGGACATCTTTCGTGTTCGATCGGCGCGATCCGGAGTCGTTTTGAAGGCCGGAAGAGCTCCGCGGCTTTTCCGCGTTTGTTTTCCGATTCCCGGTGTGTGTTTCGGAAATTCCTTCGGAACCTCCTTGCAGGTGAACCGGGCCGTTCACCTGGGCGCGAGCGGTATCATTGTCATCAGCGCGTTGCGAGGTTCGAGGAGGTGTATTTTTCTATTTTTTGGAATTTTCCCAAATTTTTGGATTTTCCTATATAAACCCCCACCCTCTCTCTTCCTCTCATTTCTCACTCTCAGCCTCTCTCTCTTCTCCCACTCTCTCCTCACACTCTCTTCTCTCCGACGGCCGACAGACCGAGGCGGGGGTGAGGCGGGGCAATGTAGGCTAGGAGGACGGCAAGGATGGGTCGAGGATCGAGGCTCGAGGGCGCGGTGAAGCCGGTTCGCGGGCGTGGAGGCACCGACGGGGTTTTGGAGGCGTTTCTTCATGGATCGGCGTCCACGGTGCGCGAAATCTTCGGTGGAGGTAGGGAGATGGACCCGCCAGCTCGTGCACTTCCTTTCCCGCGAGTTTCGTAGGCCGTGGTGAGCCGTGCGGGTGGAATCGGGGTTTTTTGGGCAAAACCCATGTTTTAGGGCTTGTGGGCCGATCTCTCGTTTTACGGCGTTTTTGGCCGATCCAGGGGTTTAGATGCATGCCTAGGGGCTTGGGGATGGATTCCCCTTTGTTTCCCCATCACCCGGTGGTGATCGGGGCGTGGATCAGTGTTTTGGATGGTTTCCCGCCATAACGTTCTCGGGAGGGTGTGACGGTCATTCCAGTGACAGTTACATGTGTGTAACGCGCCAGGGCAGGGGCGTTACATTCCCTTTGCTTTGGGCTTTGGCGTTCGTGGGTGTGACGGTCCCATGATAGACCGCCACAGCCGTGTGACGCGCCTAGGTGGGTGCGTCACATCCCCTGCTACCCAACTGAGGGCTGGGGGTGTAACGGCCCCCGACGGACCGTTACATGCGCGTGATGCGCCTGGGGTGGGCCGTCAGGGGTGTTCCAACCGTTGTCGTTTGACCGTTGGGTGTCTGTGTGTGTAACGCGCTGGAACAGGCGCGTTACATTCGTGTAACGCGCTGGGGCAGGCGCGTTACATCCCGTTTTCACGCTGGGAGCGTGAGGCGCGCGTGACGCACCAGGGTAGGCGCGTTACATTTGTGTAACGCGCTGAGCCAGGCGCGTTACATCCTGCGTTCCTATGGGCCGTGTAACGGCCTGCGTTAGGCCGCCAGGTGGATGTGACGGTCCCGCCTAGACCGTTACAGCCCTGTGACGGTCTAGGGCTAGACCATCAGGCGTTGTGTTGCACCGAGGCGAGTTTTTGTGTTCTCCGCCTTGTTCCGCGATGTGTGGATCCCCGGTCGACCCGGTTGGGACCCAGTGGTCGACTTGCGGTCTCGTGAGTGCCAGACACCCATGGGATTATGTGTCCGTGTTTTGAGGGTGTCTGGAGGACCGTGTTACCTCGTTTAGCGTGCCCGTGGGGTTGAGAGTCCGGGTGACTTCTGCGTGCTGGGCTTTCGTGTCACGCTCGATCGAGTCACCGTGCATCGGTGTGTGTGTGGTGGGGTCTCCCCCGCATGTCATGGGTTTCTTTGGAAGGCGATTCCCATGTGGGCCACGTGTTTGGCCTTGGACTGCGAGTCCAGTTATCCGGCCAGGGGCTGGAGGTTTCCCGCTTGCCCTGAGATGGGAAATCGACAAGGTGGCTTGTGTGCTGCCCTGGGAATCGTGCTTCTGTGTTTTCCGTGTGGCCCGTGTGGGTGGCCTTAGTCCCTTGCATTCCCTTCCCGAGGGAGTGGTCTTGGCGGTTCGTGAGTTGTCTCGGTACTCGTGCTACCGTGGTTTTAGACCTAGAGATTGGACTGGATTGACGGCCTTGTGCTGTTGCGTACAACGGTCTTGACCCCGAGTCTTGTGACTCAAGGACCGTTGGGTGTAATGCGTCTAGAGGACTGTCCAGAGTCCAGTGGCTTAGCGCCACTTGAGTTTTCTCGACTCTCGCGCAGGGTGCGTGCGTGGCCGTGGACTGCGAGTCCTGTCTCTTCTCCGACTGTGGTCACCGTGCGACGGGGCCGGTACGTGGGGTGGTCCCCGTACGTCGTCGGATGCGGACGTTGTTTTCCGTTGACTTGAGAGTCTACTCCTTCAGTGACCCTCCACTAGTCGTAGCCTACCAGTACGCGGTACCGGTCGCACCAGGGAGTGGTGTACGGGCTTACCCTTAGAGACGGTTTGTGGACCGGTTGCCGTCGGGCCCCACGTCTTGCAGCCAGAGTCCGGCTGAGGGGAAAACCAGTCAGAGGGCCAGACCAGGGACGCACGGTCTGTGTGTGCACACGTGGTTGGGGGCGGTTGGACCCACGTCGACGGGCGTGACCCTAGCTAGTCACTTGTTTGTTGTTACTTGTACGGTGTTCGTGTCTTTGGTAGGGGCTACCATGCCTGGCGGTTCACCTGCGGTGCGGTGTAAGACGTCAGGGGACGCTACCGGCTATGCTTCTAGTGGGAGGTACTCCTATCGAGTTGGGAGTGACAGACTGTCAGTTTTCGTGACTTCGACTCTCGGGTTTTCGGTCGTGTCGACCGTTGTGTTTTCGGTTGTTTTGCCGCGGCGCGTGTGTTGGTTTTCGCGCCGTGGGACTAGTGCTAGTGGCTCTACCGAGGTTGCGTCTTGTTGTGCGGTACCCGCGATCGGATGGTCGGGGTTGCACCTTAGACAGCGTGTCCAGGTAGGCTGTGTCCGGGGGACAGGCCTCTACGGCGTGGTTGCCGTGTGTTTTTACTTCGGTAAGCGGTACTAGTGTAGTTCGGTAGCCTCGACCGCGAGGTCAGGGTGTGTTTTTGGTACAGTAGGAGTAGTTGTAGTGCCGTGTTTCGACTGGCCACCGGGTTTACTATTCCTGCTGTTGCGGTTGCTCTTGTAGCCTTCCTTTTCGGTACCGCCGTTGTTTCCGGTTGGGGTTCCGCGGGATCCCTACTGAGTCTCTATTTTGGAGACTCATCCCCTGCTTTTCAGGTGTGGCGGTTCTTCCTCGAGGTTCGAGGGTGCGGAGCGGAGGTTCTCAGTTGCCAGCTCGCCGGGCCGAGTGTTCACTCGGCATGTGGTACGCTTTACTGCTTTAGACTGTACTTTCCGTTGGACTGGGCTTTGTTATAGCTATAGTTGTTTATTTATTTCTGTTAATGGTTGTCCTGCTTTATTTCCTATTTCTTTGTGCCTCCACACTCCTTTTAGCCCTTCCGAGCCCTCCCGACTCGTGGGCAGCGGTGCGAGTCTCGGGTTATCGGATTCTCGGTAATCGGATTCTCGGGTCGTTACAGCTGGTATCAGAGCGGTGGTTGTGGGCGTACATAAGAATTCGAGATATTGCAGTGATTAGAGTCCATAAGGTCCAGTACAGTCGGCAGCTGGCTTAGGGTTTTGTGTTCGCTTTCCGCCTAGTTTCTCGCTTGAGAGCTTGAGTGCGCTGTGCGGCGCTGTGATGGTGGTTGCTGTCCGCGGCTTTCGTGCCAGCATGGGGTCTAAGGATTGAGGTTGAGAGCCTTCTCCCTCATCGGTGGTGGCCCTGGTTGTGCTGCGTTGGGCAGAGGTTGCTGGCAGGCGCAAGCTCGCGGTGCTGCGTTCGAGGAACCTGCAGCGTGGTCAGGTGGCCGAAGAAGATTGTTCATGGTTAGGTGGCCGTGAGCGTGCTCTGAGGGAGTTGTTATTGGTGTTTGGCCACTCCAGCGTTGGTTTTATCCAGCCCCTGAGGCGTTGAGGTTGTGGTTTAAGGTGGCAGAGCGGGTGTTCTGATCAAGAAGTGTGCTCGGGTGAGCGGAGGATCTTCTCGGTGAGCTGCTGTTTCGTCGAGCCTGATGTCTTTGTCGTGCTCTGGGACGTCAGAAATGACGTGTCGGTCCCGATGGTTTTGTGGATTTCGAGGCAAGATTGGGCTGTGGTGTCCCAGTAAGTCTTGCTCCTGCGCTCTTGTGTGCGATTGGGTTGTGTTCGCCCTGGAGTTGGCTTGAGATGTGAAGGCCCCACGGTGAGTTCGGGACTCGAGGATGGGCGCCGGCGGTTGTCGTTATGGCTCGTGTTGCGGCTCTTGGCGTGGTGTGTTGCAATTCGAGGAATTGCAGCAGTGGTGCATCGAGAGATGCTATGATTATGGTCCGATGTGACACTCGCCGAGTGTGTCGGAGGCGCTGACCTTATGGAAGCGATGGCTTTCCTTGGTGCTGGATGGTGCTGTTTCCAGCATGCACGAGGTTCGAGGTCAGGTCGAGCGTGGAGTTCTTCCATTGGTCGGAAGTGCGTTTGGTCTCCCCTTTGGTTGGAGAGATTGTGTTGGGCTAAGGTTCGTCGTCTTGCATTGGGTGCCCGGATTGGTTGGCCTTGTGTGCCATGAAGTCCGTGCGAGACGTGCTCCTTGTCTTGGCAAGGCGGTTGCCTGTGAGAAGTCGTGCCCATTCCCTTGTCGTGTGAGGGTACTGGCGCTGTTCCGGAAGGACGAGTGCTGGTTGGGCGGTGTTCGCTTTCTCGGCTGTGCGCGCGGATCAGAGTGCGCAGCGGAAGCGTGGTGGGCTTGTGACCCATTGGTTCAGGATCGTAGCGTTGGTTGCTACGGGCGGATTCCTGAGTTTGCGTTGAGCATTGGAGGATTGGTTCCTCAGTGTGAAACGTGTTGTTGCCGTGCCGTTGCTCGAGGTATTATGGTTGTTGGCACTGGCTAGATGGAGTGTTGGGGGATGTGCTGGCTAGTGTGCTGCATGAGTACCCTGTTCCTGTGTTGGAAGCCGTGTCAGGCGTCGGTGTTGGACCTGGATGGGGTTGTTGAGGATGTCGCCTGACGATGGTCGAGGACGTGTTGGTCAGAGTCGGTGGCTTGGTGTCTGACTTGTGTTCCCAGCCGTGTCCTCGGTTGAGATCGTGTTTTGAGGAAGTGGTCTCTAGCAGACGATGGCTCTCGGTTGGGGGCTGTGAGTGGCTGGTGAGCCTAACCGTGTGACCGACCACAGTAGCGTCTGTTGATTCTACGGTCTTGTCGGATTGTGACGGTGAGATGTATAGTCGATCGGGGACCCAGAGTGCTTTGGTCGTGGTGTCAGCAACCAGGTCGCCGTGAGCACTGTTCAGGTGGTGTCCCGTGGCTCTGTGGTAAGGGCGGAATCGGGATTGGCAGGTGTCCTCTTGGATTGATCGAAGGATTTGATGAGACCAGATGGAGGAGTGACGCCTTTGGGCGGAGGCCTTTTTGTGAGATTGGCGTCGGATTGGTGGTCCTTGATAGGACGTTGGTGTCGCAATGGTTATCCCTGGTTTGGTGACCAGCATGGGATGGTTCCCCTGTAAGTCTGAGTCTAGTGAGGTGATGACTGAAGACACTAGGATCTTGTCATTTGGTTTCGTCGTGCTCCCCGAGAGGGTCGAGTTGGTGCGATGTTCGAGCTCGGATGCGGAGTCCGAGAGGAGTGTAGCTCGAGATGTGGCATTGGTCTGTGTGTGAGTCAGCGGATGGCCTGCTGTGAGTTGGATCGTGCCTGTTGGGCCGGTGGAGGTTTCTCGTTGACGTGTATCTGGCGACCAGTGGATGGTCTTTTCACAGACAGAAGATGATGGTTGTCGGGGCTCGAGCGTGAAGAAAGCCATGTGCCAGCGAGACCTTTGGTGGTCGTTTCTGTGATGTGCCTTTCCGGATGGGATCTGGACTTTGTCGAAGTTTGTCTTCTGACAAGAGTTGGCACAGTGTTATGTCCGGCTTTCGACTTGCCATGCGTGGAGTGTTTCTTGGTGTTGAGCTGATGAGCTGGTTGCGGTCTGTTGAGAGGACTGCTTGAGCTGGTAGAGGCTCTATTTTGGTTGCTCCCTTGAGGAGGGTGTGCGACCTGTCAGCTGGTTGTGAAGCTGATGTGCGATTTGTCTGCCGACCATAGGATGGATCGGTAGCTGTTTCTCGTGGCGAGGGTTGTGATTCCTCGGTGAGCAAGATTGTGGATGCGGCGCCATGGTGGATTCTCGCGTTGTCTGAGGTGATGCCGGACTGTGCCCTTTGGTATGTGCCTGCTCTGTTGGCCAGTGTGCTCGGCGCGAGGAGCGAGGTGTTGTGTGTGATTGTAAGTCTGGCTGTGTCCCTCAGGATTGGTGTTTTCATGAGGATCGAGGTTTTATGTGCTGGGGCTCTGACAGCATGTCAGTTCGTTCAGTGTTCTTCCCCTGTGACTTTGTGCTTGGTCCTAAATTTGAGGACGAAATTCCTTTAAGGGGGGAGGGCTGTAATGCCTCGGGTTTTTCAGATCCTTCTTCTTGGGTCCCGGATCTGGTTTCTTGAGTATTCGACTCCGTTGTGTCTGGAATTTCATTTTGGACATCTTTCGTGTTCGGATCGGCGCGATCCGGAGTCGTTTCGGAGGCCGGAAGAGCTCCGCGACTTTTTCGCGTGTGTTTTCCGATTCCCGGTGTGTGTTTCAGAAATTCCTTCAGAACCTCGTTGCGGGTGAACCGGGCCGTTCACCTGGGCGCGAGCAGTACCGTTGTGATAAGCGCGTCGCGAGGTTCGAGGAGGTGTATTTTTCTATTTTTTGGAATTTTCCTGATTTTTCGGATTTTGCTATATAAACCCCCACCCTCTCTCTTCCTCTCATTTCTCACTCTCACCCTCTCTCTCTTCTCCCACTCTCTCCTCACACTCTCTTCTCTCCGGCGGCCGATGGATCGAGGCGGGGGCGAGGCGGGGCGATGCGGGAGAGGAGGACGGCGAGGATGGGTCGAGGATCGAGGCTCGAGGGTGCGGTGAAGTCGGTTCGCGGGCGTGGAGGCACCGGCGGGGTTTTGGAGGCGTTTCTTAGTGGATCGGCGTCCACGGTGCGCGAAATCTTCGGTGGAGGTAGGGAGATGGACCCCCCAGCTCGTGCACTTCTTTTCCCGCGAGTTTCGTAGGCCGTGGTGAGCCGAGCGGGTGGAATCGGGGTTTTTTGGGCAAAACCCATGTTTTAGGGCTTGTGGGCCGATCTCTCGTTTTACAACGTTTTTGGCCGATCTAGGGGTTTAGATGCATGCCTAGGGGCTTGGGGATGGATTCCCCTTTGTTTACCCATCACCCAGGGGGTGATCGGGGCATGGATCGATGTTTTGGATGGTTTCCCGCCGTAACGTTCTCGGGAGGGTGTGACGATCATTCCAGTGACCGTTACATGTGTGTAACGCGCCTGGGCAGGGGCGTTACATTCCCTTTGCTTTGGGCTTTGGCGTTCGTGGGTGTGACGGTCCCACGATAGACCGCCACAGCCGTGTGACGCGCCTGGGTGGGTGCGTCACATCCCCTGTTACCCAGCTGAGGGCTGGGGGTGTAACGGCCCCGACGGACCGTTACATGCGCGTGACGCGCCTGGGGTGGGCCGTCAGGGGTGTTCCAACCGTTGTCGTTTGACCGTTGGGTGTCTGTGTGTGTAACGCGCTGGACCAGGCGCGTTACATTCGTGTAACGCGCTGGGGCAGGCACGTTACATCCCGTTTTCACGCTAGGAGCGTGAGGCGCGCGTGACGCACCAGGGCAAGCGCGTTACATTTGTGTAACGCGCTGAGCCAGGCGCGTTACATCCTGCGTTCCTATGGGCCGTGTAACGGCCTGCGTTAGGCCGCCAGGTGGATGTGACGGTCCCGCCTAGACCGTTACAGCCCTGTGACGGTCTAGGGCTAGACCGTCAGGCGTTGTGTTGCACCGAGGTGAGTTTTTGTGTTCTCCGCCTTGTTCGGCGATGTGTGGGTCCCCGATCGACCCGGTTGGGACCCAGTGGTCGACTTGCGGTCTCGTGAGTGCCAGACACCCATGGGATTCTGTGTCTATGTTTTGAGGGTGTCTGGAGGACCGTGTTACCTCGTTTAGCATGCCCGTGGGGTTGAGAGTCCGGGTGACTTCTCGCGTGCAGGGCTTTCGTGTCACGCTCGATCGAGTCACCATGCATCGGTGTGTGTGCGGTGGGGTCTCCCCCGCATGTCATGGGTTTCTTTGGAAGGTGATTCCCATGTTGGCCATGTGTTTGGCCTTGGACTGCGAGTCCAGTTATCCGGCCTAGGGCTGGAGGTTTCCCGCTTGCCCTGAGATGGGAAATCGACAAGGTGGCTTGTGTGCTGCCCTGGGAATCGTGCTTCTGTGTTTTCCGTGTGGCCCGTGTGGGTGGCCTTAATCCCTTGCATTCCCTTCCCGAGGGAGTGGTCTTGGCGGTTCGTGAGTTATCTTGGTACTCGTGCTACCGTGATTTTAGACCTAGAGATTGGACTGGATTGACGGCCTTGTGCTGTTGCGTACAACGGTCTTGACCCCGAGTCTTGTGACTCAAGGACCGTTGGGTGTAATGCATCTAGAGGACTGTCCAGAGTCCAGTGGCTTAGCGCCACTTGAGTTTTCTTGACTCTCGCGCAGGGTGCGTGCGTGGCCGTGGACTGTGAGTCCTGTCTGTTCTCCGACTGTGGTCACCGTGCGACGGGGCCGGTACGTGGGGTGGTCCCCGTACGTCGTCAGATGCGGACGTTGTTTTCCGTTGACTTGAGAGTCTACTCCTTCAGTGACCCTCCACTAGTCGTAGCCTACCAGTACGCGGTACCGGTCGCACCAGGGAGTGGTGTACGGGCTTACCCTTAGAGACGGTTTGTGGACCGGTTGCCGTCGGGCCCCACGTCTTGCAGCCAGAGTCTGGCTAAGGGGAAAACCGGTCAGTGGGCCAGACCAGGGACGCACGGTTTGTGTGTGCACACGTGGTTGGGGGCGGTTGGACCCACGTCGACGGGCATGACCCCAGCTGGTCACTTGTTTGTGGTTACTTGTATGGTGTTCGTGCCTTTGGTAGGGGCTACCACGCCAGGCGGTTCACCTGCGGCGCGGTGTAAGACGTCAGGGGACGCTATCGGGTGTGCTTCTAGTGGGAGGTACTCCTGTCGAGTTGGGAGTGGCAGACTGTCAGTTTCCGTGACTTCGACTCTCGGGTTTTCGGTCTTGTCGACCGTTGTGTTTTCGATTGTTTCGCCGCGGCGCGTGTGTTGGTTTTCGCGTCGTGGGACTAGTGCTAGTGGCTCTACCGAGCTTGCGTCTTGTTGTGCGGTACCCGCGATCGGATGGTCGGGGTAGCACCTTAGACAGCGTGTCCAGGTAGGCTGTGTCCGGGAGACAGGCCTCTACGGCGTGGTTGCCGGGTGTTTTTACTTCGGTAAATGGTACTAGTGTATTTCGGTAGCCTCGACCGTGAGGTCAGGGTGTGTTTCTGGTATAGTAGGAGTAGTTGTAGTGCCGTGTTTCGACCGGCCACCGGGTTTACTGTTCCTGCTGTTGCGGTTGATCTCGTAGCCTTCCTTTTCGGTACCGCCGTTGTTTCCGGTTGGGGTTCCGCGGGATCCCTACTGAGTCTCTGTTTTGGAGACTCATTTCCTACTTTTCAGGTGTGGCGGTTCTTCCTCGAGGTTCGAGGGTGCGGAGCGGAGGTTCTCAGTTGTCAGCTCGCCGGGCCGAGTGTTCACTCGGCATGTGGTACGCTTTACTGCTTTAGACTGTACTTTCTGTTGGACTGGGCTCTGTTATAGCTGTAGTTGTTTATTTATTTCTGTTAATTGTTGTCCTGCTTTATTTCCTATTTCTTTGTGCCTCCACACTCCTTTTAGCCCTTCCGAGCCCTCCCGGCTCGTGAGCAGCGGTGCGAGTCTCGGGTTATCGGGCTTCCCGGTAATCAGATTCTCGGCTCGTTACACTCTGATACCACCTGATGCGGGACGAGAGCATGGACAGGACAAGCTCGCAGTTGTCCCTTAGCAAGGGAAGCGTCGGACGTGCGCGGTTGAGAAACCGACAATGAGCTAGGGTGATCGGCTCTCTCGTGTGCCCGGTTCGGGTCACGGGACGGTCTCGCACTCTCTCGCAGCAGCTGTAATGAATAGATAAAGCGAGCTAGATATCCCTACACATGCTCTTTAGCAGCGGCATAAATAAATATATATGAAGTAAGCAAAATGCCAAGTAAGGAGCGAGGACGATACCTCCACGCACTCGGCGTGGGGACGATGGACCCGGCCGAAACTCATACTCCCGGAACAATAGTACACAAGATTACAGCAATATAAATCACTGCCCACTCCACGCAGGGAGGTAAAGGGCTACACAATGGGGTCCGGGAGGACTGAATTTGGGTTGACGGACGGCTTCTCGCGTTGATTCGGCAGCACCAGAACACGTGACAGTGGGGCCCACGTGCTGTCTGGAGGGACCGTGCGGGACCCGGTGTCACCACTATTGTGGGGACACTTGTGGAAGTGTTCCCTGGGCTGGCGGCACGCTGGTTCGCCGGCCGGAGGCCGGGCGGCTTCGTTCGGCACCGGTCGGAATGACCGGCCACGGATCTGTCGGTTCTGTTTTCCGGCGTGCGCTCCGGCGAGAACGGACGCTGCGATCAGCCCCGATGTCGGAATGCAACGAAACTGGCGCCGTTGGAAAGCTGCTTAGAAGGGCGTCAATGCTCTATAATTATAGAAAAATAACAAAGCCTACACTTTCAATTGGCAAATTTTGAAGGTTGCTATTGTACATTGGCTTAACTCTCAGATCTGCAAGGCTATTCTCTGAGAACTGCCGTTGACCGCAGGGTAGATGTCCGATTCAGCTCTTGAGGTCTTCATCAAAGTTGTAGGACATTGACCTAGGAAGACGGAAAAATTAGTTTTGATAAGTTTGGATGTGGCTACGAATTGATAGGATTTTAGAACTAATAGTGGGTCGGATCTGGAATCTGACTAAAAGTACTGTAGCAGAGATAGAACACGAGTTTTGAAAAATAGGTAGAAGGCTGATCAGAAATTAAGAAAATTCATGGATGTAGGGAATGCTGGAAAGAATGCCCAGTAAAATTGGGAGGGTTTGGAAAAATCACAAAAATGGTCGGAGCTGGGAAACACAGAGCTACTGTCACTATAGATAGAGACAGGATAGATTTGGGAGTGAAAGATGAACGAAAATGTAAAGATATCAAACGAAGGATTTTGGACCTGAAATTTTTTGTGGAGATGGGGATACAAGATAGGAACAACCTCTAAAAATTTCAGATCAAGAGAACGTCGTGGCTGACTGCAGAAGTTCATGGAAGTCACCTCTATCCCGCAGGACAGAACCTTGAAGATGGCTCCGCGGCAGCTCGTAGGCGGCACGAACGGCGGCGGCGGCGGCGGCGGCACAGACGATTACCGAAGATAGAGGGGAGGGGATAGGAGGTAGAAACACTCTAGAACTTGAGGTTGGAGGAGAGGAACCAGAGGGGAGAGGGCTGGGGGCGCACCAAGCTCTTGGCCATTCAACAAAAATTCTGATTTTTCATTGATTTTCTCATGAAAATACAAGCTTATATATGCTACCAATCTAATCTAATGTGGACCATTGGATTAAGGGTTGGGGATTGAAGGGCTGGGATTAAGTGTGAATGACACACAAAAATTAATAAAATACTAAGGGGAGAGGGGCGCCCCCTTAACCATGGTTAATGGGGTTGAATGGGTAGGTGAGGTAGGTAACCCACCTTGGACTAATTAAGCCACTTGTCTCCCATGTGGTCAAATGACATTCAACCCTTCTAGATGGCCACCTAGGATGGTTGACCGGCCCCACATGAGTGACATGGACCAATGGGAAAGGGCTGAGGGCCCCCTTGCTGGTCCTACTGATAAATTACAAAGAAATCCAAACAATCCGTGGGAATGACGCATTGGCTTATAAAGCCGTGCAATTGCACATATACTTTCCCGTGGATATAAAAATAAACTAAAGGATATAAATGCAATATGAAATGTACTGGCTCGGCGTCGATTCCCATCAACTCTCCCCGGGTAGGAGGAACTCGACCCCGTCGAGTAGGGGTATGGATGCTCGAGTACCCCGGCGGATCCGTCACCATGCCAAGTAGCGCGGGTATGCTCCACTCCAAGTGACCGTCACCTGCTCATTCCATATATACTCGATATGCGTAAGCTGCCATGGGCTAGAGGTGGACACTCCGGGTGGGGCACTCTCAAAGGGAAGGAAGCAGCTCGAAGACTCACTAGGAATCACCGCTGAGTCCCTGTAGGTCACTGATCCGGGTAGATGTAGAACCGATCCCATACTCATCAAGTGAGTCCAATCGCCTATTACTCATAAGAGAATGACAACGAGCTTGCACAAGACACATGCAGACTCTCAAACTTACACACAAACCATACAAACAAACCACACAAAGAAAAAGCACACCGACTCATCTATGACCCTAGACACACCTAATGTTAGTCCGACCCGTACATGGGTGACGGCGGACCAGGACACCCGAATGTGTGCCATGCATGCATCTGATGTAACCGGTGGTTGACATCATGCGAAAATCCTAGACCTCCTAAGGTGGGCCATGCATGCATATGGGATGTGGGTGTGGGAGGGCAAAGAGTATCTCCTCTAGATGATGGTGTATCTTGTAAGGGTACGGGCTTGGTGGGCATAGACAACCCGGCCCGTGGGGAAGGGGTGTGGTAGCGGACTCCCTCGAAGAAGTGAAGTGAATGTGGAGGGTCTAAGGATCCACTAGGGAGTGGGTCAAAGGGATCAGAGAAGGTATGACCCCTTATGGTGGGTTCCCACAAGTCACAGTCCCACGTGTAGAAGTTTTGAAGGTGTGGATAGTCACCTTCTTGAATTGTGACGGGTGGGACGGGGATTGTAGGCAAGAAGTATGATTCCTCCCTCGAACAAAAGGGTATGAATTTGGGCTCGTCCGGTAGCGGAAGAAGTAGAAGAACCTCCGTGGTGACACAACCCACGGTGCACTCAGAGCTAATGGACCCGAAGGCCGGATGAGTGAAGCTAAGACTAGCGGGTTGGTCAAAGCCTCGCGCCAAAAGATGTGTCAACTTCCATTGTGAATCTAATCCCATGACAAGATCGTCCATTGTGTCAACATGGTGACTAGATCGAAATGTGGTATGGAAGGAGTTGACCGGCACTAAAGGGAGGATGGGGTCCATAGGTGGGAAGGGGGGTGGGACAAAGCCATCCTTGAGCCAACTAAAAAGTGGCCCGGCGATGTATAGCGTTCCCGTAAGAAACACAGGTGGCTCGGGGTGAGACGGCTCCAAACATAATGGTTCAGAATGTGGATCGGAAGGTAAGGGTGGTAACGGAGCACTCACGGGTGGTGAAGGCAATGTCGTAGATAGTCCGATCGGCTCGGGACTTGGGTGGGAGGTAGATGTTTGCCAAAGGGTTCGACCTCTAGAGCGAGAAAAATGAGACTCAAAGGGCTCGACCTCTAGAGCGACCTTATAAGATTACGCCAGTGAGAACGCGTCGCGGACAAGACATTCAAGTTAGAAGTGAAACCGTAAACCTCTCCGGAACTGAAATGCGGTCGTGGTGCTCTCCTCTCCCAAGCCATATTCCAACCGGTACTTATCATAGTCCCGGATGTACTCGGACACGGACCTATCACCTTGGACGGGTCGACATGAGTTGGCCATTGGTGCCGAAAAGGTGGGAATGGATCCCTAGGAATGGGTATGCAAGGCCATTCAGACAAGACACTAGACCGACTATGCACGGTTTGGGATGCATGCACACTAAGGACAAGACACCAAGACTCGGTACGTGGCGGAGTTAATCGATCCGAAGATCACTCGCGCAAGTGTGCGGCCTTCCCGATAGGCGTAGCCTAACGTTCGGACAACACCTTTTTATATACCGATTAATGGTATGCAAATGCAACTCCTAAGACTGACTTAGACACTTAGACTTAAATGACACTCTTTTTTTTTTGACACCCTAGACTCAACTCGCTCTAATACCAAATTGATGCGGGACGAGACCACGGACACGACAAGCTCGCAGTTGTCCCTTAGCAAGGGAAGCGTCGGACGTGCGCGGTTGAGAAACCGGCAATGAGCTAGGGTGATCGGCTCTCTCGTGTGCCCGGATCGGGTCACGGGACGGTCTCGCACTCTCTCCCAGCATCGGTAATGAATAGATAAAGCGAGCTAGATTTCCCTATACATGCTCTCTAGCAGCGGCATAAACAAAGATATATGAAGTAAGCAAAATGCCAAGTAAGGAGCAAGGACGATACCTCCCCGCGCTCGGCGTGGGGACGACGGACCCGGCCGAAACTCATACTCCCGGAACAATAATACACAAGATTACAGCAATACAAATCGCTGCCCACTCCACGCAGGGAGGTAAAGGGCTACACAATGGGGTCCGGGAGGACCGAATTCGGGTTGACGGGCGGCTTCTCGCGTTGATTCGGCAGCACCCGAACACGTGACGGTGGGGCCCACGTGCTGTCCGGAGGGACCGTGCGGGACAAGGTGTCACCACTGTTGTGGAGACACTTGTGGAAGTGTTCCCTGGGCTGGCGGCACGCTGGTTCGCCGGCCGGAGGCCGGGCGGCTCCGTTCGGCACCGGTCGGAATGACCGGCCACGGATCTGCCGGTTCTGTTTTCCGACGCGCGCTCCGGCGAGAACGGACGCTGCGATCAGCCCCGATGTCGGAATGCGACGAAACGGGCGCCGTTGGAAAGCTGCTTCGAAGGGCTTCAACTCTCTATAATTATAGAAAAATAACAAAGCCTGCACTTTCAATTGGCAAATTTTTAAGTTTGCTGTTGTACAGTGGATTAACTCTCAGATCTGCAGGGCTGTTCTTTGAGAACTGCCATTAACCACAGGGTAGATGTCCGATTCAGCTATTGAGGTCTTCATCAAAGTTGTAGGAAATTGAGCTAGGAAGTCGGAAAATTAGTTTTGACAAGTTTAGATGTGGCTATGAATTGATAGGATTTTAGAACTAATAGTGGGTCGGATCTGGAATCTGACTAAAAGCACTGTAGCAGAGATAGAACACAAATTTTGAAAAATAGGTAGAAGGCTGATCAGAAATTAATAAAATTCATGGATGTAGGTAATGATGGACAGAATGCCCAGTAAAATGGGGAGGGTTTGGAAAAATCACAAAGATAGTCGGAGGTGGGAAACACAGAGCTGCTGTCACTATAGATAGAGACAGGACAGATCTAGGAGTGAAAGATGAACGAAAATGTAAAGATATCAAACGAAGGATTTTGGACTTGATATTTTTTGTGAAGATGGGGATACAAGATAGGAACAACCTCTAAAAATTTCAGATCAAGAGGACGTCGTGGCTGACTGGAGAAGTTCGTGGAAGTCACCTCTAACTAGCAGGACAGAACCTTGAAGATGGCTCCGCGGCGGCTCGTAGGCGGCACGAACGGCGGCGGCGGCAGCACAGACGATCACCGGAGATAGAGGGGAGGGGATAGGAGGTAGAAACACTCTAGAACTTGAGGTTAGAGGAGAGGAACCAGAGGGGAGAGGGCTGGGGGCGCACCAAGCTCGTGGCCATTCAACAAAAATTCTGATTTTTCATTGATTTTCTCATGAAAATACAAGCTTATATATGCTACCAATCTAATCTAATGTGGACCCTTGGATCAAGGGTTGGGGATTGAAGGGCTGGGATTAAGTGTGAATGACACATAAAAATTAATAAAATACTAAGGGGAGAGGGGCGTCCCCTTGACCATGGTTAATGGGGTTGAATGGGTAGGTGAGGTAGGTAACCCACCTTGTACTAATTAAGCCACTTGTCTCCCATGTGGTCAAATGGCATTCAACCCTTCTAGATGGCCACCTAGGATGGTTGACCAGCCCCACATGAGTGACATGGACCAATGGGAAAGGGCTGAGGGCCCCCTTGCTGGTCCTACTGACAAATTACAAAGAAACCCAAACAATCTGTGGGAATGACGCATTGGCTTATAAAGCCGTACAATTATGCGTATACTTTCCCATGGATATAAAAATAAACTAAAGGATATAAATGTAATATGAAAAGTACTAGCTCGGCGTCGATTCCCATCACCACCTCTGTCACACCCCGAACCGATAGCAGCGGGAGGCGATGCTCGGAACGTGGCAGCGAAATAGTCAGGATAATTAGAGCAGAAAATAAATAAACATAATAAATAATATTCAAACACATGAAGACCATTGATTTGAGAAAATTATAATTTTATTGATATTTAAAATTTAATTACAAATTTGACTCAATTTTTACATTAATAGACTCAATGAAAGAAATAAAGAAGAGAAAATAGCAAGACCCACTATACTAACTAGACTCAAGAAAATAAAAAGGACTCCAGTCTCTAAGTTCAGGTTCAGTCGATCACGTTGACCCGATCCCAATTACAAGCGTTCCATCTACCACGTTACCAGAAAAAGGATTGGAAATAGGGGTGAGCAAGAAGATCAGTAGGAATTACACTTTATCATCAGGCTTTGTTTAAGTAATTAGCCATTTCATGAATATGCATGAATAACGCGAGAAAAATAATTAAACATGATAACATGGTAACTAGCACGATAAAGATTTCAAGTCACGATAGCAAGAGCAAGTCAATCGGAAATTCAAGTGAATGGCCATTGTTGCGCGGGTTTTTATGCCGGTTAACCGGGGTGAAGGAAGGAATGCAGCGGGGAAGGAAAAATACGGGAGTTTGATGTATCTCTGGTATCCTCCTTACGATTGCATGCCTCTCACGGCGGTACCGGGCACTCTTCTTTTACGGAAAGTCGAAAGGGGCGGAATGGCACGGGAATGTCGGGCTAAGGGTTAACCGGACAGGGTGCGGGCGTGCCAGTCGATCTCTCGACAATCACTCATGGAACCAAGGTTTGACCAGGGAAGCGCCACCAGGGCACGACACGTGAGCTCAGGGGATCGGGCGACACGTGGAGAGAAGGGGTTCCATGGGTGCGAGTGCGTAGGCGATTGCGGGAATCGTGTATTGGACGTCTTTCCCCACGGGCCGCAAGCAACCGATGTTTATTTACATCGGATTGAATCCGAATACCTTCGTTCCATGCTGAAGAAAAGTCTGTATATGTGTTTGAAGCCATGGGCGGAGGGCTGGGTGCATTCAGAAGCTAGGGGTACGTGTTAGACTGAGGGGCGTTCACTGGAGTTGGGGTATCGGGCACGGATGCCGAGTGGTGTGGGTAGGAAGATGGAGGCCCGAATACGGGTGTAGTGCTCCAGAATCTATATATATAATTTTTGAATTTTAAAATATTTTTTTGAAATTATAAAGGCTTAAATAAATTAATGAAGGGGTTATTGGATTAATAAGTCATTATAAGGCTCAAAAAGGCTAATTAGTTAACCTAGCCTATCTAATATTTATCCAAAAGGTTTATGGACCAAGCCCATCAAGTTTGGCCCATATTCTAGAATGGTAATTGGCTTATTCACGTATTTTAAGGATAACTACTAATTATATAAGATAATTATATGGATAAACGAATAAAAGAGTTTTATTAAATTGAAACTCTATACACGTTACATGTAATGGTCTATCGGGTAACCGCTACAGCCCTGTAACGCACCTAGACACGATCGTTACATCCTGCAGATTCCGTAAGGTGAGGAAATTGTAAAAAGATTGGAACTTTGAAATTCTATCTACAAGAGATCGATTTGGGATAGCTTATAACATTGCTAAGGACTCTTAGGGATTAGGTTCTGACCAATTAAGGACTCTAGAATCGATCTAATCTTTAACCCTAACCAAAACTCTATAAATAGGACCTAATTCTGAACTGAGCGACCCTTACTTTTGGCCCGTGAAGAATTAAGGTAAGGAGTCATAATTTCAGGTAAGTTCCTTATAACTTTTTGTTTATAATACATTAGACTAATAGTTCTTCAAATTTCGTGCTAGAAGACCAAGCAAGCAAGAAGATAGAAGCTTCCAAAGTTGCTGATTCAACCTTTGCAACCCAGGAAACTGAACGCAAGTCCCCTGAAGATCCCGAAATTAGGACGTCTAAACGAGGTAATTAAAGTTCAATCCTTTAGAACTTTTTGTACCCAATAGTTTCATCTCCTTACCCTCAAAATTTCACATCCTTAGGTCAAGAGGCTGAGGAAATAGAGCAGATTGAAGTTGCTGATTTATCACAAGAAGTACAAGGGTCTAAGGGTAGCACCTAGCATTAAATTCGAAGTTTGAAGGTCTTAAAAGAGGTAGGTTATCTCATGATTGGCAAAAATAACTTGTTAGTGATAAAAGCCCTCTGATTGTGCTTGATTTCATGCATTATAGACTAAGAATTTCATGATTTCATAGTTTTATACTTTCATGCATCTCTTAGCCCTAAATGGAAATTAAAAGGTATTATCTTGTCTATTCACTAAACCCTTGCATATAGTTGGCCTATGCATCGTTATCATGATTAGGACAGTGGTAGTATGTTGATTTCCAGGCATGTTACGTTTTCATAAACCTTTACTTTAGTTTACTGCCAGCAGATTCTCTAACGCACCAACGTAAGACCGTCACATGTATATAACGGCCTTACGATAGACCGTCACACTATGTTGTGTTTTTATTTGTTCTATTGTCTCTGACGCACCCTAGCAAGAGCATTACACCACTGTAACGGCCCCTCGATAAACCGTCACAATGTTGTAACGCGCCCACCCTAGACCGTCAGGCACTGTGTTCTGTCAGCCCGAGGCAGAATGATAACCAGTTAGAGTTTACTTATAAATAAGCTTAGATAGCTAAGTTTGGACATGTTATCATGACTTCAAGTTTAGTTACTGATTCATAATCAAATTGCATGATTAATGTGTCTTAGGTTATCTTAAATTATGCTAATTCCATTGGCTAAAACTCTATAGTTTTGTATTCTAAATCATGATTTTTCAAATATTGTATTGACGGAGTTTTCTCATGGTTTCACATTGTTACACATTCTTTTCCATCTATAGAGTCATTTCTTTAAGTACATGGTGCATATTCCGGTATGTTGTCCATTTAGTTCACTTTGCACTATAGGAACATTATTCTTGGACATGAGGAGCTCTCTATTGGATATTCCTTCCAATGGACTAGGAAATCTTGTTTCAAGGCCTCCGTAATTCTCCGCGAGCCTGGGATTCCCACTAGGACGCCGAGTTAGTTGTACCATTAAAGCCCATTGATTAAATTACACTATCGATGTTTTTGGTTATTGGTAATGTAACGGCTCTACACTGGACTGTCAGGAGCATCTAACGGCCCAATGTACGACCGTCACATTCAACTGAGTCTGATTTCTTAGTTCTGGATTCAGACTAATGTAACGGCCCAATACTGGAGCGTCACATCATGTAACGGCCCAGTACACGACCGTCACACTACTTGAGTATTTTAACCCAAGGATTGACCAAGGGTTGATATTCCAAGGTTCTAAATAGACTCTTGATGATCTAGAACTTATCATATTGATCAAGGAACCTAATATAATGAATGAAAGATAAATAATGTATCGTTATGCTGCCGATTTATTTCCATAAGCATAACCTTGCTTAAGTCATTCTTGATTTCTCATGATTCTTATTGAAGCAATCATTTATTGAATTATCGTTATCAAGTTCTTGTTGGAATTGTACATTCTTGGCCATACTTTATTGTTACATGCATGGAAAAAGCTTGATTTATACTTGAAGATGCGATCGAGCACTGATTGTGTTCAAGGGCCCTATGCTAGTCCCCTCGGCTGATTGTTGGAAACATACTATTATAAACTATGGGGTATGATGCTACTGGCGTCGCATTGCGCTGGGAGTACTTTCTTTATAAATAAGTGAAAATCCACAACACAATACAGCATGATTGATACTTGACTTTCTTGATATTCCACAGAAATTCACGAAGTACTTGCTCATAAGCAAAAGATGCTGGAGTGATGATTATGTGGCTTGCTAGTACATTCTCGATACATTCTTATTCATGAAAGGCCATATCATGTTCTTGTTTCATTCTTGCTAGTTCATACTTGCTTTCATTCTATCTTACATGATTATCTTGTTACCTGGTTTAAATCGCGTGATTGATCGCATTCGCATGATTCTACCTTATTCTTTAGAGCTAAATTGTTAATTACTTTAATAGTGCCTTCATGTTGATGCGAAGATACCTACTGGGCAAGTGTGCTCATTATCTATTTCCAATCTTTTCAGGAGATGGAAGTGATTCGAATTCGGATTCGGGTTATACAAGTAGCGGGTCCGAGAGCGAATGAAAGTATTGTCAAGATGAGAGTGAAGACTTAGGAAGTCTAAATTGTTTAGATCGAGTCTATATAATTTTCCTATTTTTTTGAGTCTGATATATCGGAATAAGTTGAATCAATGATTGTGTTTGAGTATTGGATTTGATTATTACGAAATAAAAATCAAGTTGAGTAAACATTGTGCAATTGCATTTATATGTGTGATTATCTTATGCTCTGATCATTCTTGTTTGCAAGAGACTTACCATGCCGACTGTTCACGTTTCTCGAGCGAGTCTTCCGCTGTAATAAAGGCTAAGGCGTGACAACGGGCATATGTATTTTACTGGTTTTATGATGAGCCACATGGGCTTTACAAATGGGCCGAGGAGGTTGAAGTACAACGGGCGCAAGCCGCGGGACATTTCCGACACGTGAGTCGGCCCCCGGGTCATTACGTGACAAAGCCGGTGTCCGCATGTTCTACTGGAACTCTTTACAGAGGAGTTGGTGTAGGTCCGGCTGCCTTGGTGGTCAGAATGGACATGGCTGGCGCCTGGCGGAGGTCGGACACGGCTCAAGGTTGTCTGGTGCCACGGGTCTCGGACGGCGAGTGTTGTCATACTGGAGAGTCAAGGTCGGCCCCGGGACTATGATTCCAGGGCCAGAGGTCCGACTAGACTCACTTCGTTAATCTGAGGGGCCGACGGCCGACTGGAGGATGAACGGTGGGCACACGGATCCGTGTCGAGGGCCGACTCAATCGTTACGCGGTACCCTTCGTCACCGCGGTGAGTGCCGTAAGTCGACGTACACGGGCGGACCCGGGGCACAGGTGTATTCGCCGTTGGTACGGTCATCTTACACGAGGCGGGGATGGACTTGGCATGAGACGGCTAGGCAGCGCGTGAGGGGAGTACGTGAGACATACCCTCGGGGTGTGTGAGCCGACTAGCAAGTCAACCACGCGCGCACTTGTCTTCTCGTGTTCCCGACCCTTGTCGAAGGCCTCGGGAGTCCGAGGGCGTGACAGTTAGGCCGGGGAAGTTAGCTCATCCGTGCGTTGCTTCCTTCCTTCACGCGTTGTATGCATTCCTCCCCATTGCTGGTTGGTAAGGGGGGCAATTTATAGAAGTTGAAGGGGTGGGGGGTGGGGTTTAGGCGGACCAAGTTGAGGGTCTAACTTGGTCTGGGTAAACCCCCCAAATAGTGTTTTTATTTTTATTTTATTTGAATTTTTTATGTGTGTGTTTGTGTGCGTGTCGGAGTGGAAGGGGTGGGGTTTAGGCGGACCAGCTTGGGGGTACATGCTGGTCCGCCTAAATCCCCTCCCAAGAGGGTTTTGGCGGACCATGTTGGTCTCTTTTTTTTGTTTTAAAATCTTTTTTTTGTTATACAAGGGTTTAGGCGGACCAGCCTGGGGGTCCAGGCTGGTCCGCCTAAACCCCCCCCCCCCCCTTGGGGGGTTTAGGCGGACCAGCTTGGAGGCCCAAGTTGGTCCGCCTAAACCCCTCCCCAAGGGGGGTTTGGGCGACCAGGTAGAGGGAGAGAGGGAGTGGTCCCCCCTTCTATAAAATCTAGTTTTTTGGTTAATTTAGCCCCACTTTGACTCGTTTGGACGTTAGAAGACAAAGGATACGGGCTTGGACTGGCTGACTGGCTGCTTGTGCGCGTAGACCGAGGGATTGACGTGTGCGACTCCACGTATTCCCAGGACTTCGTCTTCGCGAATTCTTCCGTGTACGGGTACGATGAATGAGCTTTACACGAACCTTGGACCGCATCTGCACGAACAGGGACTGGGGAGGGCTGTCGGACCTCCGGGCTGAGGAGAGGGCGCGGCCCCCCGGGGAGTTCGCTCTCCCCGGGGGCGCGGCCACGCCCTGGGGCGCACGGGCCCCCGGGCAAAGCCGTAACCCCAAGGGATGGCCCCCGAGGATCTTCCTTCGTCGTCTGGGGATATCCCTTGGGGGATATGAAGTTTCGGGGTATTGAAATGGCCCATGGGAGCCATTGTTCTTCGAGTTGTAGTGGCCGCTCGCAAGGTGTTCGGGCGAATGCCCGACACACCCCGGGTTGCCGAACGAGCCACGTAGGTGGCCGACGGGCCTCGATTTGGCCAAGGGCCAAGGGTAGGAGTCCGTAGGGGCTGGAAGGAAGCACCTTGGGCCGATGGGCCTTGCCTCGTGCTACGTGCCATGTTGTACGGCGGGTTGGCAGGGTAGCCTCGGGTTGGCCCGAGAGCTAAAGTCGAGTGGCATGTTGCCACGTGTCTGAGGGTCGGGGGTGGCCCCGGCTTGCTGGGGGGTCATTGTAGGACCCAATTGGTGTATTGGGACCATGGGGTGGCCCATGGGTTGGTGTAGAAGGGTTGAAACACGTGCGCCACAAGGTGTTCGGTAGAATGCCGAACACACGTGTGTGAGCCGTACACGCGTACTACGGGCCTCCTGAGCCTGTGGTTGACCTATTTGGGTCTCCCTTTGACCTTGGAGGGTTGAGGGAAGGCGTTCCAGGGTAGGCCCCTAGCCTCTTCACTGAGTGCCATGTGGCATGGCTTGTACTCGGAGTGTCCCCGGGGCGGCCCGGGTGACCGTGTAGAGTGCGGAGGAAATCCGTGACTTATGAGTCGGGAGTGGTCCCGATCGATTGCTAGAGCCGTCGTGCACCTCGGCCAACGTGCTAGGGCCGTCGGTCGGGCCCACTGGGTTGTCGGAGGGGCTGGGTAGCCCATGCCTTGAAGGTGTTCGAGGAAATTCCCGAACCCCTATCTCTGGGTATTTGGCTGGGGAAATAGTCCGAGCACAACAAATGCCCCTCACAGGTCGTGCGTCGGAGGTGGAGACGAGGGCGTACGGCCCGTGAACCTCTCCTTCTGAGTTGTTGTAGTTGCATTTTGATGCTTCATATATTTGTGATTTGTTGTATTGTATATATTGAATTTCTGGCATACTGACCATTTTTGTGCTATGTCTTGCAGCTTTCGCCCGATTTGGTAGGGACGAGAGGGTCCCGAGGCATTTGGTCCGGGAGGAGGACCACTAGGTGAGGAGGACAGAGCGGCCCATGCCCCCTTTGGGCCCGCCGGTTGTTACCGCGGCTAGCGTTGAGCAGCTTGATGGTGGGCAGGCAGTTGTGGCAGAGGGCCCCGTCGTGAGCGCGGCAACGGGGTCGGGGTTGTGGAGCTGGCCCGCGTGTCAGAGGCGGGTAGAATTTACACTTATGATCACAGCGGTGCCTATCCAGTGGAGTTCCCTTTGGACCGTCACCTATTTGAGTTTATCAGGCACTTTGTCCCGCCAGGCATGGAGGAGAGTGACTCTCTGGTTGCTGGAGACCGTCACCGACTGGAGCGGGCGATCTTAGTGGGTCGAGATAGCTTGCACAGGATTGTCCTTTGTGGCTTCCGAGCTTCTCTGTGGATTACTGGAGGCAGAGTCAGTGTCCCAGTGCTGAGTGCCTGGGCTTCTTCAGCAGAGCAGACCAGTTTGGAGTTCGTGCTGGAGTGATGTGTCCTGCCTCCTGGGATTTGCATGGACACCACCGAGCAAAGACAGAGGGCAGTCCAGGGTTAGTGCTGGAGCCATCAGGGCTGGAGTACGCTGGGGAGGGCTACGACGACCACAGCCTCCTTTCTGGGATTTTGCGACAGAGTGCAGTCAGTTGGTATCACCGCTGGGCGATGATTCCGTCACATAGGTACCGCCAGGGGGTGACTGAGTGGTTTATGGGCATAGTACACCACTACCGGATGCTGCTAGACCAAGCCGACGTCAGATATGCTGTGACTGCAGCTCTGTACGGGTACCCTTGCTACTCGGGGCTTTTGCAGGCGTTGGCGGAGCGCTTCAACCGTAGGTGGAACACCGTGGCAACGGCTGAGGGAGAGACCTCATTAGACTTGTGGTCTCTGTGGAGGATCTCTAGGTTGCCAATCAGCGGCGAAGGATACGAGGAGGTAGTACTGGATGACCTCCATCGCAGCCATACTGACGGATATGGGAGATACCGGGTTCCTTACAGCTACCGATACTTATTGAAGACCTGGAGGGACCTAGCCCTGGCTGGGAGAGAGAAAGTAGCGCAGACTCCGAGAGTGCCGCTGAACGCATGGGTCCGTCATTTCTACAACGGGCCTTTCTATTTTCACCAGGAGTTCGCTAGAGACCAGACTCCCTGGGAGGAATATACAGAGGTGGAGTTGCGATTCAGGATGCATCCGAGGTATATCTACGCTCCACGGGAGGGGTGGAACCCCCACCGACTGCCGGATGTGATGCACTTGGCCACATACTTGGTGTACTGGCTGGCGACGTTCGTGGTCCCCCATGGGGAGGACGACCTGCTGCGAGTAGAGCTGCTGTGGCCTGCGTGCCAATTGGCAGAGGGACGGAGACTGGCCTTAGCCCCAGCGGCTTTGGCCAATGTTTACCAGGGACTGGGAGTACTGGCGGCGCACCCGGCGCCACGTGAGCGGAGCCTGCTTCTGCCGACTCACCACCTCAGTGCATGGGCTAGGTTGCTATTCCCAGGGTTGGTGTCTCGCGGGACTGTGACGAACCAGGCGGCACCATTGTTGTTCAGCTTCACAGGACAGCCCGATGGGGACGCAGTGATGCAGCTGGAGGAAGCCATGAGGGTCTTGTGTTACTTGCCCGGCAGGGGCGAGGAGGGTGTCCCTTTTGACGGTGCTACCAGGGACTCCCACTTGGTCATGGTGCCTTTGAATGGTGGGGCGGCATGCGCCCTACCTTACCAGCCAGAGCCGGACGCGTCGTTGTACACAGAGTGGGTGATGAGCACCCAACCGGCAGTGCTGCCTTTACACCGGTCCGTGACGAGCTTCATGGAGCCGTACTACCCGCACAGGTTTGCTCGGAACTTCGGGTACGACCAGGGGATCCCGCCGAACCAGGAGTTCCCTTTGGCAGGTCGTCAGTAGAAAGGTCGGGACACACATTTGCTAGCCACGGCGTGGTGAGACTTTTACTGTCGCCGAGAGCCGGAGCGGTTGCCGACGCCTGGGCCGAGACGCAGGGGACGGTTTGACGTCCACTACGCCAGATGGTGGTTCGAGCACAGTCACCAGTACCGACAGAAGGCCTCGACGATCCGGAAAGCTGAGGAGACCTGTCTCTTGAGGGAGGACCTGCCTCTCATCGCACTGGATGATGGGTATCTACGGACTCAGTTTCCTCGGATCCGTCGGGAGGTAGAGAGGCTGGTGCAGCAGGCGCCCCGGGGGAGCCGAGGCTCTTTGTTGACGGGGCGAGGTGGCAACGGGGCACTGAAGCCCCTCAGGCAGGCGCGGGCGGCGCCTGGAGGTACTAGAGTCAGGGCACCTCGACCCGAGGCGTTGAGAACTTGGTGGACCCAGTTTCTGGCAGACTGCGGGTTTGAGCACCGGGGTTCGCTGGACCGAGTGCTCCCTGAGGGGAGCTTTGCAGATACGGTAGCCGATGACTGGAGGCGTCACATCGCCCATGCGATCGGGTCAGCCGGCCCGTAGAGCTGGTGTCCCTTATCGAGTGTGCCTACACCCTGAGGGACGTGAAGGAGGCGGTTGCGAAGGCCGCATGGGTCATGGGCTTGAAGCCGGAGCAGCTAGTTCCTCTGCCGCTGACCCCCTTCGTGACTTTAGGTAAGACCTCTTCATTAGCCTACTAGCCCTGCTTCATAGTTTTCTAGGGCATATGGCTGAGAGATCCTGTGTGGTTGTGTTTATTGGCAGGTCCGGCGGCAGACAGGGGTCATCCTTCCACAGGGACATCTTCTGGGGATAGTGACGGGGCCCTTCAGCCCCGAAGGAAGCGCCCCCGGGTGGAGATCGGAGTCAGGGAGTTTGGTGAGTCCTCTAGGGGACCCGCTGCCAGGGAGCATATTGAGGCGGAGCCGGCTCTGAGTAAGTGCCACATTCGCCTACTTGCTTTGCGTGATTCAGCCTTGACGATTGGCTAACCTTGTGCAATTGGATTTGCTTTTCACAGTGCCGCTGGAGGCCGGGGCTGATGCGGCCTTCTCGCCACCTCAGGAGGTTGACCCACTTCCTGACGACGGGGTCGATCACGAGATAGATATGGAGGGGCTCCTTCGTATGATGGATGAGACCGCCCCCAATGTTGAGACCTTCCCTGATTTTGAGCCATGAAAGGCTTTAAAGGATGCTCAGTCAGGTAAATAATTCTGGAACTGAGCATGTTATGTTGACGGTTGTATTTGATTCTGGCAGTTGACATCATTGTTGGTGTCATGCAGAGGTGGCTGGGACATCAGAGACCGCGGCTTCTCCTGAGATGCCAGGTGAGGTGCCCCCATCCGTTGACGGGCAGGAGCCCGGTGTGACCCAGGACGGCTCGGGTGAGCACTGAATCGCTGCGGAGGGCATTGCCCTTCCATTGTATAGTTACGGGGATGCCGATACTGACTAACTTTATGATGTCATTTGTCAGGTGAGGATCCAGCCCCTACTCTGGAGATGATTCAGGAGCTGGTTCGTACCGGCTCTTCAGTGTCTCTTCCCTCTTTTGAAGGGGAGCCTGAGGGGAGGAGTACTTCAAAACCGCCTGTGACCGAGGAAGTGTCTAGCTTGTTGCTGTAGCTATTGGCGGGGGTGGAGCGAGCTTCCCTGTCGGCTGTGGTGTCAGCCTGCACTGTGGGGCTGGTCGGGTCCTCGAGCATGGGACCCTCAGGTGCGTAGCTGGAGACTTAACCACTTATGTTAGGCCTTTTTATGTTGACCGTCTTCTAGTGCTGAGGTCATGTCGGTATTGTTTACAGGTGTACCTTTGCCTCTAGAAGAAGGTGAGCTGCCCCGCAACGGGGCCGAGATGGTGGAGGAGGGGCCTACAAAAGTGGCCCCTGCTGAGGGCGACGAGGAGACCGTCGATATCGAGAAGGTTTCAGAGGGGAGCGCTCCAGCCGGTGAGTTTTTTGTTTGTAACCCTTAGCTGGAGAGGCATCCTTATGTAGAGCTGGGTCTTGTGATGACCTTGTTTGCTGCGCTGGCTTGCAGGAGCTTCAGGTTCGGCCACCTCCGGGAGTTCATCGGGGACCTCGTCGAGCTCTTCAGACGACGGCGGCTCGGAGATGGAGATAGAAGAGAGCTCGAGCTCGAGCTCCTCGTCCTCCGGGGCCTCTGCTGGTAGGGAGGTTCCGATGGGGACCCCTTCTAGAGGTATGCAGTGGTCCTCTCCGTCCTTATCTGGTGCTTGTCAGCTCTATAAAGCAGGGTGCTGACGTTCTTGAGTTATTTGCAGCGACAGATTCTGGGGAGGAGCACGTGTCGGCTCCTGGTGAGGGCGAGCAGGAGGAGCCTCCGTGTCCCACCCGTGATTGCTGGGATGACCGGATGGTGGAGGAACCATTGCCCTCTCCGACCCCGGTAGGTGATGCCGTGGAGGCGGAGGTGCAGTTACCTTCCCCGACCCCGACAGACGATGCCACGGGGGCAGCTGGACTTGCTTCAGGTAAGGAGGCAAGACTTGTCTCCTTCTTTTTGTCAGGTTTTTCACCTTGTTTGTCGAAGGAAGTCTTTTATGTATTGCTTACTCCCTTTGGTGTTTGTTGGAACTATGCAGGTTCCACTGGAGTGTTGGCTGCGTCCGGAGACCTCTCCCTAGATTTAGGGGTCGAGTGGCCTCCATTCGCCTCTCCGCCAGAGCCGTTGCTGGAGGCGAGTGCAGGTGCCGCCCTACTCCAGCGGGCGCGAGGCTACTCACAGAGCGAGCCCCTCCTTTCTCCGGAGGACCTGAGGCAGCGGCTGAGGGAGTGCACCCAGGGCTATCACGCGCTCGGATTCCCACGTGAGCTCTGGATGTCCGGGTTGGCTGGGATCTGGGCCGAGTACCTACGACTCTGCGAGGTGCAGGAGCAGAGGTCTCAGAGGCTAGCGGCGATCCGAGAGGGCAGGAGCAGCGGGCTCGGCTCGTGTCAGCCGTAGCCGAGCAGAGGAGTCACGCCGAGGCGACCGCGTCAGCATCTCAGGAGCGAGCCGTACATCTGAGAGAGGTGGAGAGCCAGGCCGAGGCCTTGAGGAAGGCCTGGGAGGAGCGGCAGGCAGTCACCGAGCGCGTCCGAGCCGAGTGGCAGGCGGCTGAGGCTACAGCCGAGCCAGTGCTCAGCTCTTGTCCACCCTAGAGGCGGAGCTTGCAGCGGCGGACTGTCGCCTTGCGGCGCTAGAGGGGACTGAGCCGGCACCCTGATTGTATCTTCCCCCTTTTTTTTGATGTCTGGAGTGTATGGATTTTGTTACCCCAAGTGCATGCCTTGGGCTCTTTTTACAGAGTATTAATGAACTCCAGATCCTTTGTTTACTGGGTTGTTCCCTCCCTTCTTTGATGGAATGGAATGATGCGCGTGAATTGACGACCACTTAGTGTTAGTCTTGCTTGCTTGTCCTATGACGCATCGTCATGAGTGATGACAGGAACCGAGTTTAAGGAACTCGGTGTTAGAAGCGGGAGGTTGAGTGCTGGGTAGTAAGGGAAAGAAGGGCTATATGTGGGGGCCAATCCTCTCGGGGGGGGGGGGGGGTAAAAGCCCACGTACTCTAGAACCAGCGTAGGACCACAAGGGCAGGACAGTCCACGTGGTCTAGAGTTGCAGAGATGATTCTGGAGGGTATATTAACCCTGAGCTGGCTGGTGGAGCATTGGCTAGCATTATACCGTTAGCCAAAAAAATGGAATTTGTATGTGTCCGGGAAACTGGGATTGAGCTGGCTTGACGGCTTAGGCGGACATGGCAACCAAGACCGGAACATGAAATTGAAGCTGGGACTGTGACTAGGAATGGGGACTGGAGCTGAAACCAGCTGGGTGACCTAGAAAGGGGCAATGGCTGAGAACTGGAACTGAGCTAGGTGGCTAACCCGAAAGGGCGTATAACCAAGACTGGAACTGGGGCTGGGCGCTAGACCGCAAAGGCGTCGTAGCCGAGGCTGGAGTTGAGGACTGGCGGCTGGGCCTGTGGAGGCGTTGTAGCCGAGGCCGGATCGGAAGCTGGGAGGCTAGCCTGTGAAGGTGTTGTAGCCGGAACTGGAGACTGGGCGGCTGGCCTGTGAAGGCGTTGTAGCCAGAACTGAAACTGGAAGCTGGCAGATGGCCTGTGAAGGTGTTGTAGCCGAGACTGGAACCTGGAGACTGGCGGCTAGCCTGTGAAGGCGTTGTAGCCGAAACTGGAATAGAAGAATGGAGGCTGGCCTGTGAAGGCATTGTAGCCAAAACTGGAAACTAGGCGACTGGCGACTGGCCTGTGAAGGTGTTGTAGCCGAAATTGGAAACTGGAGACTGGCGGCTGGCCTGTGAAGGCGTTGTAAGCGAAGCTGGAAAATGGAGACTGGCGGCTGGCCTGTGAAGGCGTTGTAGCCGAAGCTGGAAACTGGAGACTGGCGGCTGGCCTGTGAAGGCGTTGTAGCCGAAACTGGAAACTGGAGACTGGCGGCTGGCCTGTGAAGGCGTTGTAGCTGAAACTGGAATTGAAAACTGGCGATGACCGACCCTCGGGGGTGTAGTGGCCACCGTTGTCATGAAGTGATGTTGAACTCGCCATCGGGACGTGTCATGGCCGACGGCTTTGTAAGTGAAAAGTGGAGAGGGAGAAAGTTGTTTTTTTTCTCTTTACCAGCTCTACCGCCCTTGCGGGTTTTCGCCAGAGCTGGCCCCCTTTAGCATTTTTCGGTGTGCCCTTGTAGGTTTTCGCACCGAGGGGTTACCTGATTTTACCTTGGGCGCCCTTTCGGGTTTTCACCTCAGCTGGGTTGGTGGCAATTTTTGCCCTCAGTCGCCTCGTAGAGGGAGTTGACTGAGGCCGCCGGGTTATCTCTATTTTTAACCCCATTTTTTTTGTTTCTTTCTTTTTCTTTTGAGACTATCGTCCATAGCCTGTTGCTGTCAGGGGACGTAACCTGAGACTGGAAGGTGTGGGTGGCCGAATATTGTTCGACCACTCTTAAGGGTTTTTAGAAATCCTGAGCCATGGTGGCGAAAGGCCACTTCGCCATGGCAAGGTATGACTGGGGTTGTGACTAGTGAATCTGGGGTTGTATGGGGAACTGGGATTCTAATGAACTGGAAGGCTCTGGATTTACTGGATACGTGGGATGTGGGGGCAGGGAATAGTAAATGTCTGGGAATGTGTCAGGATGCAGGTTTACCGAGACGGTGACTGGAAGTTTGACAGTTACAGGGACTGGTTGAACTGCGACATTGAGGTGAGGGCCAGAGGTTGGCCAAGCTGAGCGGGAGTAATGCAGGGTTAACTGGGGGATTGAAGGGCTTGCGCCGTAGCAGTGTGAGGGGATTGGGGACTGGTTCTGGGTGAGGCTAGCGGCCCACCAAAGGATAGGTGGAAGGCCGTGTTGACTAGTAGGGAGAAGAAGATTTTCTCGTTATCGGCTCTACCGCCCTTTCGGGTTTTCACTAGAGCCGACCCCCTTTAGCTTTTTCCGACGCACCCTTGCGGGTTTTCACGTCGAGGGGTTTCCCAATTTTGCCTGAGGTGCCCTTTCGGGTTTCCACCTCAGCCGGGTTGTTGGCCCTTTTGCCCCCAGCCACCCCATTATGGTGAGGATGACTGGGTCTACCGGGGCATCTCTATTTTTAACCCCATTTTTTTTTGTTGTGTTATTTTTTTTGACTTACCTGAGAGCCTGGCGGCTAGACTGGTGTCGGTGCAGAGGTGCTCGTGCTCCCATAGTGACGGGAACGAGGGCAGGAGACCGGTTCCCGCGGCTGCCTGGCGGCGATTCCGAGGAGCCGAGCTGGTTGGTTGAATGGGAATTGTAGACTGGAAGGACCGGCCGGTGGGATCCTCACGGGGGATGATCGGCCTTATTGGTAGTAGCTGGGACGTGCGCCTCAGTCTCGCTGGCGCGTGAATTCATGCTCTGGAGCGTAATATAGTTTCATGTGTTTACCGTTGAGAGGCGGGAACGGTCTGTGACCCTTGTGATCAACAACCGTGTAGGCCCCACCCTCATAGACATTTTGGATGATGTACGGACCTCACCAATTTGGCTGTAGTTTTCCACTAGAGCGCCCCACCATGACCTCTTTTTCCTTGATCATGATGAGGTCGCCTTGCTTGAAAGCTCACTGCCTGACGAGCTTACCATAGGCCCCGGGCCATGCGGGCCTGGTATGCTTGTAGGTGTTTGTAGGCTTCGAGTCGCTTGCCTTCTAGGTCGGCGAGCTCTTCTAGCCTTCTCTGGTACTCATTTTCATCAGAACTGGCAAGGCCGGTGTGGACTGCCACGCGATAAGAGGCTAGCTGGACTTTGATGGGGATAACCGCCTCTAACCTGTAGGCAAGGGAAAACGGCGAGCACCCCATAGGGGTTTTGTAGACCGTCCGGTAGGCCCACAATGCCTCGAAGACCTTTTCACCCCAGTCGGGTTTTCGGTGGCTAACCACCTTAGCCAGGAGCTTACAAAGGGTTTTGTTGAAGGCCTCCGCTAAGCCGTTAGCCTGAGGGTTGTAGACCGAAGAGGTTCTCCAGTCGATTTGGAATTTGGCCGCTAACTGGTATACGGCCTTATTCTTGAAGGGTGTCCCGTTGTCGGACACTATGCGGCTGGGAGTACCAAATCGGTATATGATGTTGTACCGGACGAATCTGGCAACGACTTCGTCGGTGACCTCTCGCAAGGGTAGAGCCTCCGCCCAACGAGAGAAGTAGTCAGTGGCGGCCAAGATGTATTTATGGCCCTTGGAAGATGGCAGGAAAGGCCCCGCGATGTCAATGCCCCACTCAGCGAATGGCCAGGTGGGGGCCGTAGGACGCAGTGGGTTAGGAGGTTTTCTGGGTACTGGGCCAAAGGCTTGGCACTGATGGCATGCACGGGCATACTGGACGTAATCCGCGTACATGGTCGGCCAGTAGAAACCTTTGAGCTTGATGTTGTGCTTCATCCGATCTCCGACCTGGTGTGCACCGCACAATCCGGAGTGGACCTCCTGCATGATGGCTCGAGCTTCCGCCAGAGAGACACATCTCAGGAGAACCGACTTGTCCTTCTCGTGGACGAGCCGATACAAGGAGTCGCCAATCAACTCGTAAGAGGTTGCTCGGCGGAATAGCTGGACTCTTTGAACTCGATCAGGGGGAAGCCACCCTTTCTTGAATTTGATGATAGACGCACGCCAATCATCTTCTTCTGGAGGTGGGCTCTAGTCAAGGTCATGGACCTCGTAGATGGTGAGACCGGTGTCGCCTTCGAGTGAGCTCAGCATCAGTCTTCTGTGCTTGACGACGATGTCGACCTCGCCCTCGGGCGGGAGCTTGATGGCCGCGGACAATTTTGCTAAAGCATCCGCCTGGGCGTTGCTGCTTCTGGAATGTGATCTATTTCGAAGAAATAGAACTCTGGGTTAATCTGGTGACGGCGGTGTGGTATGGAACCAACTCTGGCTTCCGCACGTCATAGATGCCGAGGACCTGTCGGACTATCAGCTGGGAGTCCCCGTAGGCTTTAAGGCATTTAATGCCCATGTGGAGAGCCATCTGGAGCCCAATAAGTAGAGCTTCATATTCGGCTTCATTGTTGGTCAGGGACTTCATGAGGGCGCAAGAGTTGTACAGAACTCCGCCCCGAGGAGTCAGGAAAACAGTGCCGGCACCTGCCGTGGTGGCTGGATCCTGGTTGCTCCGGGTGATCCCTCGAGAAGCACCGTCGAAGTAGAGCTCCCAGCAAGGTACGCTGGTTGTGAGAGCGCTTTGCTGCCAATAATGCAAGACATCTTCGCTCTGTTCAACCGGTTGTTGTGATTGAGTAGCAAGGGACTCCTCGTCCGGGAGCTCCGAGTTGAAGGGTGAATCATCTGGCACTGGATGGGCTGCCAAGAATTCAGCCATACCCTGTCCTTTGATTACTTTTCTGGGGACATAGGTAATGTCGTATTCCATCAGCAGGAGAGCCCACCTCTCCAATCTGCCTGAGAGGACAGGCCATCGAAGGAGATACTTCAGAGGGTCATGCTTGGAGATAAGCTCGACCCGATGAGACAGGAGGTAATGCCGCAGCTTTTTAACTGCGAACACTAGTGCTAAGCAGACCTTCTCCATGGGGGAGTAGCGGTACTCGGCACCGATGAGCTTCCGACTGAGGTAATAGAGGGGCTGCTCTTTACCTTCTTCATTGATCTGCGCCAACAGAGCTCCTAGCGAAGCGTCCATGGTAGCAATATAAAGGATGAGGGGTTTACCCTTGACTGGTGCTCCCAAAACTGGGGGAGTAAGGAGGTACTCCTTGATTTGCTCGAAAGCCGCTTGGCATTCCGAGTCCCATTTGAATGGGGCGTCTTTCTTCATTAGCTTGCTGAAAGGCGCGCATCGACCGGAGAGGTTAGAAATAAACCTCCGAATGTAGGTCAGCCTCCCTTGGAAGGACCTAAGCTCAGTGATGTTGCTGGGCGGTGGAAGCTCCCGGATCGCTTTGATCTTGCTGGGGTCCACCTCGATTCCTCGGTACCTGACGACGAAGCCGAGAAATTTGCCGCTGGATATGCCAAAGGCGCATTTCATGGGGTTCATCTTGAGCCCATATTGCCGGAGACGCTCGAAGACTTGGCGAAGGTCGCGCAAATGGTCTTCTCGCCTTTTGGTCTTGACGACGAGGTCGTCGACGTAGCATTCGACGGTGTTGTGTAGCATCTCGTCGAATATTTTGGTCATAGCCCTTTGGTAAGTAGCACCGGCATTCTTCAAACCGAAGGGCATGCGTTTGTAATTGAAAATCCCCTTGGGGGATCTGAAGGCTGTGTGATTCTTGTCTTTGAGGGACATCCGGATTTGATTATAACCGGACGACCCGTCCATGAATGACAGGGCTTCATGACCGGTGGTCATATCGACCATCTTTTCAGTAATTGGAACTGGGAAGTTGTCCTTGGGACAGGCTTTGTTGAGGTCGCGAAAGTCGACACAGATGCAGACTTGACCATTCTTCTTCTTGACTGGGACTATATTGGCGAGCCAGATCGAGTAGATGCACGGCTCGATGAAGTCGACCTCCGCCATTTTGTGGACTTTGGCCGAGACTTGGAGCTCCAACTCGTGACGCATGCGTCGCTGTGGTTGCTTGACCGGAGCGATTGAGGGAGAAATGGCCAGATCGTGCTCCGCTACGGAGGGGTCTAGCCCTGGCATCTCCTTGTAGGTCCAGGCGAAGCAGTCCTTGAACTCGAGCAGGAGTTGCTTGTAGCTCTGCTTCTATGCCTCGGTGAGGAGGGCACTGACGAATGTAGGCTGAGGGGCTTCATCGTCGCACAGGTTGATCTGCACGAGATCGTCGACAGTCGCCTGGCCGCCGTCCTCTAGCTCGGGAGGAGCGGGTTGGAGGTCGATGAAATCATCATCATCAGTGTCGGCTTCGTGTATCTCTTGGTTCTCGAAGCCATCGATTGATGCGGAAGGGACCGGAGAGTAGTTGTCACTGGAATCCACCGGGGATTGATCTGGGCCGCCGGCCTTAGGCCGACAGTCGTCAACTGGAGTTGCTGAGGTCTCCTCAGGATTGCCTGGCGAAGTTGACAATCCCTCGCAGTTAGGACCAGCGAGATCCTCCCCCTCAGGAGGGTTTATTGTACTGGGTTCCTCGACTGGTTGAGAGACCGGAGACGCTTCTTCTGCTCCTTTGTCTCGGCAAGGAGGCGAAGAAAGCTCCCCAACATCTTGAGCCGGGGTTCCGGCTTTAGCGAAGGTCGGGATCAGGATTTCCTCTCCCTCATCTCCGGAGCTGTCGAATTTAGCTTCGACTCTTGCTTGGTCGTCGGCTGGTAGTGCCAAGCCTATGACGTTAACTGCGTAGTGGACACGGAAGTCTGGGTTCTGGTCATAGCCAAGACCCCTGGTATCCTTGTGGAAGGACGAGGGTTACCCCCGGCCTTGGGAAGGGTCCCACAGTCGTCGGAAGTATCTTTGTTGGGCAGAGGTCTGCCACAGGGGAATGTGTTGTTTCAAACACATCTCTTGAATATGCGGCGACAGGTCGCCCCACACCTAAACTGCTTCAGGGGTATCATCGGCTCACCTAGACCAGCCGAAGTCGTCATCCGACGGGGCTTGAGGGACCATGTCTCTTTTGTAGAAAACAATAGGTTTGTCCCTGTTGGCCTTCTTCTTGTTCCGGCGTTGTCGCTTGAAGGTGACAATGAATGTTGTCAGCGACCCGACGCTGTGCTCCTCGGATGCACACGGGAGCTGGATGCAATCTGGTTGCAGGCATATACTCTTGCCAATAGCCCGGCTAATGAGATTAGCCTCGAAGTCGATCTGGCGCCTTTCAGGGCGATCTGGGGCTGACTTGGAGTCGAGACACAGCCGGTGAAGCTTGGCCTTTTCCTCGTCAACAAAGAAGAGATCATCATCATCTTCCTCTGAGAGCCAACCGTTGCTTTTGCTCTTGATCACGGGGTACAGACTAATCCCCTTGAAGTAGAGCGCAGCGTCGGATAGGTTGCATTCTGCTGGTGTAAACGGCGACAAGTCTGCAAAGACCTTATGTTGCTCTCTGTCCTTGGCATATTTGATGCATTGGTGGGGAGTTGACGGGACGACCCAGTTTTCATGGAGCCAGGGTCAGCCCAACAGCATCTTATAAGACGTGTTGGAGTCGATGATGTAGAATGTTGCCTTGGAGGCAAAATTATCGAGCACCAGATCGACGTCTACCCGGCCGACGACGTCCTTGGTGTTCTGGTTGAAGTCGGATATCTTGACCACCTGGACCTTCTGGAGGTATGGGGTCAGATATAGAGACTTGAATGTCTTGAGCGGCATGATGTTAACAGCGGCACCGGCATCCACCAGGATCTGGTTCACATCATGTCCGTTGATCTTCCCCTTCATATAGAGAGGACAGTTGTGACACGGAGGAGAAAGCAGCATGTCTTTCTCCGTGAAGGTGATGGTGGCTGCGAAGGCTCTATAGGCAGCCGCCTTCATTTCCGCGGCATGCGCTTCATAAACTTCTGGCTCTTAGAGTATTTTGATAAGGGTCTCCCTCAGATGCTTACTCCAAGCGATGGCTTCCCAAATTGAGATGCTGGCGGGGAAGCACTTCATCTGGTGGAGGACCTTCCGGTCAGCTCGGGCTCGAGCATCCTCCAGAGAAGGTAGTATGTCAGGTTGAACCTTCTGCGAGCTGCCGTGCTTTTCCCCATCGGGAAGTTGCACTGCCTTGCCCTTATCACCGGGACCAGATTGACCTCAATCACCAGCGGGCTCTTGGAATAGGGATGCCAATGACGGCTCTTCTGGGGGTGATTGGCGGGTTGGCTCGTCCTTGCCGACTGGTCCCACTTGCTCTTCTGCGGAAGTTGGTACTGGTGCAGGGACTGGGAGGCTGGAAGTAGCCTCTTTACTGTCGGAAGGATAGAAGATGCCGGGTCCGCCCCGAATTCCTACTTCCGGAATGGGAGCTGGTTCCTCTCCTCGAAAGAGGATAACTCGCTCCGGATCGAAGGTGGACGGAGAGAGGGGTAACTCGGGAGTTCTCCCACGACCTCTACCACGTCCCTGGCCACGGCCTCGGCCACGTCCGGTGTGTTCTGGAGCTGGCTGTAGCCCAAGAGGGGCGGTAGCCCTTTGTCTTGTCTGGGAGGCCACTGGCTCTCCCCGCCGAGAAGTATTGATATTATCGGGCGGTGGGATGGCCACCATGTTGCAGGTGCAGCGTCGGAGCATTTCTTCCAGCTACTCTGTGGTGATCTCCTCGTCTTTATAGCACAAGGAGAGCTCGTCAGGGATCACGAGTCTTTTGCCATTCTTGAGCTTTTGGATCATCTCTTGGACCCAATTTCTGAGGTGGGCTCATTTCTGCATTTCTTCCCACGGGATGTAGCTGTCGAGTGGGAGAGCCCCGGTAGGACGAGGGGGAATGTATTCCTCCAGGTCATCAATGAGCCGTTGGAGCCTTTGGAGAGGCGTTGGCTCGGCCGGGAATTGCAGGGCGGCTGCTTGTTCAGCCTGTTTCTTGAGCCGCCTTCTGAAGTTCTTCCTCCTATTTTTCTCTTGTCTCTTGGCGATAGCCGTCTCCAAGGGAGTAGGAGGGAGAGGTGCTAGGGCCAGAGTTGACAAATCCTGGTGAGGATATCTTCGAGCTGATGTCTTTGCAGGGCGAGGTCGTTGACTCTTCCTCGCCCGGATTTCGATCCAGGCGCCTTCCGCTTGTTGTATCTGGAAGGTGGCATTAATCGCCTGCTCGATCACCTTGAGCGGCAATTCCTGGTATACCAGAATGCTGGGACCGGCGTCCGAAGACGTGTTCGCGATTTGGTGCCTTACATGCGGTGGCAGCGGGAGCCTACGAGGAGTCGGTAGGCTGGTACTGGCGTCCGAAGACGTGTGCGCGGTTTGATGCCTTAACTGCGGTGGTGATAGAGCTGTCTTCCGCTGAGCCGGTACGTTGGGACCGGTGTTGGAAGACATATGTGCGGTTTGATGCCTTAGCCACGGTGGCGGCGGGGATGTCTTTTGTTGAACCGGTACGTTGGGACCGGTGTTGGAAGACATATGCGTGGTTTGATGCCTTACTCACGGTGGCGGCGGCTTCTGTTGAGAAGCGGGCAAAGAGGGACACTGGTCGTCCTGCTCCTTAGTCTTGCCTTTGCAACCATGCTGAGAGCTGGGCCTGGCGACCATTGACAGTGTCGCGGGACATTGTCACTCTGCACAGTTATCCCGACTTTGTGGAATGGTGGAACCTTGTGGCGGTGTGCCCACCACTTGAATCGAAGCCGCTGAAGACTCCGAAGATGTCTTCTTTGTACTCCGAAATGTGTCAACAGGTAGGCGAAGAGGACCGGACGGCCCCCCCGCTGGGGAGGTGTCATGAGGCTGAGGTGGGGCCTCACCCTGTTTTTGCTTTCCCTTCCTATTCGTGGCTGTCGATGGCGGGGATAGGACAGGAGGAGGACTAGGAAGAGCTGCAGAGCCTGTCGTCGTCTCTCCCACTAAAACGTCCTCCCGGTCGAGGAGGACCCGGAGGAGCCTGGCAGTGTCTTCTTCAAGAAAAGGGAGAGACTTTAGCTCCCGCCAGGGCCGCCATTGCACGGCCGAAGTGGCCGGGGTTGGCTGGCTAGCTGTGGATGTCTGGGAGCCCTCGAGGGCAGGAGGAGCAGGGGAATGGATGATGTTGACCGAGAAGTTGGTCGGCTCCATCTCTTGACTGGCCTCCTGCTCTCTACGCCTTCGCAGTCGCTCGAGCGCTTCTTGGTTGTCAGTCTGGAACTCGAGCCATTCGGGAGGATGCTGGTAAGGCAGCCCGTGCCCATTCTCTTGAGGAGAGTATGGCCGCTCCGGTGCATCCCTGGCGATGCTCAGGGTTTCTTCGACAGCTTGTTGAAGCCTGACGAGCGACATGGAGTTTCCTTCCGCATCGATCTGCTCCCATTGGATCTGTTCCTGGATGAGGTATTGGACTTCCTCACAGGACTCGATCGGGTGGCAGATTCTAGCGTGGAAGGGGCAATACTGGGGGTGACTACGATCCCAATGGGTGTAGCCAGGAGGTGAGTCGCGGGGCATGATTTGCCCAGTCTCGATGAGGATATCAAAGAGTCACCGGGTTCTCTCCCTGGGGAAGGAGAGAGGTCTCCGATGATGACAAGGCCTCCACCCTTGATACCAGATCAAACGTTCCCTTCGACTGGTGCTGGGCTCCTCTGATTCGTCGTCAGAAAGAGAGAATGCGGCCATCATGTGGATGACATTGGCCAAGGGGTGAGCCACGGGTGCTGCTTTAGCTGGCCTGGCCCACGTATGTGGCTGCGGGGGATCGACGAGTCCGCTCTTCATCTTGACGAGGCCGTCTCGGATCAGCTTCTGTGCCTGAGTCTTGAAGACGTAGCAATCTTCAATTGAATGACCCAGCATGCGATGGTACATGCATTAACTGGGATCGTCAGTCTTCAGGGCCTCGTCCGACTTGCGATTTCTGGCAGTTCGATAATCTTCTGAGCCATGCAGAGGTCGAAGAGCATCTTCGTATGTTCCTTCTTGAAGGAGAATGGTGTCTTCATAGGCTCTGAGAAAGAAGGAGCAGCCGGCTTGTCCGCTGGCTTTTTGTCAGAGCCACTGGATTTGGCCGCTTTACTGGCCTTAGCGGCAGGGGTGAACTCTATGATATTCACCTCCTTACCGGGCTGGCGTTCTCGCGCTTGTTTACCCTTTGCTGTAGTATAGCTTGGGTTATCGACGAAGAACATCTCTATCTCGGTGACCGCCGAATTGAGCTGGTCGAAGCCTTTGATATTGGTGCCGAGAAGCTTTTCGCTGACCTCGGCTGCCAGACCTCGATGACATATAGTGATAGCGTCCTCCTAGACGGGTGGATTGACGCACCTCATGCAAAGGTCTCGCCACTTCTTGATGAAGTCGAGGGCACTCTCGCCCTTTTTCTGCCGAAGGGAGCAGAGTTCGACTAGGGAGACCCTTCGCTCGGCCGTTTGAAATTGATCGAGGAATTTCTTCTGGAGATCGGCCCAGTCGATGACTGAGTTGGGCTTCAGATGGGAGTACCATTGGAAGGCCATTCTCGTGAGCGAAGTGGCAAAGTAGCAGAGGAGATAGAATTCATCCAACGCTAACTCACCCATGGCCGTAACATAGTAGGCCAAGTGTTCATGTGGCGACCCCTGCCCGTTGAAATTTTGCAGCTTCGGGGGCTTGGAGTATTCTGGAGGAAGCTTCTTCAACTACTGGTGAAGCGGGTAGGGTACACTGTAGAAGTCCACCATGACCGTCCCTTCACCATACTGGGCGAGCTTTGTCTCGATAATGCGTTCGATCATCTGGCATTGTGCCAAAAGATTTTCTGGCACTGGCGTGTTGGAGGCTCGTGGTTGAGCCTCAACCGGGGGCGTGCCAAACCCAGTTGCCAACGGGGTTCGGGCAATCGCCGCTGAGGTGTTGGCAGCATCGCGGGCCGCCGAGGGTACCGGTGCCTCGGCCTGAGGCCTAGCAGGTTGCTGAGGGTGAAGGTCTCGCTCCTGGAGGAGGTCCTGCAGGAGGGCCTTCAGATGCTGGTTCTCCTTCATTAGGGTGTCGAGGGCCACTTCCTGAACCTCGTTCGCAGGTGGGTCGTTGTTGATCGGCTCTGCATTGATAGGAGGGTCGCGGTCTTCCACCGGGACCTCTTCTGCGCATTCCGACGCTTGCGGTCCGGCAGAAGTGCCGATATGACCTGTTGAAGCAGGTGGTGGAGCCTGATGGCGCGGCCTCCTGAAGTGAGACAGGGGCTGGTTCAAATCGTTAGACTGGGTGTCTGGCTGGTGTCCGGTGGTGTAACACGCGAACACTCGAACAACATCATTGATAAATCGGGCCGTCCGCTTCCTCCGCGGGTGTCGCTCGGGGCGGACAGGCGTCCCTAGTCTGTCAAAGACTGAGATGCGATGCAGAGGGGGCTCATTCCCAATGTTAGCCAGAGGAGAACCCTGGACAGGTTGTTGGATGGCCCGAGGACGGGCTCGCCTTTGCCTCCGCTTGCTTGCGCGGAGGACATTGGACGACTGGGCATCGTCAGATTGTGCTACTGTAAGGCCAGCCGCATCCCGTCTGATGCCACGTCTGAGTGCTCGCAGGGGGTTGGTGATACGCACCCTTCGAACAACTTGAGCTTCTTCTGGGGTGACCCAGATTCTTCTCAGGTCCGATTGCTGGTCTCCCTTGTCGCCGTTTTTCCGACGAGTCATCTTGGGAGGCCGTGTGTCTAGCTGCGGTGGGTGCCCCCGGGCTACCACCGAGGAACCCGCTCCTTTGAGCTTCGCCCCGTCCTCTCGTGTTTGACGTAAGAGGTCAAAACGATTGGAAGTGGGGATGGTGGGAACAGTCCGTTCTTGGGGTATAATTGGCTCACCCCCGTCGAGACGGATCCGCATGTCGTCGACAAGGACCGTCTTACCGGAGTTGCTGGTTGCAGTAGTGAGTCGCCTGCTTCTACGACCATGGCGACGCTTCTTCTGAGGAGCTGATGAAGACTCCGCCCCAAGATGGTAGATCAAGAAGACATGGCCCGAACGACTTGCAACATGAAGCTGTCAGTCAAAGTGCCGGGATCGGCCCCCAGGGTAAGTAGCCCGCACCGGTAGTCGATGGCTGGGTGACTCGGGTGTAAGCCTTCACCCGCGCTGATAAGAGTGTTGCCGATGCTCGAGATGACACTCTTGCCCCGGAAGGCGTAGCCGTTGGAAGTGCCAGGGTGCCGACGCCCCTAGGTCGATGACCCGTGGTAGGTGTCGGTGTAGTCTGGGCTCGGTCGAAGGACCCGAGGAAGGTGCTGAGGAACACTGCCCCCTGGGTAGGAGACCCACGGGGAGAGCCGGTTCAACTGGAGCTCGGGACCGGGGTCCCGAGTGCACTACCGGGGAGCCGCGAACTCGGGGATGGGAGCCCGTGTCGAGTGGCGGCCTTGCCAGGATTCGGGATGGGAGACCCGATGGAGATGCTGGGAAGCCGTAGACCTGGGGCTAAAAGCCCGTGTTGGGTGCTGGCTTTGCTGGGGCTCGGGGTTGAAGACTCGAGGAAGATACTGGGAAGCCGTAGACCCGGGGCAGGGAGCCCGTGTTGGGTGTCGGCTTGGCTGGGGCTCGGGGCTGAGGACCCGAGGAAGATGCTGAGAAGGTGACTGAAGTCCGGGGCACGGGGCCCGTGTTGGAGATCAGACGGGGCTGGCGTCGGGAGCTGATGTTCACCCGGACCGACGTTGATCTGGGGGCCCTGTAGGGGCCGGCAGTGGTAGTCCGGCGCCCGGCACTCGGGCGGGACACTGGAGCTGGAGACGCGCATGGCGCGTTGGCCGCAAGGGCCACTGGAGAGACTGGAGTTGGCTGAGAAGCAGCCACGGGATCACACCAAGAAAGTAGGGCGATTCGATAACCGGGGCGAAGCTACCGAAAGCGATCGGCGTTACCAAGTAGCCCACCCGGGCGTGGGTGGCGAAGACGTAGGGACCGCAGGTGACGGACGCCATAGTTGCCAGAGTGTTGAGTGCTGCAGAGGCGACGGTCGCTGACAATTGCTGAGAGCGGCCCGACGATCGGAACGGGGATCGGAGGCTGATGGAGAATGCGCACGAGTACCCTCCTCTGCCTCTCCTGCAAGGACAAGGAAAGGGTACCGGGCTTCAGGGTTGGCACAGACTTTTCTTTAGCAAAAAGAAGGAAGGCGGGAGATGTCCCACCAGGCGTGCCATCCTCTCTGTTGCGCGGGTTTTTATGCCGGTTAACCGGGGTGAAGGAAGGAATGCAGCGGGGAAGGAAAAATACGGGAGTTTGATGTATCTCAGGTATCCTCCTTACGGTTGCATGCCTCTCACGGCGGTACCGGGCACTCTCCTTTTACCGAAAGTCGAAAGGGGCAGAATGGCACGGGAATGTCAGGCTAAGGGTTAACTGGACAGGGGGCGGGCGTGCCAGTCGATCTCTCGACAGTCACTCATGGAACCAAGGTTTGACCGGGGAAGCGCCACCAGGGCGCGGCACATGGGCTCAGGGGATCGGGCGACACGTGGAGAGAAGGGGTTCCATGGGTGCGAGTGCGTAGGTGATTGCGGGAATCGTGTACATAACGTCTTTCCCCACCAGCCGCAAGCAACCGGTGTTTATTTACATCGGATTGAATCCGAATACCTTCGTTCCATGCTGAAGAAAAGTCTGTATATGTGTCTGAAGCATGGGCGGAGGGCTGGGCGCATTCAGCAGCTAGGGGTACGCACGGATGCCGAGTGGTGTGGGTAGGAAGCTGGAGGCCCGAATACGGGCGTATGTATTTCACTGGTTTTACGATGATCCACATGGGCTTTACAAATGGCCGAGGAGGCCGAAGTACAACGGACGCAAGCCGCGGGACATTTTCGACACGTGAGTCGGCCCCCAGGTCATTGCGTGACAAAGCGGGTGTCCGCATGTTCTACTGGAACTCTTTACAGAGGAGTTGGTGTAAATCCGGCTGCCTTGGTGGTCAGAACGGACATGGCTGCCGCCTGGCGGAGGTCGGACATGGCTCAAGGCGAGCGGTCGGGTCCGGGTCTCGGACGGTGAGTGTTGTCATGCTGGAGAGTCAAGGTCGGCCCCGAGACTATGATTCCTGGGCCAGAGGTCCGACTAGACTCGCTTCGTCAATCTGAGGGGCCGACGGCCGACTAGAGGATGAACGGTGGGCACGTAGATCCGTGTCGAGGGCCGCCGCGATCGTTACGCGGTACCCTTCGTCACCGCGGTGAGTGCCGTAAGTCGACGTACACAGGCGGACCCGGGGCACGGCGTATTTGCCGTTGGTACGGTCATCTTACACGAGGCGGGGATGGACTTGGCATGAGACGGCTAGGCACCACGTGAGGGGAGTACGTGAGACATACTCTCGGCATGTGTGAGCCGACTAGCAAGTCAATCGCGCGCGCACTTGTCTTCTCGCGTTCCCGACCCTTGCCGAAGGCCTCGGGAGTCCGAGGGCGCGACAGTTAGGCCGGGGAAGTTAGCTCGTCCGTGCGTTGCTTCCTTCCTTCACGCGTTGTATGCATTCCTCCCCATTGCTAGTTGGTAAGGGGGGCAATTTATAGAAGTTGAAGGGGTGGGGTTTAGGCGGACCAAGTTGAGGGTCCAACTTGGTCCGGGTAGACCCCCAAATAGTGTTTTTATTTTTATTTTATTTGAATTTTTTATGTGTGTGTTTGTGTGTGTGTCGGAGTGGAAGGGGTGGGGTTTAGGCGGACCAGCTTGGGGGTCCAAGCTGGTCCGCCTAAACCCCCTCCCAAGTGGGTTTGGGCGGACCACGTTGGTCTCTTTTTTTTGTTATACAAGGGTTTAGGCAGACCAGCCTGGGGGTCCAGGCTGCTCCGCCTAAACCCCTCCCCAAGGGGGGGTTTGGGCGGACCAGGTAGAGGGAGAGAGAGGGAGTGGTCCCCCTTCTATAAAAACTCAGTTTTTGTGTATTTAGCCCCACTTTGACTCAGTTTGAATGCTAGAAGACAAATGATACGGGCTTGGACTGGCTGCTTGTGCGCGTAGACCGAGGGATTGACGTATGCGACTCCACGTATTCCCAGGACTTCATCTTCTCGAATTCTTCCGTGTACGGGTACGATGAACGAACTTTACACGAACCTCGGACCGCATCTGCATGAATAGGGACTAGGGAGGGCTGTCGGACCTCCGGGCTGAGGAGAGGGCGCGGCCCCCTGGGGAGTTCGCCCTCCCCAGGGGCGCGTCCATGCCCTGGGGCACACGGGCCCTGGGCAAAGCCGTAACCCCAAGGGATGGCCCCCGGGGATCTTGCTTCGTCGTCTGGGGATATCCCTTGGGGGATATGAAGTTTCGAGGTATTGAAATGGCCCATGGGAGCCATTGTTCTTCGAGTTGTAGTGGCCGCTCACAAGGTGTTCAAGCGAATGCCCGACACACCCCGGGTTGCCGAACGAGCCACGTAGGTGTCCGACGGGCCTTGGATTTGGCCAAGGGCCAAGGGTAGGAGTCCGTAGGGGCTGGAAGGAGGCACCTTGGGCTGAGGGGTCTTGCCTCGTGCTACGTGCCACATTGTACGGCGGGTTGGCAGGGTAGCCTCGGGTTGGCCCGAGAGCTAAAGTCGAGTGGCATGTTGCCACGTGTCTGAGGGTCGGGGGTGGCCCCGGCTTGCTGGGGGGGGGTCGTTGTAGGACCCAATTGGTGTACTGGGACCATGGGGTGGCCCGCGGGTTGGTGTAGAAGGGTTGAAACACGTGCGCCCACAAGGTGTTCGACAGAATGCCTCACACACGTGTGTGAGCCGTACACGCGTACTACGGGCCTCCTGAGCCTGTGGTTGACCTATTTGGGTCTCCCTTTGACCTTGGAGGGTTGAGGGAAGGCGTTCCGGGGTAGGCCCCTAGACTCTTCACTGAGTGCCATGTGGCATGGCTTGTACTCGGAGTGTCCCCGGGGCGGCTCGGGTGACCGTGTAGAGTGCGGAGGAAATCCACGACTTATGAATCGGGAGCGATCCCGATTGATTGCTAGGGCCATCGTGCACCTCGGCCAACGTGCTAGGGCCGTCGGTCGGGCCCACTGGGTTGTCGGAGGGGCCGGGTATCCCATGCCTTGAAGGTGTTCAAGGAAATTCTCGAACCCCTATCTCTGGGTATTTGGCTGGGGAAATAGTCCGAGAACAACAGCCATATATCAAGTCAAGTCGAGTCGAGTCATGTCACGCAAGCAAGCAAGTACTTCATGCTTCAAGCATGAATAACAAGTTTCATGAGAATGTGGAATGTCGTAGACTTAACACGTTAGATAGTACTCGGTTCCCAATGCCACACCTAGTCATTCACCTCCCCGGGGATCAAGTACTTTTCGGGTGCTCCTCCCAGGACCAGACTGGGCCCTTAATGTGTTTGCCTTGGCATTGATTTGCTTGGATCATAGATCCCACAAAATCTAGACATCCATGCATAGAATGGCCAAGAGTTCCAAGATCAAGTTCATGTAATCAAGGTAAAGCACATAAGAATATTGATTCTTAAGAGTCCAAACAATAAGCTCATTAATCAAGAAGAAGAGTCATTCAAAATGACTTATAATGGATTAATAGACCTAGCAATAGGTCGCAACTCGAAATACCATAGCCTGGATTGGCTAGAACAGCTCACACAAATCAAAACCACGAAACATCACTTTCTGAAAAATAGGAAGATACGCGGTCAATATCGGGCCGCTCAAGATATATACGGTCCAAACTGGGCCGTTCTAGAAAGAACTGGGCTGAGGATCAGCCTCACCGAAGTCAAGGATAAACGGACCATTCTGGGCCGCTGTAGTACCCAAAATTTTATATAAGTAATTTCTAGAATAATTTAGAATTTTAAAGACCTAAATTAATAAATGGGTTATTTGATTTAATAAGTCCCAATTATTCTAATTAAGTAATCTAGCCCATTTAAACGAAACCCAATAGGTATAAGGACCAAGCCCAATAAGTTTGGCCCATATTCTAGAAGGTTATTTAGCCTATTCACGAAATATAAGGATAAATACCCCTTATATAGATAATTAGGTAGATAATTAACAAAAAGAGTTTGAATAAAATTGAATTCTGCGCACAGTGGATGTAGCGGTCTATCGTGCGACCGCCACAGTCATGTAACGCGCCCAGCTTGGATCGTCACACTCTGTCAGTTTCGTGAATGGAAGAAAGAATAAAAAGATTGGATCTTTGGGATCCTATCTGCAAGAGACCAACTTGGGAGAATTTATAACATTACTAAGGACTCTTAGAGATCAGGTTCTGGCCAACTAAGGACTCTAGAATCGATCTAATCCTCAAACCCTAGCCAAAACTCTATAAATAGAGCCCAGTTCTGAACGGAGCGACTCTTACTTTTGGCTCGAGAGGAATCAAGGTAAGAAGATAGAATCTCGAGTAAGTTCTTTAGAGTCTTTTATTCCTAATACTTTAGACTAACTACCCTCAAAATTTTGTGTAAGGAGGTCGGTATCCAAGGAGTTAGGATCTTCCAAAGTTACTGGTTTCATCACGCCAACCTAGGAAACTGTGCAACAGGGTGCTGAAGATCAGGAAATTAGAGAAGCTAAACGAGGTAATTAGAGTTAGATGCTTTAGAACTTTTTATTCCTCTTAGTTTCATCTTCCTAACCTCAAAATTTCACATCCTTAGGTCAAGAGACTGAGGAGTTAGAGCGACGTGAAGTTACTAAAAAATCTCAGGAAGAGAAGAACTAGGGCAACCCTTGAAGACTCAAATTAGAAGTTTAAAGCCCAGGTAAGAGGTAGGTTATCTCATGAACGGCAAGAACATCATGTTAGGGATAAAAGCCATTTGGTTTTGCTTGATTATATGCATTATAGATCATGAATTTCATATTTTAGTAGGGTTGTGCATACATTCATATCCTTAGCCTTAATCAAAGATAAAAGATATTTTGCTGATAATTCATTTCAACCTATGCATGTAGCTGGCCTATACTTCATTTTTCATGACTGGAATAGTTTAAGAATTTTGATTTCCATGCATGACAGATTTTCATAGTTTCTATTCTATTTACTGTCAGCAGAACCTCTGACAGATTAAGGTAAGACCGTCACATGATATAACGGCCTTACGATAAGCCGTCACACCCTCTGTTGTATTTAAATTTCTCTGTTATCTCTGACGGCCCAGAAGCACTGCGTTACAACACTCTGACGGCCCCACGATAAGCCGTCACAGCACTGTGACGCCCCCATCTTAGACCGCCAGAGTACTTTGTTCAGGCAATTCAAAGAAAGAATTGTAGAACAATCAAGTTACTTGTAAATAAGCTTAATTATCTAAGTTTGGAACTATTTTCATGACTTTGAGTTTATTGATCAATTTATGATAGAAATTGCATGTTAAAAGCATCTCTAGTCATTTCAAGCATATCTTAATTTCATTAGCTAAACTCTATAGTTTTGTATTTACACTAAGGTTTTTAGTGATGTAATGACGGAGTTTTTATCATGGTTTCACATCGTTACACATTATTTTCTATCTATAGAGTCATTTTCTTTAAGTACATGACATATATTCCGGTATATGGCCATTAGTTCACACTTTGCTCTATAGGAACATATTCTTGAACATGAGGACCTCTCTATTAGATATTCCTTCCAATGGACTAGGAAATCTTGTTTCAAGGCCTCCGTAATTCTCTGCGAGCCTGGGATTCCCACTAGGACACCGAGTTGGTTGTACCATGAAAGCCCAATTGTTAGAAAGCACTATCGATGTTTTCGGATTCTGGATATGTAACGGAGCTATATTCGACCGTCAGGAACATATAACGGTCCAATATATGACCGTCACATTGTTTGAGTCCATATCTATTTTCTTCTGGATTCAGTCTTTCTAACGGCCCAACACTAGACCGTTATGTTCATGTAACGGCCCAGTATTAGACCGTCACAGTTCTAATTTCTTTAACCCGAGGTTTGACCAAAGGGTTGATATTCCAAAGTTCCTAGATGGACTATTGATGGTCTAGGACTTGTCATATTGTCTAAAGATACTTAATTTAATTATGAATGACAATAAATATACCGTTATGCTGCCGAATTATTTCCATGAGCATGACATCGTCTTAAATCATTCTTGATCTCTCATGTCCTAAGTTGAAGCATTCATTATTGACTATTGTTATCAAGAACTTATTTGCATTCTTGGCCATATTGTATTACTTGAAACGTGGAAATAGCTTGATTTATACTTGAAGATGCGATCGAGCACTGATTGTGTTCAAGGGCTCTATGCTAGTCCTCTCGGCTGATTGTCGGAAACATACTGTAAACCATGGGGTATGATGCTACTGGCGTCGTATTGCGCTGGGAGTACTTTCTCTATAAATAAGTGAAGATCCACGGATATCATGAAAATACTTGTACATGACTTTCTTGCTTGTTACATGATATTCCACAGAAATTCACCAAATACTTGCTCATAAGCAAAAGATGTTTGGGTGATGAGTATGTGACTTGCTAGTACATTCTTGTTCATGAAAGGCCATGCTACATTCTTGTTACATTCTTACTAGTTCATACTTGCTCATTCTATCTTACATGATCATCTAGTTACTTTGGTTTAACTGCATGATCGATCGCATTCGCATGGCTTTACCTTATTTTCTCTAGAGTCAAAATATTAATTACTTTAATAGTGCTTTCATGTTGATGCGAAGATACCTACTGGGCAAGTGTGCTCATTACCAATTTCTAATCTTTTCAGGAGATGGAAGTGAGTCGGGATCGGATTCGGAATATGCAAGTAGCGGGTCCGAGAGTGAATGAAGAATGAGTGAAGACTTAGGAAGTCTAAATTGTTTAGATTGAGTCTATGTAATTTTCTTATTTCTTGAGTCTAGTATGATGAAGAAGGTTGAAATAGTGATTGTAATTGAGTATTTGATTTGATTATTAATGAAATAAGTTGGAGTTTGAGTAATTATTGTGCAATTGCATTCTTATGTGTGATTATCTTGCGCTCTGATTATTCTTGCTTGCAAGAGGCTTACCATGCCGGCTGTTCACGTTCCTCGAGCTAGTCTTCCGCTGTAATAAAGGCTCGGGGCGTGACAGTTAAGTTGGTATCAGAGCCTAAGTCTCAGGACTTAGGGAGAAGAATCATGTCATAGGATAAGTCCAAGGATTTAGGATTCCTACCTATGAACTAAGGAAGAAATTTTCATACCCATGTGAGAATTGGGTAGAGCCTGGGATAAGATAGTTAATTAGCTTTAAGATTAATTTTCTTCCAATTCCACGGAAAATAACAAGTTGTTATATTTCTCTCAGGTACCTCATTTTTATAAATGGCTCATCGCGTAGATTGGAATGGCATGCAACAAACAGTTGCCGGCCTTACTCAGGCATTGCAAAGTATGGCCCAGGCAGGCGCAGGGGCAAGGGCTGGCGACTTACATCGCAATTTTTGGAGTTTAAACCCTCCGCGTTTCTATGGTTCTTCTAATCAGACGAAGCAGAGAACTGGATTGACGAGATGAACCGTATATTTGACGTTATCCAATGCACCGATCAAGAGAAGGTGCGTCTTGCAACTTTCCAACTCAACAAGGATGCCCGTACATGGTGGAAGTCGGTTCCGGCACCTCCGGCCGATGCACCTCATACATGGGATGGTTTTCTCACTTTGTTCCATGCTAAGTACTTTTCTGAGCATGTGAAAGAAAGAAAGGCTATGGAGTTCGCCTCTCTTCGACAAGGAATGATGACAGTCGCGGAGTATGAACTTCAATTCTCCAGGCTAGCACCTTATGCACCGCATTTAATCAGTACTGATCTATTGAAGGCCAATCGGTTTATGGACGGTTACGACCCGATTTTATTCAGCAGCTTGGGACCCAAAACATCCGTACTTATGCGGAAATGGTATAGCGGGCATACTTATGTGAAAGGACCTTAGAAAAGGTCAAAAAATTGAAAGGAAAAGGAGAAGAGTCTAGCCGACGATCTGATCGGCGTTATAAGTAAGAAAAATTCAGCATCACAGAGAGCCTCACAAAAGCCGTGATAGTAAGAAACGGTCCAGGAGCGGGAACAGTGGAAGTTCCCAGAAGAACAAGAAGATTAAGGAGGAGGAGCAAGTCGCCACGGCTTGCACTTTTTGTGAAAAGTTCGGCCACTCAGTTGAAGAGTGTTGGAAGCGCCTTGGTGCTTATTTACGCTGTGGAAGTAGGGAGCATCGCATGCCGGATTGCCCCCTTATGAAGGACCAATCATCTGGTGGTGGATGCAGGAGGCAGGCTCGCCTCAATGCCGTTCTAGAAGAAGAGGAAGCACCCAGGGATGGTGGACTTATGGAAGGTACTCTTCAAATTTATTCATGTCCTACATTTGTGCTATTTGATACTGGTGCCTCTCATTCTTTTGTCTCTACTACATTTGCCAAAACGTTACCAATTGCATCAGTTCCTCTACCTTCAGATCTTGCTATAACCACACCCCTAGGTTCTGGAGCAAAACTTGCTAGAAATTACCCTAATAGTGAAGTAATCGTAGAAGGCCACAATCTCACCACAAATTAAATATGCCTTGACATGAAAGGTTATGATGCCATTTTAGGGGTAGATTGACTTATAGATCATGATACTGATATTAACTGCCGAAATAGGATTATATCCTTCCAAAAATTAGGTCTCTCCAGGTTCTCTTTCCTTGGCATCAAGTATAGGAAACATCCCACTATCATATCTTCTCTTTACACTTGCAAACTCATCTCGCAAGGATGTGAAGCTTTTCTTACTTCTGTCATTGTTACTGAATCCAAGGAAATCGTCCTAGCAAACATTCCTATTGTAAATGAGTTCTCAGATGTATTCCCATCCGAATTACCCAGTTTACCACCCGAGAGGGAAGTGAACTTCACTATTGAACTTATTCCAGGAGCAGCACATGTTTCTATAGACCCTTACAGGATGTCCCCCACGGAACTTAAGGAACTAAAAAGGTAATTGCAGGAACTACTAGACAAGGGTTTCATTAGACCTAGCACATCCCCCTGGGGTGCGCCGGTTCTTTTTGTCAAGAAGAAGGATAGCTCTCTCAGGCTATGCATAGACTACCGGCGACTAAATCAACTTACAATCAAAAACAAGTATCCGTTGTCGCGTATTGATGAGCTCTTCGATCAGCTTTCGGGAGTAGAATATTTCTCCAAAATAGACCTCAGATCAGGTTATCATCAGCTCAGAATTAAAGAAGAAGACATTTATAAATCGGCTTTTCGAAGTCGTTATGGTCAATATGAATTCGTGGTAATGCCGTTTGGGTTAACAAATGCCCCAGCAATATTTATGCAACTTATGAATAGTGTTTTTCAACCATATCTGGACCAGTTCATCGCCATCTTCATTGATGATATCTTGATATATTCCAAGCCAAAAGAAGAATATGAAGAACATTTGAGGATAGCCTTGCAAACACTTAGAGAACATAAACTTTATGCCAAGCTTAACAAATGTGAATTCTGGCTCAAGGAAGTTTCATTCCTAGGCCACATTATTTCAAAGGAAGGTATCGCTATGGATCCTTCGAAAGTAGAAGCTGTCAGAAATTGGAGCCGGTCAACGACTGTATCAGAAGTACGAAGCTTTCTGGGTCTAGCTGGTTATTATAGGAGGTTCATTAAGGACTTTTCAAAAATTACAGTTCCTTTAACTAGACTCACAAGAAAAGAAAATCCTTTTGTCTGGTCAAAGGAATGTGAAAAGAGTTTTCAAAATCTTAAGAATCATCTTACTACAGCTCCCATTCTATCACTACCGGTGGAAGGTGGTGGATTCGAAGTATATACGGATGCGTCTGGCATTGGCTTAGGATGCGTCCTCATGCAGAATGAAAAGGTAATATGTTATTCTTCAAGAAAATTGAAACGTCACGAGGAAAATTATCCTGTTCATGATTTGGAATTGGCTGCTGTTATTTTTCCTTAAAAATTTGGCGTCATTATCTCTATGGAGAGAAGTTCACGGTCTACTCGGACCACAAAAGCTTGAAATACTTATTCTCTCAAAAAGAGCTTAATATGAGGTAGAGGAGGTGGTTAGAATATCTCAAGGACTTTGATTTTACTATTCAATATCATCCTGGCAAGGCTAACGCTATAGCAGATGCACTCAGCAGAAAACCAATGGGTATGCTATCAAGTCTTATGATTAGTATGACTAATCTTATTCCTCAATTTGCTCAGATGAACTTAGATATTGACATAAAAGAAGATGATTGTTTCATGGCTAATATTCGAGCTCAACCTACATTGATAGAGGAGCTGGTCAAGTTACAAAATGATGATCCTGTGTTACTGGAAATTAAGGTCAATATTGAACAAAGATCGGATTTCTCTGTTTCCAATGACGGAAGTTTGTTATTTAAGGGTCGAGTGTGTGTACCAGATCATGAGGATACGAAGAAACTGATCCTAGAAGAAGCACATAATTTCAAGTACACCATTCATCCAGGAAGTACCAAAATGTATCAAGATCTCAAGAGAAGTTTTGGTGGCCCATTATGAATAGAGAAATAGCTGATTTCGTGTCTCGTTGTCTCACCTGCCAACAAGTAAAAGTAGAACATTTTAGACCCGCAGGTAAATTACATCCCTTGAATATTCCGAATGAAAATGGGAGAGTATAGGGATGGACTTCATTATGGGTTTACCAAAGACAAGAGGTTGACACGACGGTATATGGGTAATCATAGACCAATTGACTAAGTCTGCACACTTTCTACCAATAAAAAGTCGATGGTCTGTGGATATTATAGCAGCATTATACATGAAAGAAATTGTCAAATTACATGGTGTCCCTATCACTATTATATCTGATAGAGATCCTAGATTCACATCACAAATCTGGAAGGGTCTACAACATTCACTAGGGACTAGATTGAATTTTAGCATAGTATTTCACCCACAAACTGATGGTCAGACTAAAAGAACAAATCATGTAGTAGAAGATATGCTCAGGGCTTGTGCTATTAATTTTGGAGGAAGTTGGCATGATCACTTACCTCTGGTAGAATTTGCATACAACAACAGTTATCAAGCCATCATACAGATGGCGCCCTTTAAGCTTTATATGGAAAAAGCTGTAGATCACCAATATGTTAGAACGAAATAGGGGAAAAGTAATTCCTAGGCCCCGACCTCATCAGAGATTCTACAGAGAAGATCAAACTCATCCAAGAAAGAATGAAGATGGCGCAAGATAGGTAAAAATCTTATGCTGATAATCGAAGACGCGACTTGAAATTTCAAGTAGGAGACCATGTGTATCTCAAGGTTTCTCCAGGTCGTGGTATTCAAAGATTTGGCATCAAAGGCAAGCTAACTCCATGGTTCATTGGCCCATTTGAGATTCTTGAAAGGGTCGGTGAGGTGGCTTATAGACTAGCTTTACCTTCACAATTAGCAGGAGTTCATGACGTATTTCACGTCTCTATGCTGAAAAAATATGTATACGATCCTCATCATGTCATTACTTATGATAATCTGGAGATCCAAAATGACCTGACATACGAGCAAGAAACCGGTCAGGATTCGGAACGAGAAGTGCGTCAACTAAGGAATAAAACTATTCCTCTGGTCCAAGTCCAATGGACAAAGCAATGGCCACACGAAGCAACATGGGAGACGGAAGAATCTATGCGTAGAAGATTCCTAGAATTATTCGATTGTAAGTACACTCTCCATAAATCCATGTATTGAATTTGGGGACCAAATTCTTCTAAGTGGGGGAGGGTGTAGTACCCCAAATTTTATATAAATAATTTCTGGATTAATTTAGAATTTCTAAAGACCTAAATTAATAAATGAGTTATTTGATTTAATAAGTCCCAATTATTCTAATTAAGTAATCTAGCTCATTTAAATGAAACCCAATAGGTGTAAGGACCAAGCCCAATAAGTTTGGCCCATATTCTAGAAGGTTATTTAGCCTATTCACGAATTATAAGGATAAATACCTCTTAATAGATAATTAGGTGGATAATTAACAAAAAGAGTTTGAATAAAATTGAATTCTGCGCACAGTGGATGTAGCGGTCTATCGTGCGACCGCCATAGTCATGTAACACGCCCAGCTTGGACCGTCATACTTTGCCAGTTCCGTGAATGGAAGAAAGAATAAAAAGATTGGATCTTTGGGATCCTATCTGCAAGAGACCAAGTTGGGAAAATTTATTACATTACTAAGGACTCTTAAGGATCAGGTTCTGGCCAACTAAGGATTCTAGAATCGATCTAATCCTCAAACCCTAGCCAAAACTCTATAAATAGAGCCCAGTTCTGAACTGAGCGACCCTTACTTTTGGCTCGAGCGGAATCAAGGTAAGGAGATAGAATCTCGGGTAAGTTCTTTAGAGTCTTTTATTTCTAATACTTTAGACTAACTACCCTCAAAATTTTATGTTAAGAGGTGGAGTATCCAAGGAGTTAGGATCTTCCAAAGTTGCTAGTTTCATCACGCCAACCCAGGAAACTGTGCAACAGGGTGCTGAAGATCAGGAAATTAGAGAAGCTAAACGAGGTAATTAGAGTTAGATGCTTTAGAACTTTTATTCCTCTTAGTTTCATCTTCCTAACCTCAAAATTTCACATCCTTAGGTCAAGAGACGAGGAGTTAGAGCGACGTGAAGTTGCTGAAAAATCTGAGGAAGAGAAGAACTAGGGCAACTCTTGAAGACTCAAATTAGAAGTTTAAAGCCCAGATAAGAGGTAAGTTATCTCATGAACGGCAAGAACATCATGTTAGGGATAAAAGCCCTCTGGTTTTGCTTGATTATATGCATTATAGATCATGAATTTTATATTTTAGTAGGGTTGTGCATACATGCATATCCTTAGCCTTAATCAAAGATAAAAGATATTTTGCTGATAATTCATTTCAACCTATGCATGTAGCTGGCCTATACTTCATTTTTCATGACTAGAATAGTTTAAGAATTTTGATTTCCAAGCATGACAGATTTTCATAGTTTCTATTCTATTTACTGTCAGCAGAACCTCTGACGGATTAAGGTAAGACCGTCACATGATATAACGGCCTTACGATAAGCCGTCACACCCTCTGTTGTATTTAAATTTCTCTGTTATCTCTGACGGCCAAGAAGCAGTGCGTTACATCACTCTGACGGCCCCACGATAAGCCGTCACAGCACTGTGACGCCCCCATCTTAGACTGCCAGAGTACTTTGTTCAGGCAATTCAAAAATAGAATTTTAGAACAATCAAGTTACTTGTAAATAAGCTTAGTTATCTAAGTTTGGAACTATTTTCATGACTTTGAGTTTATTGATCAATTTATGATAGAAATTGCATGTTAAAAGCATCTCTAGTTATTTCAAGCATATGTTAATTTCATTAGCTAAACTCTATAGTTTTGTATTTACACTAAGTTTTTAATGATGTAATGACGGAGTTTTTATCATGGTTTCACATCGTTACACATTCTTTTCTATCTATAGAGTCATTTTCTTTAAGTACATGGCATATATTCCGGTATATGACCATTAGTTCACACTTTGCACTATAGGAACATATTCTTGAACATGAGGACCTCTCTATTGGATATTCCTTCCAATAGACTAGGAAATCTTGTTTCAAGGCCTCCGTAATTCTCTGCGAGCCTGGGATTCTCACTAGGACGCCGAGTTGGTTGTACCATGAAAGCCCAATTGTTAGAAAGCACTATCGATGTTTTCGGATTCTGGATATGTAACGGAGCTATATTCGACCGTCAGGAACATATAATGGTCCAATATATGACCGTCACATTGTTTGAGTCCATATCTATTTTCTTCTGGATTCAGTCCTTCTAACGGCCCAACACTAGACCGTTATGTTCAAGTAACGGCCCAGTATTAGACCGTCACAGTTCTAATTTCTTTAACCCGAGGTTTGACCAAAGGGTTGATATTCCAAAGTTCCTAGATGGACTATTGATGGTCTAGGACTTGTCATATTGTCTAAAGATACTTAATTTAAATTATGAATGACAATAAATATACGTTATGCTGCCGAATTATTTTCATGAGCATGACATCGTCTTAAATCATTCTTGATCTCTCATGTCCTAAGTTGAAGCGTTCATTATTGACTATTGTTATCAAGAACTTATTTGCATTCTTGGCCATATTTTATTGCTTGAAACGTGGAAATAGCTTGATTTATACTTGAAGATGCGATCGAGCACTGATTGTGTTCAAGGGCTCTATGCTAGTCCCCTCGGCTGATTGTCGGAAACATACTGTAAACCATGGGGTATGATGCTACTGGCGTCACATTGCGCTAGGAGTACTTTCTCTATAAATAAGTGAAGATCCAGGGACATCATGAAAATACTTGTACATGACTTTCTTGCTTGTTACATGATATTCCACAGAAATTCACCAAATACTTGCTCATAAGCAAAAGATGTTTGGGTGATGAGTATGTGACTTGCTAGTACATTCTTGTTCATGAAAGGCCATGCTACATTCTTGTTACATTCTTACTAGTTCATACTTGCTCATTCTATCTTACATGATCATCTAGTTACTTTTGTTTAACCGCATGATCGATCTCATTCGCATGGCTTTACCTTATTTTCTCTAGAGTCAAAATGTTAATTACTTTAATAGTGCTTTCATGTTGATGCGAAGATACCTACTGGGCAAGTGTGCTCATTACCAATTTCCAATCTTTTCAGGAGATGGAAGTGAGTCGGGATCGGATTCGAATATGCAAGTAGCGGGTCCGAGAGTGAATGAAGAATGAGTGAAGACTTAGGAAGTCTACATTGTTTAGATTGAGTCTATGTAATTTTCTTATTTCTTGAGTCTAGTATGATGAAGAAGGTTGAAATAGTGATTGTAATTGAGTATTTGATTTGATTATTAATGAAATAAGTTGGAGTTTGAGTAATTATTGTGCAATTGCATTCTTATGTGTGATTGTCTTGCGCTCTGATCGTTCTTGCTTGCAAGAGGCTTACCATGCCAGTTGTTCACGTTCCTCGAGCTAGTCTTCCGCTGTAATAAAGGCTCGAGACGTGACAGCCGCTCTTAGAAGAACAGTTAGAAATGGGTCTTTCAACTAGTATAGACGGTCAAGAATGGGCCGCATAAGGCCAGATGGACTTGAAGCCCAAGAACAGGATAAACGGGCCTAATAGGGCCGCACAGAGGTTGCACGGTCCAACAGGGTCAGCTCAAAAAGTTAGACGGGCCAAATCAGTCCGCTCATACTGGGCCTGACTGGCAAACAAGAAATGCACCCAAAATGGGCTCCGGGCTTCCATAAGTGGGCAGAACTGAACCAGGGTCCAGCCCACTCTCCCCTGGTCGGCCTAGGGCTTGTTGGGTCAATCAAACCATGATCTGGTTGAAGATAGAACAAGGATAATCAACCATCAAGAAGTGGCATTTAGCCTGGGATGCACGGTCTCTAATGGGCCACCCACTGGGTGAAACGTTCCGATACCGGCCGTTCAAGACTCAGTTGGTCCCAATTGAGTTGTGACTCACAATACATCAATCCAAGTGGTTTGATAACGTGATAGGTTCAGGTCTTGATGGTACAACCTGCCCGGCGTCCTAGTGGGAATCCCAGGCTCGCGGGGGCTTACGGAGGTCCCGTAATGAAGGTCCTAGTCCGACGAAAGGAGTATCCGGCGGAGAGTCCCAACCATTGCAAGGAAATGAGGCTAATAAAATATCGGAAACTACTGTAGCGGTCAGTCAATCCTACCGGAGTAGAACGACTGTCAAACAATCCTAGTAACATGGTTCATGTATTCATATTTGAAATTAACTTAATTGAAATAATAAACCAAGGTCATGATGAAAAATAAACCAACAATTTAATCTTCCATATGGTCCATTTACATGTTGGTTGCTAGCCTATCTTTAAGATTAAATAACTAGGGGTGAAACATGCTAGATTTCAAAATTTACACAGTTCTGGGAAGATGAACGGTTCGTCCAGGACCTTTCAAGAGGTCTCTGCGGTCGTCCACAGGCCATTCACGCTCTACAGGCAGGGGCCCGACAGGAGATGAGCGGTCTATAGATGGCCGCATGACTCATTGAGCGGTTCTGACCTAGCCGCTTGACTCATGAAGCATATAAACGCAGATACACATAGGCGGTCGCAATCTGGCCGTTCATATAGACATGTGGTCTATCGAATGGCCGCTCATATTATGAGAGCATAATAACGCAAGGAACATAGGCGGTCAGGGACTGGCTGTGCATATAGAGAAGTAGTCTATCGAATGACCGCCCATCCCAGAACAATCACTGCTACCTTCGCCTTGCCCACCTCCGGTGAGTTTGGCTAGGGTTAGGAACAATAGCTAAATACATAGTATATAGAGCATGAAAATTGGGGATTTTATAATCACTAAAATGAGCACAAAAGTTACATAAGATAGCATGATTAATTTAATGTTTAGTGCCTGAAATCCCTACTTAAATCGAGGTGGAACATAGTAACCATAATTATGACATGACTCCACTAAAACTAGAAATTCTCGCGGGATACTACATGAAATTTAGGGCTTTATATACCAATGGAAAGAGGACCCAGAGACAAACAAGATGATGTATTACTTGTGGGTTTAGCCTGAGAGAAACCTACCTCAATCGGAGAAGAAAGGGGGACAATGTGAAAACCCTAACCCGCGTTCACGACACCGTTCCTCGCCCTAATTCACCCTCGATCGGACACCTTAAGTCGCGCCACCAGTTGGAGAAGCAAATAGGGTTCCAGGGCTACGAAAGCCCTCTACTTATAGAGTCTAAGAGGGTTCCTAGCGATCGAATTGGACTCAAGAGTCCAAAGGGGGAATTCGGCGAAAATTTTGGGGAGATCCTCTAATCCACGCCGCCGCCGCCAAGAGAAGGCTCTAGGGTCTAGGGTTTCGGGGGCAAAACGATCTACTAGAGTTGCTCTATCCAATGGGCCTGGTTTGGGCTCGAACAGTTGAGAAATGGGCTCGAATTTGGTCTTTTAAGGTTGGTCTAGTTTGAACCATTAAAATAATGAATTTTGGCCATCAATCCTTTAATTCAGTCCAATCCAATTTTTATTAGGGGTCAACCCAATTAACAATTTTACTAAACTATTCGTTCTCTATAAGAATATAAGTTTTTTCCAGATTTTTATAAATTAGTCGAAACTTTGGCCTCCGGTTGATATTCAATTAATTTAATTTATACCTATTAAATTTAAATCATTGTAGAAAAATTCGATGGCATCTTGGAATATGATATTCTTTTTAGGGTTATTATAGAAAAATAATTATTTCTTCATGTTGATATAATTTGGCCACTTTCAACAATATTTAACTAGGGAATTATTAAAGTCATTAAATAGCAAATTGTCACCTTTTCCTTCAAAATTTTACTTTTGTATTTTTATTATTTGACCGGGGTGTTACATCCTCCCCCACTTGAAGGAATTTGGTCCCCAAATTCGCCGATCCTCACCAATTATTCAAATTTTTGACTAAGATGATCTTAACTATCAAAATAACATGTTAATCATACAACTAATGGAATGCGAAAGAATTTAACTATAGTTAAAGATGAGGGAGAACGATACCTTATATAGAAATTGGTTCCAATTCTTCTCGTATTTTTTCTTGTGCAAGAAGTTTAGGGCAATTAGCCATTTTATTATCTTTATTTCCGCAACGAAGACACGCTCCGCTCCTTCGCCAACACTCCTTGATTAGATGCCCAAATTTGTGATAGTGAAAACATTTCATTTGGGAAAGGTTATTCATTTTCTTCTTATTACTTCAAATTTCTTTACGACGAACTCGCCAACTTTTAGCAAAGTCAAGTGTTGCGAATCTTCTCGTTTTCATCTCAAAAGAAGCTTTAGATACCTACAGAATAAATTTAAAGTTAAAAAATTTATTACCCTTATGCGTCGTGCTACACACTCCTATACATATTTTATTACTTAACCCAAGGTACTACCCAATCTCACCAGGTGACAAGGGGGATGACAAGGATTACACGACCTATTACTTAGGGTAACCTATACTTAGGGACAAGAACTAGGACTCAACAACCGAGGCTCTGATACCAATTCTGTCACGCCCCGAACCGATAGCAGCGGGAAGCGATGCTCGGAACGTGGCAGCGAAACAGCCATGATAATTAGAGCAGAAAATAAATAAACACAATAAATAATATTCAAACACATGAAGACCATTGATTTGAGAAAATTATAGTTTTATTAATATTTGAAATTTAATTACAAATTTGACTCAATTTTTACAATAATAGACTCAATGAAAGAAATAAAGAAGAGAAAATAGCAAGACCCACTATACTAACTAGACTCAAGAAAATAAAAAGGACTCCGGTCTCTAAGTTCCAGGTTCACTCGATCACGCTGACCCGATCCCAATTGCAAGCGTTCCGTCTACCATGTTACCTGAAAAAGGATTGGAAATAGGGGTGAGCAAGAAGCTCAGTAGGAATTACACTCTTTCATCAGGCATAGTTTAAGTAATTAACAAATTTCATGAATATGCATGAATAACGCGAGAAAAATAATTAAACATGATAACATGATAACTAGCACGATAAAGATTGCAAGTCACGATAGCAAGAGCAAGTCAATCAGAAATTCAAGTGAACGGCCATATATCAAGTCAAGTCGAGTCGAGTTATGTCACGCAAGCAAGCAAGTACTTCATGCTTCAAGCATGAATAACAAGTTTCACGAGAATGTGGAATGTCATAGACTTAACACGCTAGATAGTACTCGGTGCCCAATACCACACCTAGTCATTCACCTCCCCGGGGATCAAGTACTTTTCGGGTGCTCCTCCCAGGACCAGACTGGGCCTTTAATGTGTTTATCTTGGCATTGATTTGCTTGGATCATAGATCCCACAAAATCTAGACATCCACGAATAGAATGGCCAAGAGTTCCAAGATCAAGTTCATGTAATCAAGGTAAAGCACATAAGAATATTGATTCTTAAGAGTCCAAACAATAAGCTCATTAATCAAGAAGAAGAGTCATTCAAAATGACGTAGAATGGATTAATAGACCTAGCAATAGGTCGCAACTCGAAATACCATAGCCTGGATAGGCTAGAGCAGCTCACACAAATCAAAACCATGAAACATCACTTTCCGGAAAATAGGAAGATACGCGGTCAATATCGGGCCGCTCAAGATATATCCTGTCCAAACTGGGCCGTTCTAGAAAGAACTGGGCTGAGGATCAGCCTCACCGAAGTCAAGGATAAACGACCATTCTGGGCCGCTCTTTGAAGAACGGTCAGAAATGGGCCTTTCAACTAGTATAGACGGTCAAGAATGGGCCGCATAAGGCCAGATGGACTTGAAGCCCAAGAATAGGATAAACGGGCCTAATAGGGCCGCACATGGGTTGCACGGTCCAACAGGGTCAGCTCAAAAAGTTGGACAGGCCAAATCAGTCCGCTCATACTGGGCCTCACTGGCAAACAAGAAATCCATCCAAAATGGGCTCCGGGCTGCCATAAGTGGGGCAGAACTGAACCAGGGTCTAGCCCACTCTCCACTGGTCAGCCTAGGGCTTGTTGGGTCAATCAAACCATGATCTGGTCGAAGATAGAACAAGGATAATCGACCATCAGGAAGTGGCATTTAGCCAAGGATGCACGGTCTCTAATGGGCCGCCCACTGGGTGAAACGGTCCGATATCGGCCATTCAAGACTTAGTTGGTCCCAATAGAGCCGTGACGCACAACACATCAATCCAAGCGGTTTGATCACGTGATAGGTTCAGGTCTTGATGGTACAACATGCCTGGCGTCCTAGTGAGAATCCTAGGCTCGTGGGGCCTTACGGAGGTCCCGTAATGAAGGTCCTAGTCCGACGGAAGGAGTATCCGGCGGAGAGTCCCAACCATTGCAAGAAAATGAGGCTAATAAAACATCGAAAACCAGTGTAGCGGTCTGTCAATCCTACCAGAGTAGAACGACTGTCAAACAATCCTAGTAACATGGTTCATGTATTCATATTTGAAATTAACTTAATTGAAATAATAAACCATGGTCATGATGAAAAATAAACCAGCAATTTAATCTTCCATATGTTCCATTTACATGTTGGTTGCTAGCCTATCTTTAAGATTAAATAACTAGGGGTGAAACATGCTAGATTTCAAAATTTACACAGTTCTGGGAAGATGAACGGTTCGTTCAGGACCTTTCAAGAGGTCTCTGCGGTCGTCCACAGGAGATGAGCGATCTATAGATGGCCGCATGACTCGTTGAGCGGTTCTGATCTAGCCGCTTGCATCATTAAGAATATAAACGCAGATACACATAGGCGGTCACAACCTGGCCGCTCATATAGACATGCGGTCTATCGAATGGCCGCTCATATTATGAGAGCATAATAACGCAAGGAACATAGGTGGTCAGGGACTGGCCGTGCATATAGACAAGCGGTCTATCGAATGGTCGCCCATCCCAGAACAATCTTTGCTACCTTTGCCTTGCCCGCCTCTAGTGAGTTTGGCTAGGGTTAGGAACAATAGCTAAATACATAGTATATAGAGCATGAAAATTGGGAATTTTATAATCACTAAAATGAGCACAAAAAGTTACACAAGATAACATGATTAATTTAATGTTTAGTACCTGAAATCCCTACTTAAATCGAGGTGGAACATAGTAACCCTAATTATGACATGACTCCACTAAAACTAGAAATTCTCGCAGGATACTAAATGAAATTTAAGGCTTTATATATTAATGGAAAGAGGACTCAGAGACGAACAAGATGATGTATTACTTGTAGGTTCAGTCTGAGAGAAACCTACCTCAATCGGATAAGAAAGAGGGACAACTTGAAAACCCTAACCCGCATACACGACGCTGTTCCTCGCCCTAATTCGCCCTCGATCGGCCACCTTAAGCCGCGCCACCAGTTGGAGAGGCAAATAGGGTTCCAGGGCTACGAAAGCCCTATACTTATAGAGTCTAAGAGGGTTCCTAGCGATCGAATTGGACTCAAGAGTCCAAAGGGGGAATTCGGCAAAAATTTCGGGGAGATCCTCTAATCCACGCCGCCGCCGCCAAAAGAAGGCTCTAGGGTCTAGGGTTTTGGGGGCAAAACGATCTACTAGAGTTGCTCTATCCAATGGGCCTGCTTTGGGCTCGAACGGTTGAGAAATGGGTTCGAATTTGGTCTTTTAAGGTTGGTCTAGTTTGAACCATTAAAACAACGAATTTTGGCCATTATAAATTCAGCCCAATCCAATTTTTATTAGGGGTCGGCCCAGTTAACAATGTTACTAAACTATTCATTCTCTATAAGAATATAATTTTTTTCCAGATTTTTATAAATTAGTCGAAACTTTGGCCTACGGTTGATATTCAATTAATTTAATTTATACCTATTAAATTTAAATCATTGTTGAAAAATTCGATGGCATCTTGGAATATGAAATTCTTTTTAGGGTTATTATAGAAAAATAATTATTTCTTCGTGTTGATATAATTTGGCCACTTTCAACAATATTTAACTAGGGAATTATTAAAGTCATTAAATAGCAAATTGTCACCTTTTCCTTCAAAATTTTACTTTTATATTTTTATTATTTGACCGGGGTGTTACAGTTCATCTTCAAACTATCGCTTATGTTATTGTCCTGCTAACATATAAGATAGGCGAGGTCTGCTCTACTATATGTTAGATAGGCGATGCTACGACAATCTTTTGTGATGGTCGATGGAGTGAAGTTCAACACCTATGTTTACGTCCAAATGACTATGTTGTATATAGGTTAGGAGGTCTGAGACCGACTATATTTTCTTTATAAGTAAATATGCGTTGGGATTTTGTTGTCTTATATATAACTTAGTTGATTATTTAAAGAAAATTTCACTATTAACTAAGTCATCTTTGAATTACAGCTAAACAAAGAAAAGAGCTTTATGAATTATCGGCTAAGCGATTAAATTTCAGCCATCAAAAGAAAACCAAGTATAATACAGATAGCTGATAGCTTTTGTATTTTATGTATGCAGTATATTGACTAAGTTGATTTATGAACATTTCATCTACCATGATATACAGAGCAATATGAGAAAGATAGTTGATATTCTTTATTTACATATTGTTGTCGAAATGCAGTTATCATATTTGGAAGCAAATTATGTTTAGATAGCTAATATTTAGTAATTTCTGATTAAGGCACAATTACAACTATCTTAAAGAGTGAGAATGTAGGACAGACAACTGACTTTACGAGGAAGGGTGGAGTTTCCAACGGACTCAATCCATCGAAAATCCGTCGAAAAAACACTTCTCGACGGAATTTCTGACGTATTTTCGATGGATGACGTCCGTCGGGAATTCATTGTCAGAAATTTTCGACAGACAACACTTCCATCAGAACTCCGTCGGTAATTTAAGACAGATAGGTAGTCGACTAAAATTCCGTCTAAAAATATTGTGGGACAATCGGTCTTAAACATTCTGACGGGAACAATATTCCGTCGGTAATGCTATCGGAAATAATTCCGACAGATAATTAATCCATTGGAATTTCCTTCAGAATATTTCCAATGGACAAACATTCCATCAAAAAAGCCATACGAGAATTAGTTTTATTATTATTTTTAAAAAATACAAACTTCTTATCAGTTCTGATAAAATATATATTCTGTCGAAATAATTCCGACAAACACATTGTTCTGTCAAAAAATATTTTATTATTTTTAAATATATACAAAATTTATATAAAAACCTATTTCAATAAAAAATATAACATCTACACATCATAAACAAAACACAACATATACAACAAATGAAATACAACATCAATCATCAATTTTATTACAATAAAAATAATCAAGAAATATCCTCTGCATCCTCCATGTCCCCATCCTCCCCATCCTGCTCGTCCCCCCCGTCGCCATCCGTTAGAGGATCATATATTGAAAAAATAATAACAATAGATATGCATGAATACATAAAAAATTAATTTAAAAGATAAATTAAATAATTTATTTAATTGTATAAATTCGAATCAGATATGATATCGAATCGGTAATTTTAATACCGAACTCAAACCAGGTATTCAAATCAGATTCCGTCAACTTTCACAAGTCACTTTTACCTCTCAGGTCGTATTGGAACGATCGACACGTCGATCAGACTGGTATTTTAGATTTTGGACTCCCGAACCCAACTTCTTTAATTTTAAACTAAGTGCATTTAGAGAATACTGTTTTGAGTGCCGAGCCCAAACCGGGTGTCCGATTTGGATTCCAGCAGCTCTTACAAGTCACTCTCACCACCTAGGTTACGTTGGAATGATCGGCATGTCGATAAGACTAGTATTTTAGATTTTGGACTCCCGAACCCAATTTCTTATCTGTATGTTAAACTAAGTGCATTTAGAGAATGCTCTATTGAGCGCCGAGTCTAAACCGGATATCTGATTTGAATTTCATCTCTCACAAGTCACTCTCACCACCTAAGTCGTGTTGTAATGATCGACAAGCCGATCAGACTAGTATCTTAGATTTTGGACCCTCGAGCCCAACTTCTTTAATTTTAAATTAAGTGCATTTTGAGAATGTTGTTTTAAGCACCGAACCCAAACTGGGTATCTAATTTAGATTCGTCAGTTCTCACAAGTCACCCTCACCACCTAGGTCGTGTTGGAATGATCAACATGCCGTTTAGAGCAATATTTTAGATTTTGAACCCTTGAACCCTACTTCTTTAATTTTAAACTAAGTGCATTTAGAGAATGCTCTTTTGAGCGCCGAGCCCAAACCGGGTGTCCGATTTAGATTCCGTCAGCTCTCACAAGTCACTCTCACTACCCAGGTTGCGTTGGAATGATCAACACACTGATCAAACTAGTATTTTAGATTTTGGATCTCTGAACCTAATTTCTTACCTGCATTTTAAACTAAGTACATTTAGAGAATGCTCTTTTGAGTGCCGAGCCCAAACCGGATATCCGATTTGATTCGGTCAGCTCTCACAAGTCACTATCACCTCCCAGGTCACGTTGAAATGATCGGTATGTCAATTAGACTAGTATTTTAGATTTTGGACCCCCGATCCCAACTTCCTTGATTTTAAACTAAGTGCATTTAGAGAATGCTCTTTTGAGCGCCAGCCCAAACTGAGTATCCGATTTGGATTCCATCAGCTCTCACAAGTCACTCTCACCACATAGGTCGCGTTGGAATGATCGACACAATGATCAGGCCAGTATTTTAGATTTTGGACCCATGAACCCAACTTCTTTAATTTTTAAATTAAGTGCATTTAGAGAATGTTCTTTTGAGCGCCGAGCCCAAATCGGGTATCCGATTTGGACTCCGTCAGCTCTCAGAAGTCACTCTCACCACCCAGGTTACGTTGGAATGATCGACACGCTGATCAAACTGGTATTTTAGATTTTTGACCCCCGAACCCAATTTCTTATCTGCATTTTAAATTAAGTGCATTTAGAGAATGCTCTTTTGAGCACCGAGCCCAAACTGGGTATTCGATTTGGATTCCGTCAACTCTCACAAATCACTCACACTACCCAGGTCGTGTTGAAATGATCGGCACGTCGATCAGAAAAGTATTTTATATTTTAGACATCTGAACCTAAGTTATTTAACTTTAAACTAAGTACATTTAGAGAATGCTCTTTTGAGTGTCGAGCTCACACCGGATATCTGATTTGGATTCCGTCAGCTCTCACAAGTCACTCTAACCACCCAAGTTACTTTGGAATGATCGACATGTCGATCAGGCTAGTATTTTAAATTTTGGACTCCCAAACCTAATTTCTTATCTGTATTTTAAACTAAGTGCATTTAGAGAATGCTCTTTTGATCGTCGAGCCCAAACTGACTTTCTGATTTGGATTCTGTCAGCTCTCACAAGTCACTCTCACCACTCAGGTTGTGTTGGAACGATCAGCACACCTATCAGACCAGTATTTTAGATTTTGGATGTAATACCCCTGGATTTCAAATTCCATGTTTTGTAAGCTTCAGATCTATTTTAATGGGTAAATTAAAACTTTATTTTGGATCTAGTTCGGATCCCGGGAGAATTATCGAGTTTTCATGGATTTTCCCAATGGTTTGATTGGATATGATATGAGGAAGGGCATATTGATGAATTCAATTTTTTCAGGGTTTAGGGGAAATCCCAAAAAGTTCACATTTTCCCGTTAAACACAGGGTCGCTCCTCTCTCTCCTCATTCTTCCCCTCTCTGCTCTGATCGTGAGACGCCTCCCTCTCCTCTCCGGCTGTAGACGGCGAGTGCGAGGGCAGATCCGTTCGACGGCGGCTAGGCGAGGCGTGGGCGAAGGTGGTGGCGGCTCGTGTGTTCATGTGCGTGGTCGTGGGCACGTTTGCGGGTGTGTGTTCGGCGTGATCCGGCGAGGGTTGAGTCCCCTTTTGAGGTTTGAAGCATCCAATAGGTAGGGGGATGGATCCTGGACTCACCCCTTGTGTTTCCCTTTCCGATCCGAGTTGATTTTGGCGAGTGAGAGGGATTATTGCATTTTTGGGAGATTTCATGTTAAAGGGTCGTGAGAGTGGATTTCTAACTAAATCAGGTTTAATCAATGGTTTGTAGTCATAGAAAGCTTTCCCATGTTTTCTGGGTTTGTCTGAGCCCATTGGGGGTGTAAATGGGTGTGGGAATGATCCTCCGAAAGGTGGTTCCCAGAGAGGACCTGTAGAAGAGAGGTGGCCATCGAAGTGGCCGTCTCCCCCCTGTGGGTGACCAAGGTGCAGGCCGCCTGGGTGTCACACCCTCTGGGCGGCCAGACCGATGGCCGTCCACCCCCATTTCTGGGCAGCCAAAGGATGGGCCGCCCAAGGCTGGGCGGCCACATGGTGGGCCGCCCACACCCAGCCCAGACTATGAGTTGGGCGGCCAAGGTGTTGGTTGCCCAGGCTCCTGGGCAGCCAACAGTGTGGCTGCCTAGGCCCTGACATGGGCGGCCAGTGCTGTGGCAGCCCAGGTCCATGGGCGACAAACAGGCTGGCCTTCACGGGCCTTCAGGCCTATTTCACCTAGATTTTGCTATCCCGCATGTCTATAGGTTCCGGTCTTCGCCATACTCATCAACAGTTCATAGTTTAGCTATATAGCTAGTGGTCCTTGGTTCTCGTGCTAACGAGACGCCGCGTGCTGGATTAGTACTGACCGATGGTACTCCGGTGACTTCTGTGGTTACGACGAGTTCTCACTCTTGGTGACTCTACCCTCTAGACGTAGCTGACCTGGGCAGGTCGTTGTTTACCCACCAGAGAGTGGTGGAGGCTTGTCCCGAGTAGACGGTTTCTAGGCTGGTTATCATAGGGCCCCTTGTCTGTGCAGCCTGAGTCCGACTGGGAGGAAAATCGGCTAGAGGACTCGACCTAGAGCAGATGGTTTGTGCGTGCACACGTAGTCGGGGGCAGTGGACGTGTGCTGACGAGCACGACCCCGACTAGTCCTTGTTCTATAGTACTGTGTTGGTGTCTCAGTTTTCGCTTGGGACGTGTAGGGAGACACTTGAGGTTGCGGTATAAGTCGTCAGAGGATGCATCCGACCTCGTCGCTAGTGGGGTAGTACTCTTGTCACTTGAGAGGTTTTAGCGTGGGTTTCTCTTCAGTGTGGTTTACGGTACTGGTAGCTCAGTCTATTCCGTTCTACGTGGCCGAGACTTGGTTTAGTGGTAGGTGTAGAGTTCTTTTACTTGTTGTTCCTTGCCTCCCTTGCTAGTTATTTATCGCTCTTATGCTTGGATTATAGCACTGTTGTTTCTGTTGAGTGAGGTAGGGATCTCCAGGACCCCTACTGAGCCGATGAGACGAGGCTCATCCCTTTGTTTTCAGGTGTGGCGAGGCTTGCGCATAGTACTTCGGAGGTAGTTCATGGTGCTAGTGGTCAGGGTTAGACGCCAGTTTGCCAGAGACGAGATATGCACCGTGGACTTGTACTTTTCCTTTCAGTAGACTGTACTTTGTTGGACTAGACTCTATAGTTAATTTATTAATTAAAAATGTAATTTATTTCCTGTTATTTAAATTGTTAATTATATAATTGTTCCTACATTATTTCAAATTTCAATGTACCTCCACACTCTTTCTAACCCTTCCGAGCCCTCCGGCTCGTGGGTGACGGGCCAGGATTCGAATGGTATCAGATATTTCTTGGTATCCGGATCTTGGGTCGTTACATTGGACCCCCGAGCCCAACTTCTTTAATTTTAAACTAAGTTCATTTAGAGAATACTTTTTTGAGCGTCGAGCCCAAACCGGGTATCCGATTTGGATTCCGTCAGCTCTCATAAGTCACTCTCACCACCCAGGTCGTGTTGGAATGATCGACACATCGATCAGGCTGATATTTTAGATTTTAGATCTTCGAACCCTAGTTATCTGAATTATTTTAAATAAAGTTAATTTTAAAAATTAACTTAGTTCTAAATTGAGTAATTTTAGCATCGAGCCTAAACTGGGTATCCGATTTGGATACTGTCAGCTCTCCCAAGTAACTCTCACCACCCAGGGTCTGGTTGGATATTAATAGATTTTCATAGTTGTTTCTTTGAATTAAATAGCAATATTATAACTCTAAATTATGTGAAAATAAAAATATAACAAACACTCACCTGAGGGGCCTGTGTCGTGGTCGAGGGTGCTCCATGAGAGAAAAATCCCGCCTGGGAGAGGAGGCCAGCGAGTGCCTATGTAATGCACGCCTCCTGGCTCGACATCTCCTCCCTCATCTATCATTGGAAATCAGACATCTCCGCTCGACGATGTCTCTAACGTCACTCGGAGAAGTACTGGGGCTAGCTGGGGGCATACTAAAGGCACTACTATTGGTCGGGGCAACGCCTGAGATCACACACAATGATATCACTCTGCTACTCTCCAAGTTATGCCCAAAACCATATAGCAGGCCTTTCTTCGGTACGCCAGCTGCTACCACCTATGCCGCCGGATCTAACTTTGGCTGCTGCGCAGACCCCTCCCCGTACTTCTCCGTCACATGTCTGCTATATGTTTCCTACAAACTGAGTCAAAAATCTTGTAAATTTCATAGGAATCAATCATATTTAAATGAAAAGAAAAACTTACATATGTATATAAACTTACCGCTACTGAGCGGGCTCTCTCACTGACGAACTGATTTATTCCCTTCTTTTTGTTTGTTTTGTCAAACATCTCTAGGAACGATGGAGCATGATTAAGCTCCACTGCCTGTTTTACAAATCATAGAAAATAAATGTCATATATATGAATAAAATATAAGAAGATAAATTAAAATATTACTTACCAATTTTTGTTTCTAGGTCGTGAAAGAGACAGACCCACTCGTATGCACATTGACGTCTGGTTGTGAGGCCCTGTTTGTTGACACTTTTTAGGACTTTTCTATCCACCTTAGATCCGCCCATTTGTCATATATAGCGTCCCAATTCTCTCTCATCATCCAAAGAGGGCGGTGTTCCTTCCAAAGCTATCGGTCTTGGCTCCCACCAACTTTTTTCTGAGCCCTTTTTCGGGCCTCATGCAATGTCTTCCTGTAATTTGTTTGCACAATGGCCTCTCAGGCAGAACGAGCTCTCGCCTCATCCTGTCCACTCGTGAACTGATAAGTCCATTATAAAGAAATTAAGTTATATGGGTTAATATACTGAGCACATTTGAGTTTGGGAAAGATGTGAATTAAATGATTAAATTACATACTGTGAACATGTTGAACAATAAATGTTGGATGCTGATCGAAAATTCTTTGAATGGCATTACCAGCCCAGGAACATGCGACAAACAAATCTCATAGCATAACAGACAGCCCCGACAGGTTCTAATTTATTACTGCAATTACAAATGTTAAAATGGTGGGCATTATACAGTTGAAGGATCAATAAAGAATATAATTCATAAATCAATAAGTTTTCCCAGAGATCTAGCACGACAGACGTCCATCATGGGCCCCGCCTCCTTGCCCTATTGATGACTGCCGACATCCTTTGTCAGCTGGGTGGAGGAGCCGAGAGGGGCACTAGAACCTGTAAGAATTAAATGGCATAAGGAAAACATATAATCAAAAAGTAGTTTACTAGAAATTTAAATAGACATACCTGTAGCGGGAGGTGGTAGAGGTGTGCCTTGCACAGCTGGTGGGAGGGCACTAGGACCTATAAGAATTAAATGTCATAAGCAAAATATATAATCAAAAACTATTTTACTAACAATTTAAATAGACATACCTGTACTAGGAGGTGGTGGGGTTGTGCTCTGCACAGTTGGTGGGAGGGCACTAGGACCTGTAAAAATTAAATGTCATAAGCAAAACATATAATTAAAAAATATTTTACTAGAAATTTAAATAGACATACCTGTACCGGGTGGTGGTGGGGGTGTGCCCTGCACAGCTGGTGGGAGGGCACTAGGACCTGTAAGAATTGAATATCATAAGTAAAATATATACTTAAAAAAAATATTTTGCTAAAACTTAAATAGACATACCTGTACCGGGAGGTGGTGGGGGTGTGCCCTATATAGCTTGTACAAGGGCACACGGGCCTATAAGAATTAAATGTCATAAGCAAAATATATAATCATACAACATTTCCGGCATCATTTAAATAGACATACCAATCAGCTACAGTGGTGGCGGTGTGCCATGTCCAGGTGGTGGGGATGTGCCATGTCCAGCTGGTGGCAGTGTGCCATGTCCAGCTGGTGAGCCGACACTCGGGCCTATAAGAAATAAATCTTTTAAGCTGATACATAATTAATACACACATATAGCTAAATATTTGAATAGATATACATGTGCCCGAAGTAGACGCCAAAGAGGAGGGAGTAGAGCCCCTCCCACTGCCCTATCTCCTCCTACTCCCACTATGACCTCCTCGAACCATCTCTTTATTAAGAATAATAAAATCAATGCATATTAATCCAGAATTATATAAGATTTACAATAGACATTAAAAATTATATAAAAATGTAAAATTTCTTACAAAATTATCAAATATTATCCATATCCTCTTTAGATGCTGATGATATATCTAACTCAGCCTCATCTTCGTCATCCTCTTCAGCCTCATCAAATTTAAACTTTTCCTCCTTAGAGGACTCCTCCTCCCCTATAACAGCAACATTTAGCTCCACCGGATCGACTTCTTCCACTTCATTTCCCGTATGTAATGAAAGTGACTCATCATATTCGTCCAAATGAAGATGTATAGAACCTACAGCGCCAACTTCGTCTGATTGAAAATATTCGGCATGGACATCCTCTGAGACAGTTTCACTCAGATTCAATCCATAATTGGGAAAAAGTCTTGTTTTAACCCTACAAACTGTCCACCAATCTTTATTCCTGGATAATAAATAGCTTGAATAATACGTTTGCTAGTCTTGTGTGGCCAAAATGAACGGCTCAATGTATTCAATTTAGACCTATGTTTGACATTGATAATCCCATATGTTATGTCATGTCGAATAGAATTATGATCAAACCAACGACACTTAAATAGGAATACATGATTGTCTTGTCCCGGATAGTACAATTCTATGACTTCCTCAAGAATACCATAGTAGTCCAATTCATTTTCATTATATGTACTTCCCTTAATACATACGTCGCTATTCATCATAAACTTATTTTGTCTATAATCCCTCGTGTGAAATCTCTATCCATTCACAATATATCCTACATAGGCACGTGCAACTTTCGAGAGGCCATAACTTATCTCCTAGACTCTTTCATCAGTAATAAGACCTTGTTCAACCTATATGTAAATCAAAATAATTAAAACATTAACATTTATCTCAAAAGAAGTAAATGGAAACGTATATATTCAACGATCGACACTTACTCGATATCTCAATCATCTGGAAAAATACTTCTCTTGTTCTTTTTCAACCTCCACGTCCTGGATATTTCGATATCTTTGGAATAATTCTGAATCAAAATATCTGCAATATGAATACAACACTATCTTCAATGGTAAGAAGAAGGGTAACCAACTTATGTACATAAGGAAATGTGAGTTGAGGACTTACTCAAGATAGGGTTCAATTTCACTATAATTAAGAAGAATATATATCTCTGTGACTTGCAACTCTCTATCTTCGAGTCTGCGAGTCGAATAACGTCCGAACACACGTCCTGGATGCTTAAATATAGAGAGCCGATCGGACGAATCAGCAACTCCCCTATCATCATTACGTGGAGGTTGAGTACGACGAGTTTGAATCTCATGCTCAAAGTACATCGAACATAAGTTTGAAATTTCTTCAATAATATATGTCTCAGTAATCGAACCCTCCAACTTCGCCTTGTTGTGAACTTTCATTTTTAGTTCATGCATGCACCTACAACAATAGTTCAGATGACAATGACATACATATCGTATACATGTAGCAATTAAAAGGAAAAAAAAATATAATATACCTCTCAAATGGATACATCCATTGAAATTGTACTAGCCCTCCGACTATAGCCTCGTATGACAAATGGATAATCAGGTGCTCCATCAAATTGAAGAATGCAAGAGGAAATGTCTTCTCTAGCTTGCAAATGGTCGTGACCGCATTCTCCTTGATAGTTTGTACATCCTAAAGTCTGAGTTCTGATGCACATAAAATCTTAAAAAATTGACGCAGCTCAGTCAGTGCTCCCCATATAGGCATTGCCAACAAGTCACGGAATGCAATGGGCACCAGCCTCTCTATGAACACATGACAATCATGACTTTTTAATCCATATATTTTTCCCTCATTAACACTGACACAACGGGCTATGTTAGACACATATCCATCTAGGAATCTCAACTGTTTCAACCACTGGCATACTTCCTTGATCTGTTTATCCATAAGCACGTAAGTTACTTTAGGCTGCACAACTTTTCCATGTACGTTTTGCAGTTCCAGTTCTGGACATTTACAAAGCATCTTTAAGTCCATACACGCTTTGGCGTTATCCTTTGTTTTATCTTTTATGTTCATGATCGTGTTGAACACATTATCAAAAATATTCTTCTTGATATGCATGACATTCAGATTATGTCGTACAAGAAGAGTTGACCAATAAGGCAAATCCCAGAATATGCTTTTCTTGTTCCATTTGTGTTCCTTTTCAAATTTAGGGAGTTTTCATGTGCTACCGGACAGCTGTACTACATCTGGTAAATTTTACACTCGTGTTGTCATATGTCGACTAGACATCTATTATAAGTCTGCTTCATCCATTTCAATAGTATTTTTTTGGAATGTGTCCTTTTGCCTTCGAAAAGGATGGTCAATTGGTAGAAACCGCCGATGTCAATCAAACCAGCATGCTTTCCCACCATGTTTCAATACAAATGATTTAGTATCTTCCATACAGTAAGGACATGCTAACCTCCCATGTATGCTCTAACCAGATAGCATTCCATATGCAGGGAAGTCACTTATTGTCAAATAGATTACTAAGGACTAAGAATTACTAAGGATAAAAATATATTTTTCTCACTTCATGCACATGTCTAGCGGAAGGTTGTACGGTGTCATGAACATCGGCCAACAAAAGTAAGACGCCACTGAACCACCAAATAGATTAAAACCATATGTGCATAAACCCATCCTAATATTACGTGGCTCCCTTGAGAAAGCAGAATGAGTACGGCTAAAGTGAGTCCAAGCTTCGCCATCGGCAGGATGAATGATTATATCATCAGCACGGCATACTCTTTCCGCGTGCCATGTCATATGTCGAGCTGTCTCTGAGGACATATACAACCGTTACAGTCTAGACATAAGAGGGAAGTATCACAATACCTTGTAAGGTATATCTTTTTACTTTGAATTGTCCCCTCTCTTAGATTTGAATCTGTCATGATGACAAATAGAACATGATCTCTTACCTGCATCCTCTTTGTAATATAATATACAGTGATTCTGGCATGCATATATTTGCACATATCCAAGGCCTAGCTCATTGACCATCTTCTTTGCATGGTAAAAATTTTCAGGCAACTTCTCGTCTCGAGGCAACATACTCTTGATGAGGAGAAGGAGACGGTCAAAATAATTCTCATTGATGTGAAATTTAGATTTCAAGTTCAACAACTATTAGACCACAAACAACCGAGTGTACTTTTCACAACCATCCCACAGTGGCTCATCAACATCCCTAAGTAGTTGATAAAATCTTTCGATTGTCTTATTTAGCACTTCTTCCATGTATGCATGTTCCTTATGAACATTAAAATTAGGATCATCAGCATCTACAACCATATCCATGTATCCACTTGTGCCTGTAACATTGTCAGGCTTACACGACAAGACATCCTCACCATGACACGTCCAATTCATATAACCTTTCACGAACCCTTTTTTGTACAAATGATGCTGCACATCCCATGGTGAACGTCACCTCAAGTTTCTACAACCTGAATAAGGGCATCGAATGTCACCATCGTGGTCTACTGCTGCATTTGGATTCCCCAATGTAAAATGAATGAAACTCTCAACTCCAAGCTTAAACTCAATAAACACCATCCGGTCAACTATTCTACGATACATCCATGAACAATTTATCAACATTTTTTCTACACCCGCTAAATGTTAATACACAAATAACTTTGAAATCATTACTCTTGAAAATAAGCCCGACCCTTTCCTCACATCATTCGCCATAGACCATTTACATAGGAAAGGTGTATTATTTAGATTATCACTTTTTAACCCATCCATGAAGGTTTGATCGTACCATCACTTACTATATGTGTTGTACGATTTGCTAAAAATTTCGACAGCATCTCTCCACACTTCTCTGATATACTAAAAATATTTATTGATTAAGAAATTTTCTTAAACACTTACTAGTAAGTGGTTAAGAAAATACTCAAAATGATAAAGCTATACTAGAGTAGAGTGAGAAGATGTAACCGAAATTTTCAATAAACCATACAAACACATATAGTAAATGACCACCTAAGTGCGATCAAACATTCATAGACTGTCTAAACGGGACAATTCAAGACTTTGAGGTAGATATATACATTCTCATGAAAAAAATGAGAACATACACATCAATCCCAAAGTCTTGAATGGGAAGGTTCATTGACACATGCTTAACACGCTCTCTTGAGGTGCGTGTAATGTTAAGTTGCATCCATACACCTCAGCTCACAAGGAACACCCCATGTAATTAAATAACATCAAATTTGAAAACATCAAATTAAACAATTCATTTCATTCTAATAGCTGATTGCAATACATAAAATTAAAAAACACAAACACCATAAAAGGAACCTGAAAATGCTTACATCTCAAGCTGAGAATTTTTTTTGGACAACTAGACCCTCTCGTCCCCTCCTCTCCCCTCCCCTTCACCCACTGGACCCCCTCTCCCCTCCCCCACCAAACCCCCTCTCCTCCCTCACCGGCCTTGCAACCCACATATTAAAAAAACAATAGACTGCTCCCCCCCTCTTCTCCACACACCCAGGCCCCCCTCTCCCTTCTTTGTCTCTTGTCCTCTCTCGCCCCCCACCCTCCCTCCTCTCCCCTCCCGTCCCGTCCCCCATCGATGGCCCCACCCTCCCCTCCCCTCTCCTTCATGCCCCCTTTCCCCTCCCCTCCCCACCCTCCCCTCCCCTAGTCCTCTCCTATCCCCTCCCGCCCCCACCCTCCCCTCCCCACCGTGCTCCCCTCCCTCTTCCAAACCCCCTCGCCTCCTCTCCCGTCCCCCACCATCCCCTCCCATCCCCTACCTACCCCCCCACCCCCGCCCTCCCCACTGTACCCCCCGCCCCTCCCCACCGATCGGGCCTCCCTCCCTTTCCCGAACACACACCCACATTATAATAAACACGAAATTCAAACAATAAATTTAAACACACACCCACATAATAATAATAAATAATAATAAATTTAAATCAGATTAAATAAATTAAAATTAAATAATATATTTTAAAATATATATTTTACTGACTATTTATGTAACGACCCAAGATCCGAATACCGAGAAAGACCCCGATATTCTTGGATTCTGGCCCGCCACCTATGAGCCGGGGGCTCGGAAGGGTTAAAGGGATGGTGTGGTAGTGTATAAGAATCTAAATAATCGCAACTCCAAATAATTAACATGATTAATTCAAGAAATAAAGTGTTATATAATTCAACATTTACATAGTCTAGAATCCATAAGTCCATACATAAGTGCAGTAAACTAAAAAGGTACAAGACCACGGGGCATACCCCGTCTCTAGCAAACTGGTACTAAGGCTGACCACCGACTCCACGTGAAGCCTCTAAAGCACAACGTGCAAGCCGTGCCTCACCTGAAAATAAAAGGGGGTGAGCCTTGTCTCATCGGCTCAGTAGGGGTCCTACGGATCCCCACCTCACAATCGATAAGTACACGGTGCAATAAATAAAAATTCAGAACAATAAATATAACAAAAGAACATCAGTTAATAATTAAGGAAAAGTAACTTCATCACATGTGTATTAAGGCTATTCGTAATAAACCACAAGTCAATACCGTACAATAGAATACCCTCGACTGCCTGAACAGTAAGCCACCGCGGTACGAAACTAGGGTCGCTACACTCGAGTGACAGGAGCACTACCCACTAAAAGTAAGGCGGGATGCGTTCACTGACGACTTAGTCCATATCCTGAGGTGTCTCCCTACACGCCCCAGGTGGACATTGAGACACCGTACATGGAACAAAAGATAAGGGTCTAGTGGGGGTCGTGCTCATCAGCACGCGTCCGAAGTTCCTGACTATGTGTGCACACACTGACTGACTGTGCTACATCAGGCACTCTAACTGGTTTTTCTCCCGGCCCAGACTCGAGCCGCCATAGTGGGAGGCCCTATGGAAACCAGCCCCAAATCATCTCTCTCGGGTCTAACTCTCCACTACTCTCAAGTGGTTTGGCACACGCATGCCCAGGCAAGCTACGACTAGTGAAAAAAGGTCACTCCAAGTAAGGACCCGCTGTGAAGCCATTGACGTGTAATCGATCATGGACACACACTCGTCACACGAAAACACGAGTCTAGTTCGTAAGGCATAGGGCCACCGAGGTTGCTATCTCGAAAAACCATAAACTATTAACATTTCCCCACCATGGGATGCACCCACACATTCTAAACTAAGTCATTGGGCATCCCACCATGAGACGGCCCTCGCAGGGTTTACACGGCTCATTTCTTGTTTATTTTATCCATAAATATCTCTATTTAAGTACTAGGGTGAAAACCAAGTTTTCGGGGCCGAATAGCCCACTTTCTATAATAGGTCTGGGGGTTTTGGTCGACCGGTCCACAGGGGTCAGTCGACCAGATTTCCCAGAAGCAATTTTCTTAGAAATCGGTCGACTGGCCTCTGCAGTCAGTCTACCTGACCCTTGGTCGGTCGATCGAAACTAGGGGTTAGGTCGACCAAACCCAGCCGCATGCTAGACTTTAGCCCTGCCAGGATCTGGTCGACCAGGACATGTGGTTGGTCGACCAATTCCGGCGACGGTCGAACGGGAAGACACCCTTGGGCCTCGTTCCATGCCCGACTCACCCCCATTGCGAGAGGGAAGCTTGCGGTATCGATCCCCGACCCCCAATACACCCTTTAGGACCCGATGAGTCATGAATCAACAATCAAAACCACAGATTTGTCGCTCATCTTGAATCATGTGATTTTTCCCAAAACAAAATGAAACCCGCTCATTCTCACACGGATGGACACGGTTCGGCGAGAAGACATGCGGGGAAGGTGGGAGAGTCCGCCCCCCTACCTGGAACGCCGCTTTACCAACTTAGATCGTGCCAATCGTAGCCGATTCGTGCCGAAAATGTTGGAACTTCGGAAACCCGCAACCTACTCGCACGATCTTCCTCGTTCACGCACTCACGAGCTGCCTCCCGCTGCTACCGAGCCCAGCCGCACCTCCTTGCCACCTGCCGTCTGCAGTCGGAGGGAGAGAGAGAGAGGAGTCGGAGGTGGAACCGAGAAAGGAGGGAGAGGTTCGACGAGGGGGAGAGAGATCGAACATGAGATGAAGAAAAAGGGTTTGGGATCACCCCTAACCCTTAAAACAAGCAAAACTGTATATATATGCCCATTCTCCCTATAATTCAATTAAATAAATTCTAGAATTTCAATAAAATCCCATAATTCCTTCTAAAACCTTTAAAATAATATCTGAAAAAATTATGGCTCTTAAAATATTCATAAAAATAAAGCCGAACTCTGAAAAAATAAGATCCAAAAATCCGGGGGCATTATAGTCCTCCCCTCTTATGAAAATTTTATCCTCGAAATTAAGCTAGAACATGGCTAACAAGGGAAGGAACTTACTCAAATAGATAGGGAAACTACTACTGCATCTCGTCTTCTCATTCCTAAGATATCTCACCTCCTGAGTAACGCTGCCAAACCACCTTAACCAGGAGAATAACTTTGGTCAATAGCCACTACTCGCAACGATCCTCAATGCAGACATGATACTCCGGAAGAGATAAGTCTAGCGTCACCTCAGGCCACACGGAATCCCCTAAAACATGAGAACCATCCGGCAAGTACCTCCGAAGCATCGAAACATGGAACACATCATGCATAGCCGCCAACTCCCAGGTAGATGCAATATGTACACCACCTCACTGAGGCGCTCAACAATGGGAAAATGGCCAATATAGCGGGGACTCAGCTTCCCACGCCGGCCGAAGCACATCACCCCCTTCATAGGGGAGACTCTCAAGAATACCTGGTCCCCCACAGCAAAGCTAAGAGGTTACCTCCTCTGATCTGCATAATTCTTCTGCCAAATCTGTGCCGCCTGCAACCTCTGTCTGACGAGTTGTACCACCTCTACACACCGCTGCACAAGCACCGGTCCCATCATAAGCTGCTTGCCAATCTCGAACCAATCAAGTGGAGTCTGACATGGTCGCCCATATAATGCCTCATAGGGTGCCATGCCAATACTTGAGTGATAGTTGTTGTTGTAAGTAAACTCCACCAATGGTAAATGATGACTTCAGGAACCCTGGCACTCTAGGCAACAAGATCTCAACATATCCTCCAGAGTCTGAATAGTCCTCTCTAACTAACCATCAGACTACAGATGATAGGCCAAACTAGTACTAAGTCTAATAGTTGAAATGAGGAAGCGGGGCAAAGAAGACCGAATACCTTGAAAATAGAACGAGGGCCTCTGAGACTACTAAAAACAAACCCTCTTTGAACTACAATCCACCATGGCACCATGGGCCTCAAGCCAATCCATACCCAGAATTACATCATAATCTCTCAACTGTAGTGCATAGAGTCAGGCTGGCATATTCTGCCCTTCAATCCACACTGGCACCCTCTCTAAACAATAAGGAGTGATCATAAAATCACCTGTCGGCAACTCCACTACCAAGTTACAAGACATCTCAATAGTAGACTCCTCAGCACAAGCAATGAAATCCTCAGATATGAAAGAATGAGAAGTGCCAGAATCAAATAGAACTTAGGCTACACAACCAAGAATCATAACTGTACCTTCCACCAACTTGGATGCCTCTGCCTCTACACGTGTCATATGCATCACGCGCTCTCGAGATCTCTGCCTCCCCACACTAGCCGACAGCAGCAAAGGTGGAATCTGCATCTATTGCTGGAACTGTTGATGCGGCCACTGCTGGGGGTGAAACTGTTGAGGTTGGAAGTGCTGCGGCTGCTGAAATTGATGCAGTTGTTGTGGCCTATGAGGGCAATCACGAGCCATGTGCCCCACCTGATCACACCGGAAGCACGTCACAGGCATCTGACATGGTCTGCCGGGGTAAGAACCACCACACCGTGGACGCGGTCTCCACTGTCCACTCACAGAACCTTGGTGCTGAAATGGTACTGGTTGTTACACGCCACCCACCAAACTCTGCCTCTGATCCTGCCGATCATGTCATCTCCTGCCAAATCCTACCTTCTGAAACATCCTCTTGATCTTCGAGCCAAATGATGTGGAACCGTAGTAGAGGCCACTAAAAAAGATGGCCATGACTTGTCTGAGCCCTGCTGAATTGTACTCTGCTGCTGAACAGAACCCTACTGACCTCAGTTTGTCTACACCTGCCCCATCTTGGCCTGCTCCTGAGTCCTTGACAATTCTTCCTCCAGATCTGCGACTGCTTGATAAGCTGCCTCCATATTAGTCACACGGGTAGCAACCACCACATGCCTAAGCTCATCCTTCAAGCCTCTAATGAATTGTCGGGTCTTCAATTTCTCATCAGCCATGATATGGGGCGCATAACGACCCAACTCAATGAACCTGGAGTGATACTACATTATAGACATGTCTCCTTGAGTTAGCTCCATCAACTAGTGCATCTTCTTGGATCTGATATGTGTTGACATGGTTTCCTTCCTTTGTCTCCTTCTTCTTACCTTCCCTTTTCTAAATGTATCAAAGTGTGAAAACAAGTAAACAAGGAAAGAAAGAAGAGAGAGGGTGAAGGAGTGTGTGTGATCGTGATCGCCACCAAGGTTCTGAATTGTAAAATAAATACACCCGTACCTTGAAAAAGAGGAGACACTCGCCTGTGAACATCACTGCAGAAATAAATGGCTCGGGTAGGACCGCCCTGTGAACTGAATAGTCGCTCGACAAACTGCTCACCGGTGCTGGAGGAATGCGGGATGTAGCCTGATAGAACGGTCTAAAGGAGGCCGCAGAGGGGCGAAGAACGGCTCTGTGAAGACCGTGCTCGTACTCGAACGAACAGGAGGAAGACCGCCCAATGCCACCAGGTCTTAAGTTGTAGGATCTAGACCTCCACCCCTTCCGGCCGGCCAGAGGGGATGGGCCTCGTGCTAGTATGCTGCTGACCTGCAAAACACAAGGGAAAACATGAAGAAAGACCGAAGATCGGAACTGAGAAGTGTAGTAACCATAAGAAAGAAAGACAATAGCCATAATAAAGTGGAATGGGGGATACCTGGAGAATTTTTAAACCCCTAGGGGTGTAGAAAATAACAGGAGGGTGTGTGAATGAAGTGCAATGATAAAAACATAGAAGAAAAAAATGAAGAGAAAGAAGCATGCGATGACAAAAGTGATGGTGGGACTATGCAAGAAAGACCGAAAACATAAATACTCCCTGAACCGGAGGCTTATATGGAAGTAGAAAGCCTCCTTCCCTGACTGTAGGTCGCTCAAAAGATCGACAGGGCTTCGCCGTGACCTTAAAATCTCCCCTCTTTCAAAGCTTGGACCACGGGCACTATTTATAGAGCCCGAAAAGCCAGCCCCGAATTTAGGGTTTTCAGTAAAAATCAGCTCGAGATATTAACAGATAATCCGTAGATAAATGAATTATCTCCCAACCAGTTCAAACGGCATCTCATTTGGTTGAGAAACCTCGGAGAAAATGGTGGGGAAAGTTAGGGGTTTTACCCATGGATTGGAGAAAGAAAACCTTAAACTATTCAGAGATCGGACCATTGCACGGTCGTTCGATAGACCGCCCCGTCTATTGTGCGGCCCGTTCCCAGACCGTTCAATTCTCTCGGTGGAAATTTAATAAATAAGAAATATTATTCAAATATCCATCGAACTGACCGACTATTTCACCATTGGACTCTCATAGATTGGACGGTCTATTGCTAGACCACTCAATTCATTAGGCGGCCTAACTACAACCGTGCAGTACCTATCGGTGATAAATCCAAAAAATAGGATAAATAGATAATTATCTGAAAACTAACGACCTGGGAACTCTGGGAACTGGATGGTGTTCAATGGTATTAAACGGCTGAATGAGGACCGTTCAAAGACTGGTCGGTAGAAATTCAGAAAATCAAATAAATATCCAATAAATCATATAAACGGTTCCCACCTGGCCGCTTAATAACTGAACGACCCATAAATAGACCGTCTCACTCATGATGAGACGCTAGTGAAGACGTTGTTATGATAAAAATAGTCCTTCACTAGACAATCCCACTCAAGATGAGACGCTAGTTAAGATGCTAACCTTTCCTGTCTTTAAATGGTCCTTTAATAGGCTGTTCAATTAGTAGCGGTTCACTTGGGACCGTTTAATGAAAATAAGGTCGGTGCAAGAAAACTCAGGTCGGTGCAAGCTCAGAACAAGGTCGGTGCAAGCGAAGGCCCAGTCGGTGCAAGTTCAATATACGGTCTCAACCATACCGCTTATATACTAAACGATCGATCGATAGGCCATTTTTTAAGCAAAAGCAGGTCGGAGCAAACCCAACTCAAGTCGATGCTAGTTTCAAAGGCACGGTCCTCCAAGGACCGTGTACTTAATTGAACGGTCAACCAAAAGGCCGCGTAAAGGTTGGATATTTAAAATCAATAAAATGGGATAAATAAACCCATTCAACCCAAAGATCAATCGAAATCAAGACCCAATAAGCCTATATTCGAGAACAAACTGAGCCAGGGAGGGAGGTACTCATAAAATAAGCCCAAAGACATGCCTGAAAATAGCCCAATGAGTAATGGACAACTCGAGACATCAACAAATGGTGATAAGAGGATTGACCCAACTCATAGGCAAAAAATGGGTGTCAACAGATGCCCCTCCTTAATGTCCTCTTTGCAGGGGAGCGAGCGGAGGGGAAGTGAAAAGCGAAAATGGAACATGGAGATGAAGTGGAAATGAAGCGGAGCGGACCGAAAAGCGGGCGTTAAGGTAAAAGACACCAATTTCTTTGCCAACGAGCTCTAGAAAACTCTGAACCAAACACAAGGAACGATTGGACCAAAACGACAAAAGTCTGGAGGAACTAACTAAACGAAAAGAAAAACACACGATCAACCTCATGGGGGACACAATCCCTCGGACAAATGAGGAGACCGGAGTAAGCAGCAAAAGTAAAGAAACGAGCTAAAACTCCAGACAGGGACCTTCAGTCAATCAAACCAGGTGAACAGACTAGAGAAAACCTTCCAACTCTGAATGGAATAGTTCCTCACACACAAAACCATGAACGCACAATCATCCATCACTGGCGGGACATTTGCAGACAAACCATGGGTCATGAATGCTCAAAAGATGCGTATGACGCATGCTGGGCTAAAATAAAAGAAATTATTAAAACGAATGCAAAGAAATGATAAAATATAAAATACTCAAGAATAATATTGCTAGACTGGGGTAATTAGGGTCAGGCCACTATCCACAACCACGGCGTGCGAGATAGAACCGTCGTCCCCTAATTTTCCCCACCTAACGGCCTATCCGATGATTAAACGCATGTACCTGGTCATCATCGTTTTTGTTAAAGGAGAACATCAGATCCTAGAATACGTGAGCAACCAACTGGTTCTCGAGATAATATAACATAATACCATATAGTAATGCAATAAGGGATATAGGGATAGAAGGCCATACCTGACTTACCTGTGCAGGCGGAACGGCATTTTGAAGTGATGCTGCAAAGGATTCATGAACATAGATTTGTAATATTACATCATGAAATAGTCATTCAAGCCAAAAGGATTAATCGCTTAACCACACAATGTAGCAAGAAGCTTCTCCACAATTATTTTAGCATATAAATAGCTTAACCACAGACCGTAAACGATTCCCTTGGGGCCACTCAATCTTTTATCAATTCGAATATGATCGTGAATTCCACGGCCCATTATAAGACCGTTCAATCAACTGGATAGCCAACCCTTGGCCGTTCGAAGAAGCGCACCGTAAACGGTCTAAAAGGAGACTACTCAAAAATTGCACGGTCTATCGATAGACCGTGTAATTACTGGCGATTTCAAAAAATAAAAAACCCTTCTTCTTACCTTCCTCATTCCCTCCATCGTAACCGATGGAGGAACGCCAACCCAAACGCCCCACTCCATCTCCCCATTTCACTCTCGCATTCCCATTCTCTTCCCCTCGTCACCCCTTTCTTCCATGCGATACAAGCACCAAACCTTGAGACGTGCTGCCCAATAGATGGCCGAGGAGGAGGCTCGGACGCCGCCATCGCCCGTCGATGCTGCGGAGGAAGCTCCACCGCCGGAGGTGACACCGCCGATGGAGGGACACCCACCGCCCGCGCTGGAGGCCGAGGGTTCGCTGGCACTCGTCGGTGGAGGGGAGGAAGATGTTGGGACGGTGCCGGAGGTGACCACGACGCCGGCCGGGAGGGGGCCAAAAATGGACGAGGTAGGCCATCGTAAACCCCCCTATTTCCACTTTTACTCTATGCATGTAGCTAAAAAGGGTAGGGATGGGTCATATGGCCCTATTAGGATCGGTTGGGAGACCCCAAGGGGCCCTCGCCACCGGTGAGCTGGGCTTGAACGCCGTCGGGGGTGACGGCTAAACGACGGTCTTACAGTGACCGCTCAACCAAATAACACGGTTCACATAGAACCGCTCAACAAACACACGGCCCACGGGTGGCCGTTGATTAGAAGATGAACCGACATTGTAACACGGTCAAAGGAGGACCGTGTCTACCCAGGACGGTCCACATTGGCCCGTCCAGAATATGAAACGCTCAAATTAGAACGGTCTACATCAGGCCGTAAAAACTTAGGACGGGCCACTTATTCCGTTCAGAATATGAACATCTAAGGAATAGAACGGTCAGCACCGGACCGTGAACAATTAAAGTGGCCTACCTTAGTCCATTCAGAGCATAAAACACTAGAGATAGAGCGGTTTTCAAGGAACCATGAACAATGTAGAATGGGCCATGTAGGTCCTTTCAGAACATGGAAACGCCTGAGGACAGAACGGCCTCCACGAGACCGCTGATCACCATACGGTTGCACGATAGACCGTGCAAACCCTAACCGACCAGATGCTTGAAAGGGACGGAAGCGGTCAGATGGGGACTGTGGAAATGTAGAACGGCTAGAAGTGGCCCGTTCCAGGGTAGGTGCCAGCCAGTGGATCGGGACCCGAGAGGACTGTGGATAGGGCAGAACGGCCCATAGGGGACCGTGAACCTCGTGGATCATGGGGACGGTTGGGACCCAACTGTTTGAGAGATAAAACGGCTCATATGAGACCGTTAAATGAGTAGAGAGTGAATTATTCAATCAAAATGAAAGATCCTAAAATAAAATGGAATGTTTTAGAATGCATGTAGGGAAAGCGGAGGACTCGGATCTCCTAGCTATAGGTCCGAGCAGTGTATGTTGCACTGCCGGACTTTCAGCGGGAGAGGCTGACGAGCATGGGGTTCTCGGAGTTCCTGAGTATAGAGGTTAGCCGGTTTGACACACCGCTCCTCTACGCTCTGCACGACCGCTGGGACGCAGTGAGTCGCACGTTCCTTTTTCCGTGGGAGCACATGGTCCCCACGTTGGAGGATGTGGTGCGGATCACGGGTCTGCGCGTGCGTGGGTCCCCGGTTAGCGGGAGCACATACCTCGACTACCGAGAGATGGCCCAGGAGCTCCTGGGATTGGGCTTGCTGCACCCAGAGTGGTAGTCCATCACCCTGATCAGAGCGGCGCTCCAGGATAGTTTAGGACTACGCCGAGCTGGGATCGCGACGACGGAGCTGCCCAAGCAGCACCTCTAGAGGTTGATAGAGTGAGTGCAACCACGTGTTGTGGCAGAGCCTGGACTAGAGGCGGACCGGGTGCTGAGGCGATTCCTGACACTCCTCTTCGGACGTTTGTTGTTTGCCACAAGAGCAGACATCATCAGCTGCCGCTTCTTGCCATTGCTTCGGGACCTCGACCACGTGGGCGACTACGTGTGGGGAGCTGCAATCCTCGCGTTTCTTTTTGACACCTTGAGCTCGACCAGCAGACGGACCATGCTTGGCGGGTTCTCCCCTCTTCTCTAGGTACGACTTGACCCTTAGACTTGACCATGCAATACCTATGTGTGTCCTATATGCTGACGTGTAATGTGATGCAGGTGTGGACCTACGTGTGACTACGTGGGCTGGGGAGAGGCGAGGAGACTCACCCTGAGCTTCTACCGATCGCCAGGAGGTGGACCGCTCCTCGAGAGAGCAGAGTCCTTCGGAGATAGGTCCGAGAGCTTCACGACGACATGGACACCCTACCGTACACCTCGGTACGACTCTAAACTCAGACCCTCTTACTTAAATGTAGTTTTACATATTTGTGATGCTGATGTGACTTCCTATCTTGACAGGTGCGGTAGACTCCTTATGCAGATGAGGAGTAGGAGGGCCAGCCCCGGGTCGCAGGGGCCCTCACCTTTTCTGGACGTGATGTGTGGCTTCACTGTATGAATGTAGTGGAGCCACTCCACTTCAGACTAGTGATGAGGACGACGGGCGTCCACCAGCCAGCCGTAGAGTTCTCGGCACCGGAGAAGCCGGGGGAGGGCATGGGGCGACACCCACAAGGCATGGTGATGGTCCTCGACTGGAGGGAGCGAGCTGCTGAGTAGATCACAGATTGGACAACACTCGGGCGGGTTGTGATCGCCCGAGCGGAGAGTGACGCGGCGTACTACACAACGTACGCCAGGCACTACAGGGACCAGGTGTTCCGCGGTGCCCGTCGACCGGTATGACTTCTAAACCCTAATGCCTTTCTATTATGTTTTCTATATGATTATGCACTAAATGTTTGGACTTTCTAAATGCAGATCGACCCCGAGGGGCGGATTGTGGAGTTGCAGGGGCTACTCCACTCCACGATCCAGGAGCGCGACGAGGCCCGACAGGCCCTGACCCTACTGGTGAGTCTTCTAACCCTAAACTCTTAATTATGCAAATGTTTATGATTATGCTTGTGACTGACCTGGAGTTTTGGATGCAGCGTGCCGAGGGGACTCAGGGACAGGGGGCCAACGCTCCTTCCTTTTCCTCGCAGTCTCCCGCAGACTGAGCCGAGCGGGACGCCGAGTTCACACGGATGGTCGCACACGCTGAGGCAGTCGAGGCGGCTCTTGCCGAGAGGGTACGCAACCACTACACTTTACCTTTAATGCTTATGCTTATGTTTATGAAATGCAATTGACTGATCATGAAATGTGCAGACGACCGAGCTGACCGCGTCACTGGGCGAGGCCGCTCAATTGCAGGAGGACGTAGAGCGCTTCCGTGTCGAGGCCGCAGCCTTACGGGCAGACGTGATAGAGGCTCCGCGCCTCTATGCTGAGATGGAGCGTTCCCGCGCGGGGACGGCGGAGACGGAGCTCCTACGGGCTCGGGTGGCGGAGGCAGACCTTTACCGCATCGAGGCAGAGCGGGCTCAGCTAGAGGCGGCCGAGCTGAGAGGCGAGGTCCGGGCATTCAAGAAGATAACCCAAAGTCCAGAGCGTAGCGGGACCCCGAGCGGTAGCACCCACGACACGCACGGTTCCGTTAGGAGTTACTTCACAGGTTCCTCCGGTCACCGGAGGAATGAGGAGGAGGAGCGGCACCGGCGACGCCACGACGAGGCGACCTCAGCGATGCCTCCACCCAAGAGGCATGAGGGTGCTGATGACATTGACAGGGGCCAGGGAGGGAGACAGACCTGACTTTGTACTATGACTTGACTTTTGTACTTATGGTCATGATAGTGATATGTTATGTTATGCTTTTGGTTTGATTATGTATGAATGTATGAATGAATGTGAATGTTTGACACTAACTAACTAACTACGACTACTAACTCGACACGAGTGAGACAGACGCGTGCAAAAGAGAGGCAACATGAGTGAGCGAGTGAGTACGTGAGGGAGCGGGACACGACAAAAGCGAGTGAGAGTGACGACTCTGAGTGGGCGAGAGAGGGACACCAAACTTGAGTGAGAGAGAGAGACGCCGAACAACAAGTGAGAAAGAGACGCTAAACAATGAATGAGAGAGAGACGCCAAACAATGAGTGAGAGAGATGACAACAAACAATGAGTGAGGGAGAGAGACGCCAAACAATGAGTGAGAGAGATGACAACAAATAATGAATGAGGGACAGAGACGCCAAACAATGAGTGAGAGAGATGACAACAAACAATGAGTGAGGGAGAGATACGCAACCACAGTTTGAGCGACACAGGTGCAAACGGGTTAAAAGTAAGGTTTCGGATCTCTAAACGGTCGTCCAAGGGACCGCTCAATCACTTTACACGGCCTTCCCTTAGACCGTTGAAAGAAACTTGGCCAGAACCCACAGATGCAGAAAGACGGTCCATTATTGGCCGCCCAAAGAACAGAACGGTTTATACGTGACCGTGTGCCACATAGAACGGTCTCTTTCCTGACCGCTCCAACTCCAGCACTCGAAGCGTGTAGAAGCTTTCTGAACGGTCTAGATAAGACCGTTTATTGATTAGGGCGGTCTATCGCTAGACCGCTCAATTGCACGCCCTGAGAGTTCGAACGGGACTCTCTTGGAGAGTCCTAAACCGAAGATAGACATGCTAAACCGACCCAAGCTCTATCCTAACCCGATCTAGGCCTATCCTACCTCACTTCTTGTGGGTTTAGGCCTCTAACCAAGCCCTATAAGTAGGAGGGGGCTCTAAATTCGTGACTCACACTTCAACCCTCTTCCCAACCTTGAAGTTCTTGTTTCTCTTCATCAAACCATCATGAAAAGGGCTCTTGAAGGGAGTTCCATGGAGGGAGCAATCTTTGAAGGGCCTAAACTGTCCAGAAAGGAACGTGAAGTGCTCCAACGGCTAACCGCGATCCCACGTCATCTAAGCTCCAGCCCACTGAGAGAGGTAAGTTGCAATAAATTCATTCAATTCAGTTCATTCCATTACTTACATATTCTTCCTCTCTTTCTCCCTCTTCCTTTCTTTTCCTCTAGCTTCTTCCTGGCTCCAGGTGCTACTCCTCCTTAAAGTGGATGGCTCCGATGATCTGTGCGTTGCCCCTAGCAGTGACATCTATCCTGAAGTCTTGGCACCTACACCCACTCTTGGTACTAGGCCAAAACTATCCGAAGCTATCCTTAGACTGGCATAGCATCTCAGCCCTGGTAGAAATCTTGCATCCTCAGACTCATACGTTCATTTTCCCATCTTTTGAGGCCACTATCCTACTAGAGGAGGTAGAGACCCACTTCCCTTTCCCTAGGTCCAAGGCGGGCGAGGAGGACTTAGTGTGTCATACCGTTGCCCCTATAGACTCTAGCCTTATCTTGGGAGAGTTCATACCTGACAGCAAGGGCATCCGCACCTTCATAGGCCCACACCAGATCCATCTCCTTCCCCTTAGCCAGTGGGTGGTTGCTCATTGTAAGAATAAATGCGGATGGCATGAGGCCATAGCTAAAGCCGTGTCTATTTGCTTGTGCGGGGCCATCCTGTTCCCCTCTGCCGACCATGTGTTAGATATTCATATCCTTAGAACCATTAGTGATCTGTGGCAGAGTCTTTCTATTTCCCAGGCCGTCCTCGCTTACTTGTATGAAGGCCTTAGTTCTGCAGCTTTAGGAGGTCCACTCTTCGGCTCCATGATACTTCTAGAGTGCTGGATGGGTGTCAGGATGAAATTCATTCATAAGGAGGATGTCACTTCAGCCAGTCGGATCTTCGGGAGCCATCCACTGTTCTTCATAGGTGGTGCCTTCAGGTTTTCTCCACAGGTAGAGTGCAGGACAGTAGAAAAGAAGACCAGAGACTAGTGGCGACTGCACATCAACAGATTGCCCCTGGATTGGTTCGTGATGTGCCCTGACTTCCTCCACGGCACCACTGTCAGGCTACTTAGGAGGCCAGGCTTGGATCTGAGGCTCGTGAGCGACACTACACTGGCAATGTATAGCCCGCATCGGTGCTACCTACAGGTTGGACTACCCAAGACCGTACTACCAGCACTACCCCACCTTCCTGCACTACAGGCGGGGAGGATCGGGACGGAGGAGGATGGCAAGCGGTCAGGAGTGCCCTGATCATGTGGGAGGTGAGCAGGGTGCTTACCCTTCCAGCGAAGGTTGCAGAGGCTCCAGAGACGCGCCAGGCTTATGTTAGAGAGCTGAGAGAGATACGTCCTCGCGGGGATGCCCAGCAGAGGATCGAGTGATTTTTCTTCTTTCATGATGTTCTCTTATGTTAGAACTTTGAGATGGATTGGTTTGAATGAATAAAGCTTGAGTTTTGGCCTTTTCTTACATGTGATTGAGTGATTTTGGGATATGATCTCAGAATGATCACTGCCACACACATACCGCTTGGTAGGATAAATGGTTAGAGACTAACCGTGCAAGGAATGGAACGGCAAGCCCGAGGCCGTGTGTTAGATCAACAGTAGAGTTGAGAACAGGGAATTGAACGGCTTATAGATGGGCCGTGAACATGGTAAAACGGTCAAAAATATGCCGTTTACATCTTTGAATGGTCTAGTGAGGACCGTAGATCCTTAGAGTAGCTGGAGATTTGAACGGTCTGAATTAAGCCGCGTGGGTTATTGAATGGTCCGAGATCGGTCGTTGGAAGGAATGAAACGGTCGCTAGGTGACAGTTCAGTGACAGAAGTGCTGACCTCTAACTTCAACCTGCCCCTGCACACACACAAATAAAGAGACAAATTAAATCTGTTTTAGGCTTAACCCCTTGCTTGTAGCAAGTTAGGAAATGACCAGTTCTTGATTTTTGGTCAAGGGGGAAAGCCTTATCAAATAGGCAGATAACATGAAAGAAAAATGAATGCAATGCATGCCATGAATGCAGATGATGATGAGAATCTTTTCGTGGTTTTGAACATATTCAATTTTTTAGATTTTGAGAGATTTGATTTTTTTGGTTTTGAAATATCTGATTTTTTGGATTTTGAAATATTTAATTTTTTTGGATTTTAAAATATTTTTTTAGGTTTTGAAATATTTGATTTTTTTGATTTTGAAGTATTTGATTTTTTTTTGATTTTGAAATATTTGATTTTTTAGATTTTGAAGTATTTGATTTTTTGGATTTTGAAGCCAGCTCAAACCCTCACGACGGGGAACCTCATATCTCATTAGGGGTTTCCTGGGTTCAACGTGCGTTATAAATGACCGGCCATGGCCGGGGTCCGATTCTGCTTAACGGTGCCTCTACCGAAGCCATACCCGGGGTAGGATCAATTCCTTGGAAAAATGAAAAGAATTTGATAGAAAAGCCGGCAACAGGTATAGAGGTTTTTAGGGCTTGAGTTCTTCTCACGACAACCATTTTCAAAGAATTTGATCTGTTGCACCGAGACTTTGTGTCCGTCATCGAACCTATATCCGCTCTAGGCACGCATACGACCGTGTTCATAACATCCCGCGGGAAAACTGTACTGCCACTCTTGCCATGCCTAGTTTCATTATTTTGGGGTCATTTAGACTTTTGAGCTTCGAGCTTTGGATGAGCTTTTAGCTTTGTCTTTGATTTTGCCCCTTTTCTTTTGTTTCTTTTTGCTCTCATAATTACAGAATAAGGTCATAACAGACTGCCCCTCTTTGAGACCTCTTTTTTTTATCGGGGTGTCTAGATCAGTTCTCACCCCCTTATTCACCACTTGCCCCTATTTTCAGTCGAGAGAGGAGAAAAATAAGGATTTTCACTTTCCCTTAAGCATGGCCAAGGGAGAGACGGTGTTGCGTAAAAGGGGAAAATCGAACCACAGGGGGTCGTGTAGTGTGTGAATGTTGAACCAGGGATCTCCCTTCGTGATCAAGTGGAGGAACCGGGGATCTCCCTTCGTGTATGGATAAAAATGTTTTAAATATAACCCATTCCACGGATATGGAAATTCTTCACCCTCCGCGTTAACTAGATAGTACGCGTAACCAGGATAGACTTCTTTAACTATAAACGGCCTTTCCCAATTAGGCTGTAGCTTAGACCTAGGACCCGCTGTCACGCCCCGAGCCTTTATTACAGCGGAAGACTCGCTCAGGGAGAGCGAACAGCCGGCATGGTAAGCCTCTTGCAAGCAAGAATCAATCAGAGCGCAAGACAATCACAACCAGTAAATGCAATTGCACAAGATTTAATCAAACTTCAACTTTATTTCATAATGCTCAATATTCAAGATACAATCACTAATTTGATTTCCATTCTACTAGACTCAAGAAATAGGAAAATTACATTGACTCAATCTAGACACTTTAACTTCCTAAGTCTTCACTCTCATCTTTATAACACTTTCACTCGCTTCCGGACCCGCTACTAGTGTAGCCCGAATCCGAATCCGAACTATTTCCATCTCCTGAAAAATATTGGAAAATAGATCATGAGCACACTTACCTAGTAGGTATCTTCGCATCAACATGAAGACACTATTTAAGTAATTATCATTTTTGCTCTAAAGAAATAAGGTAAGACCATGTGAATGCGAATCAATCATGCGATCAAATCAATAGAAACAAGATAACCATTTAAGATAGAATGATCAAGAATGAGCTAGCAAGAATATAACAAAAACATGATATTGGCCTTCCATGAACAAGAATGTAACGAGATTGTACTAGGAAGCCACATATTCCTCACTTTAGCATCTTATGCTTAAGAGCAAGTGCTTCGTGAATTTCTGTGGAATATCAAGCAAGAATGTCATGTTGTGCCGTGGATCTTCACTAATTTATAGAAATAGTACTCCCAGCGCAATGCGACGCCAGTAGCATCATACCCCATGGTTTATAAAATAGTATGTTTCCGGCAATCAACCGAGGGGACTAGCATAGAGCCCCTGAACACAATCAGTGCTCGATCGCATCTTCAGTTTTAAATTAAGCTACTTCCACGCAGTATAACAGTAACGTATGGCCAAGAATATAGCACTTCCAATAATTCCATGATAACTAAAATCAATGAATGAATGCTTCAACATAAGAATGTAGGAGTCAAGAAATAGACTTTAAACAATGTCATGCTCATAGAAATAAATCGACAGCATAACGGTATTTTCCTTAACTTCCATTTCTTTTAGATCAATTTAAGCAATATGACAAGTTCTAGATCATCAAGGTTTGTCTAGAATCATTGGAATATCAACCCTTGGTCAAACCTTGGGTTAACATAAACAAGCTATTTAACGGTCATTTGCTGGTGTAACGCGCCAGTAATATGCCGTTACAGTGATCCGAGACCAGAAGGATAAAAAAATAGATCCAGAGGAATGTGACGGTCTGGCACTGGGCCGTTACGTAACCTGACGGTCCAGTTCAAGGCCGTTACATTTCAAGAATCAAAAACCATGATAGAGTGTTCTAATTAATGGGCTTTCATTAGTACAACTAACTCGGCGTCCTAGTGGGAATCTCAGGCTCGCGGAGAATTACGGAGGCCTTGAAATAATAATTTCCTAGTCCATTGGAAGGAATATCCAATAGAGAGGTCCTCATGTCCAAGATGGTGTTCCTATAGTGCAAAGTGTGAACTAATGACAACATACCGGAATATGTGCCATGTACTTATAGAATTGACTCTATTAACAAAGAGAGACATGTATAATCGAAGTAAAAATCATGGTGAACTCCGTCAATACGTCCTCTAAAAGTCATGCTTTATAACACAAGACTATAGAATTTGGCATGAAATTAACATATCCTTAAAATATCATTAAGATATCAAAACATGCAATACCTATCATGCACAATCAGGTATCCTAAAAATCATATAATCAGGTTAAAACTTAAGTAACTATGCTTAATCAATAAATAATATTGGCAAGTTATTTTCTGTCTTAGGTTTGACAGAACGCAGGATATAACGGTCTTAAGAGGGGGAGTCACAGTGAAAGTGACGGTCATGATCAAGCCGTTACTTGAATGTAACGCGTCTGTCCAAGCGCGTTAGAAACATCCGTGCAATTCAAATACTACAGAGTTTGTAACGGTCTGTAGTAGGGCCGTTACTTGAAAGTGACGGTTCTATGCTAGTGCGTTACAGTATCTTCTAACAGAAAACAATCATAGAAACTAAGAGATCAACTCACATCATGTCTTTTATCAAAACATGATGAGTTTCTAGTCATGTTAACGATGTAAGGCCATCTACATGCATAGGTAATCATGAATAGATGAATAGTCATGTTTTAATTTCTTAATTTGGCTAAGAGGTGCATGATGTGCATAGAAAAAATAAAACATGAAATCAATGCTCTATAATGTATGGAATTCAATCAAACCAGAGGGCTTTTAGTCATATCATGCTGTTTTTGCCGTTCATGAGATAACCTACCTCTTACTTAGACTGTAGTTTCTGAATTTGGTTGAGAACCCTGCCCTAGATCCCTTCCTTCTCTTGTAACTTTTTCAGCAACTTCTTTAGGCTCTAACTCCACGCCCTCTTGACCTAAAGATGTGAAATTCGGAGGGGAGTTAGTCTAAAGTATTGTAAACAAATTATTCTAAAGAACTTACCTGAGATAATGACTCCTTACCTTGCTTCCTTAGGCCCAAAAAGTAAGGGTCGCATAGTTCAGAACTATGCCCTATTTATAGAGTTTAGGCTAGGGTTTGAGGATTAGATCGAGTTTAGAGTCCTTATTTCATCAAATCCTAATCTCTAAGAGTCCTTAGAGTTTTTACAATCCTTCCCAAGTCGATCCATAGTGGATAAGAACATCAAGTTCCAATCTTTTCATGAGTCCCTTCACTTACGGAACTAACAGGATGTAACGGTCGGGTGCCCATGCGTTACATGGCTTTGGCGATCTTACGATAGACCGTTACAGTCATCGTAGCTTAGAGTTTCAATTTATAAAACCTCTTTTGTTAATTATCTAAATAATTATCTTATATTATTAGTATTTATCCTTAATATCAGTGGATAGGCTTAAATACCTTCTAGAATATGGGCCAAACTTAATGGGCCTGGTCTTAAAACCTTTTGGACTTCAATTAAGTGGGTTGGGTTAATTGATTAACACAATTTTGGCCTTATATTGATATTTTAGCCCAATTAATGTTAGAATATTATTTAAATAACTAGGAATTACTTTTATAAATTTTGGGGCTCTACACCCTCCCCCACTTAGAAGAATTTGGTCCCCAAATTTAATTCATGGATTGAGGAGAGTGTACTTACAATTAAATAATTCTGGGAATCTTTTCTTCATAGCTGATTCGATTTCCCATGTTGCTTCATAAGGCCATGCTTTCTTCCATTGAACCTTAACCATAGGAATGACCTTATTTCTGAGTTGACGTACTTCTCGTTCCAAAATCTTCATTGACGTTTGTTCATATGTCAAGTCCTTCTGAATCTCTAGATTGTCATAAGTGATAATGTGATCTGGATCATACACATACTTCTTCAGCATCGAGACGTGAAATACGTCATGAACTCCTGCTAACTGTGGTGGCAAAGCTAATTTATAAGCCACTTCACCGATCCTTTCGAGGATTTCAAATGGACCGATAAATCTTGGAGTTAGCTTTCCTTTAATGCCAAATCTTCGAATACCAAGACCCGGAGAAACCTTTAGATATACATGTTCTCCTACTTGAAATTCCAAGTCGCGCCTTCAATTGTCAGCATAAGATTTCTGCCTATCTTGTGCCATTTTCATCCTTTCCTGAATGAGCTTGATTTTCTCTGTAGAATCCCTGATTAAATCGGGGCCTAGAAATTGCCTTTCCCCTATTTCATTCCAACATATTGGTGATCGACAACTTTTCCTATATAGAGCTTCAAAATGTGCCATTTGTATGCTTGCTTGATAGTTGTTGTTATATGCAAATTCTACCAAAGGCAAGTGATCATGCCAACTTCCTCCAAAATCAATGACACAAGCCCTGAGCATATCTTCTACCACTTGATTTATCCTTTCTGTTTGACCATCAGTTTGTGGATGGAAAGCGGTGCTAAAATTCAATCTAGTCCAAGTGAATGTTGTAGGCTCTTCCAGAATTATGATGTGAATCGGGGATCTCTATCTGATACAATAGCGACAGGGACTCCATGTAACTTGACAATTTCTTTTATGTATAGTGCTGCTAGAATATCTACAGACCATCGACTTTTTATTGGTATGAAATGTGCAGATTTAGTCAATTGGTCTATAATTACCCATATTCCATCGTGTCCACCTCTTGTCTTAGGTAGTCCCATAATGAAATCCATTCCTATGCTCTCCCATTTCCATTCCGGGATACTTAAGGGATGTAATTTACCTGCGGGTCTGAAATGTTCCGCCTTCACTTGTTGACATGTGAGACACCGAGATACGAAGTCAGCTACTTCCTTATTCATATTGGGCCACCAAAAGTTTCTTTTGAGATCCTGATACATTTTTGTACCTCTTGGATGAATGGTATACTTTGATTTATGTGCTTCTTCTAAGATCAATTTCTTTGTATCTTCATGATCGGGTATACACATTCGGCCTATGAATAGCATTCTTCCATCTTTGGATATAGAAAAATCTGGTCTTTGTTCAATATTGGCCTTAATTTCTAGTAAAATTGGGTCCTCCTCTTGTAACTTGGCCAAATCCTCAATCAATGTTGGTTGAGCTCGGATATTTGCCATGAAACAATTATCTTCCTTAATGTCAACATCTAGATTCAATTGAGCAAATTGAGGAACAAGGTTAGTCATACTAATCATGAGACTTGATAACATACCCATTGGTTTTCTGCTAAGTGCATCTGCTACAGCATTTGCCTTGCCAGGGTGATATTGAATAGCGAAATCGAAGTCTTTAAGATATTCCAACCATCTCCTCTGCCTCATGTTAAGCTCTTTATGAGAAAATAAATATTTCAAACTCTTGTGGTCTGTGTAGATCGTGAACTTTTCTCCATAAAGATAATGACGCCAAATTTTCAAGGCGAAAATAACCGCTGCTAATTCCAAATCATGTACAGGATAATTTTCTTCATGACGTTTCAATTGTCTTGAAGAATAGCAAATCACCTTTCCATCTTGCATAAGGACACATCCTAAGCCAATTCAGATGCATCCGTATATACTTCAAATCCAGCACCCTCTATTGGTAATGACAAAACATGGGCTGTTGTAAGATGATTCTTAAGATTTTGAAAACTCTTTTCATAGTCCTTCGACCAGATAAAATGATTTTCTTTTCTGGTAAGTCTAGTTAAAGGAACCGCGATCTTTGAAAAGTCCTTTATGAATCTTCTATAATAACCTGCTAGACCAAAAAAGCTTCTAACTTCAGATATAGTCGTTGGTCGGCTCCAATCTCTGACAGCTTCTACCTTAGAAGGATCCACAACAATACCTTCTTTTGAAATAATGTGGCCTACGAATGAGACTTCATTGAGCCAGAATTCACACTTATTGAGTTTGGCATATAGCTTATGTTCTCTAAGTGTTTGCAAAGCTATCCTTAGATGTTCTTCATGTTCTTCTTTTATCTTGGAGTATATCAGGATATCATCGATGAAGACGACAATGAACTGATCTAAATATGGCTGGAAGACACTGTTCATAAGTTGCATGAATGCTGCTGGGGCATTAGTTAACCCAAACGGCATTACCACGAATTCATAGTGGCCATAACGACTTCGAAAAGTTGATTTGTAAATATCCTCTTCTTTGATTCTAAGCTGATGATAACCTGATCTTAGGTCAATCTTAGAAAAATATTCTACTCCCGAAAGCTGATCGAAGAGCTCATTAATACGCGACAATGGGTATTTGTTCTTGATTGTAAGTTGATTCAATCGCCGGTAGTCAATGCATAACCTGAGAGAACCATCCTTCTTCTTGACAAATAGAACTGGCGCACCCCAAGGGGATGTGCTAGGTTTGATAAAACCCTTGTCTAGAAGTTCCTGTAATTGCTTCTTTAATTCCTTGAGTTCTGTGGGAGACATCCTGTAAGGGCTATAGAAACAGGTGCCGCACCTGGAATGAGTTCGATGGTAAAGTTTACTTCCCTCTCGGGCGGTAAATTAGGTAGTTCAGATGGGAACACGTCGGGAATTCATTTGCAATAGGAATGTTTGCTAGGATAATTTCTTAGATTCGGTGACAATGACAGAAGCAAAAAAAACTTCACATCATTTTGAGATAAGTTTGCAGGTGTGTAGAGAAGATATAATGGTAGGATGCTTCTTGTATTTGATGCCAAGAAAGGAAAATCTTGGAAGACCGGGCTTTCGGAAAGATATAATCCTATTTCGGCAGTTGATGTAAGCATCATGGTCTACAAGCCAATCTACCCCTAAAATGGCATCGTATCCTTTCATGTCAAGGCATACTAAGTTGGCGGGGAGATTGTGTCCTTCTACCACTACCTCACAATCAGGATAATAGTTGGTAAGCTTAGTTCCCGATCCTAAAGGTGTAGTAATAGCGAGATCTGAAGGTAGGGGAACTGATGCAGTTGGTAAGGTTTTTACAAAAGTGGTGGAGATAAAAGAATGAGAAGCACCAGTATCAAATAGCATGAATGCAGGACGAGAACAGATTTGAAGAGTACCTTCCATGAGCCCATCATTTTGATCCTTGGGCGCTTCTTCTTCATCTATAACTGCATTGAGGCGAGCCTGCCTCCTACGTCCTCCATTATTTGGTTGGTCTTTCATAAGGGGGCAATCTGGCACACGATGCTCCCTACTCCCACAGCGCAAATAAGCACCTAGGCGCTTCCAGTATTCTTTAGCCGAGTGGCCGAATTTCTCACAAAAGGTGCACGCCGAGGCGACTTGCTCCTTTTCTTCCTTCACCTTTTTACTACTCTTTTGAGAACTTCCACCGTTCCCGTTCCTTGATCTTTTCTTATTATCACGGCTTTTGTATGGTTCCGTGATACTGAACTTCTCCTTCTTATAATGCCAATCAGAGCGCCGGCTAGATTCTTCTCCCTTTCCTTTCAACCTTTCGACCTTCTCTAAGGTCCTCTTGCATAAATATGCCCTTTGAACCATCTCCGCATAAGTGCGGATATTCTGTGTCCCAAGTTGTTGAATGAAACCGGGCCGTAACCCGTCCATAAATCGGTTTACTTTTAATAAGTCTGTACTAATCAAATGTGGTGCATACGGTGCTAGCCTTGAAAACTGTAACTCATATTCTGCCACAGACATCATCCCTTGACGAAGGGAGGCAAACTCCATAGCCTTCCTTTCCTTTACATGCTCGGAGAAATATTTGGCATGGAATAAAGTGAGAAAAACATTCCATGTATGTGGCGCATCGGCTGGAGGTGTCGGAACCGATTTCCACCAAGTGCAAGCATCCTTGTTTAATTGGAACGTAGCTAGACGGACTTTCTCTTGATCAGTGCATTGAATAACATCAAATATCCTATTCATCTCGTCGATCCAATTTTCTGCTTCGTCTGGATTGGAAAATCCATAGAAACGTGGAGGATTTAGACTTCGAAAATTGCGATGAAGGTCTCCTGCCCTTGCCCCCGCACCACCTTGTGCTATAGTTTGCAGTGCCTGGGTGAGGCCAGCAACAATTTGTTGCATACCGTCCCAATCTACGTGATGAGCCATGATAAGAATAATAAGGTACCTGAGAGAAAATAACAACTTGTTATTTCTCATGAATATTGGAATAAGCATAATAAATCTTAAACTAATTAGCTATCTTATCCCGGGCTCTACCCAATTCTCACATGGGTACGGAAATTTTCTTCCTTAGTTCATAGGTATGGGTCCTTAACCTTTGACTTATCCTATGACATGACTCCTTCCCTAAGTCCTGAGACTTAGGCTCTGATACCAACTTAACTGTCACGCCCCGAGCCTTTATTACAGCGGAAGACTCGCTCGGGGAGCGCGAACAGCCGGCATGGTAAGCCTCTTGCAAGCAAGAATCAATCAGAGCGCAAGACAATCACAACTAGTAAATGCAATTGCACAAGATTTAATCAAACTTCAACTTTATTTCATAATGCTCAATATTCAAGATACAATCACTAATTTGATTTCCATTCTACGAGACTCAATAAATAGGAAAATTACATTGACTCAATCTAGACACTTTAACTTCCTAAGTCTTCACTCTCATCTTTATAACACTTTCACTCGCTTCCGACCCGCTACTAGTATAGCCCGAATCGAATCCGAACTATTTCCATCTCTGAAAAATATTAGAAAATAGGTCATGAGCACACTTGCCCAATAGGTATCTTCGCATCAACATGAAGGCACTATTTAAGTAATTATCATTTTTGCTCTAAAGAAATAAGGTAAGACCATGCGAATGCGAATCAATCATGCGATCAAATCAATAGAAACAAGATAACCATTTAAGATAGAATGATCAAGAATGAGCTAGCAAGAATATAACAAGAACATGATATTGGCCTTCCATGAACAAGAATGTAACGAGATTGTACTAGCAAGCCACATATTCCTCACTTTAGCATCTTATGCTTAAGAGCAAGTGCTTCGTGAATTTCTGTGGAATATCAAGCAAGAATTTCATGTTGTGCCGTGGATCTTCACTTATTTATAGAAATAGTACTCCCAGCGTAATGCGATGCCAGTAGCATCATACCCCATGGTTTATAAAATAGTATGTTTCCGACAATCAACTGAGGGGACTAGCATAGAGCCCTTGAACACAATCAGTGCTCGATCGCATCTTCAATTATAAATTAAGCTACTTCCATGCAGTATAACAGTAACGTATGGCCAAGAATATAGCACTTCCAATAATTCCATGATAACTAAAATCAATGAATGAATGCTTCAACATAAGAATGTAGGAGTCAAGAAATAGACTTTAAACAATGTCATGCTCATAGAAATAAATCGACAGCATAACGGTATTTTCCTTAACTTCCATTTCTTTTAGATCAATTTAAGTAATATGACAAGTTCTAGATCATCAAGGTTTGTCTAGAATCATTGGAATATCAACCCTTGGTCAAACCTTGGGTTAACATAAACAAGCTATTTAACGGTCATTTGCTGGGCCGTTACATTATGTAACGCGTCAGTAATATGCCGTTACAGTGATCCGAGACCAGAAGGATAAAAAAATAGACCCAGAGGAATGTGACGGTCTGGCACTGGGCCGTTACGTAGCCTGACAGTCCAGTTCAAGGCCATTACATTTCAAGAATCAAAAACCATGATAGAGTGTTCTAATTAATGGGCTTTCATTGGTACAACCAACTCGGCGTCCTAGTGGGAATCCCAGGCTCGTGGAGAATTACGGAGGCCTTGAAACAATGATTTCCTAGTCCATTGGAAGGAATATCCAATAGAGAGGTCCTCATGTCCAAGATGGTGTTCCTATAGTGTAAAGTGTGAACTAATGACAACATACCGGAATATGTGCCATGTTCTTATAGAATTGACTCTATTAACAAAGAGAGACATGTATAATCGAAGTAAAAATCATGGTGAACTCCGTCAATACGTCTAAAAGTCATGCTTTATAATACAAGACTATAGAATTTTGGCATGAAATTAACATATCCTTAAAATATCATTAAGATATCAAAACATGAAATACCTATCATGCACAATCAGGTATCCTAAAAATCATATAATCAGGTTAAAACTTAAGTAACTATGCTTAATCAATAAATAATATTGGCAAGTTATTTTCTGTCTTAGGGTTGACAGAACGTAGGATATAACGGTCTTAAGAGGGGGCGTCACAGTGAAAGTGACGGTCATGATCAAGCCGTTACTTGAATGTAACGCGTCTGTCCAAGCGCGTTAGAAACATCCGTGCAATTCAAATACTACAGAGTTTGTAACGGTCTGTAGTAGGGCCGTTACTTGAAAGTGACGGTCCTATGCTAGTGCGTTACAGTATCTGCTAACAGAAAATAATCATAGAAACTAAGAGATCAACTCACATCATGTCTTTTATCAAAACATGATGAGTTTCTTGTCATGTTAAAGAAGTAAGGCCATCTACATGCATAGGTAATCATGAATAGATGAATAGTCATGTTTTAATTTCTTAATTTGGCTAAGAGGTGCATGATGTGCATAGAGCAAATAAAACATGAAATCAATGCTCTATAATGCATGGAATTCAATCAAACCAGAGGGCTTTTAGTCCTATCATGCTGTTTTTGCCGTTCATGAGATAACCTACCTCTTACTTAGACTGTAGTTTCTGAATTTGGTTGAGAACCCTGCCCTAGATCCCTTCCTTCTCTTGTAACTTTTTCAGCAACTTCTTTAGGCTCTAACTCCACGCCCTCTTTTCCTAAAGATGTGCAATTCGGAGGGGAGTTAGTCTAAAGTATTATAAATAAATTATTCTAAAGAACTTACCTGAGATAATGACTCCTTACCTTGCTTCCTAACGCCCAAAAAGTAAGGGTCACACTGTTCAGAACTATGCCCTATTTATAGAGTTTAGGCTAGGGTTTGAGGATTAGATCGAGTTTAGAGTCCTTATTCATCAAATCCTAATCTCTAAGAGTCCTTAGAGTTTTTACAATCCTTCCCAAGTCGATCCATAGTGGATAAGAACATCAAGTTCCAATCTTTTCATAAGTCCCTTCACTTACGGAACTAACAGGATGTAACGGTCGAGTGCCCATGCATTACATGGCTGTGGCGGTCTTACGATAGACCGTTACAGTCATCGTAGCTTAGAGTTTCAATTTATAAAAACTCTTTTGTTAATTATCTAAATAATTATCTTATTTTATTAGTATTTATCCTTAATATCCGTGGATAGGCTTAAATACCTTCTAGAATATGGGCCAAACTTAATGGGCCTGGTCTTAAAACCGTTTGGACTTCAATTAAGTGGGTTGGGTTAATTGATTAACACAATTTTGGCCTTATATTGATATTTTAGCCCAATTAATGCTTGAATATTATTTAAATAACTAGGAATTACTTTTATAAATTTTGGGGCTCTACACCTGCTAATCTGATAAATTTGCGTTTCAAAACCATGTTACCCGCTTAAAATTTTCTTTTAATAACTTTCTTTTGAAAATGCCGCGAGACACATTTTTGATAAACCGAGACGTGATTGGCCACGTTAAGCCTCTTCTCATCTAAGAGTTCCAGTTGTACTAGCAACGCCTCTCGACGTTCGTCGAGATTAAGTTCTTTGTCCAGCTGCACTCTTAGGGAATGGATCAAGATCTTGTACGGGAGTACCACCTCCATCCCATAGGTGAGAGCAAAAGGAGTTTGCCCCATGGGAGTACCGATGGAGGTGCGATAAGCCCATAGAGCTTCTATTAATTTGTCAGCCCAATCAGCAAATTTATGTGACTCGCATGTTTTCTTAATAATTTTAAGAAGGGTTTTGTTCGTGGCCTCGGCTTGGCCATTACTTTGAGGGTAGTATGGTGATGAATGATGCAAAGAAATATTAATTTTCTTACAGAGGTCCCGGAGTTCTTGAGACATGAATTGAGGCCCATTGTCGGTGACGATATCACTTGGCACTCCAGACCACGAGATGATGTTCTTGAGGATGAAGCGGCATACTGTGGTGACTTTGATTTCCGCATAAGCTTCAGCTTCCACCCACTTGGTGAAGTACTCAGTAGAAGTCAGAATGAAGGACTTTTGTTTGACTTGAGAGTTCGGATCACCTGGCGGGCCTATAATATCAAAAGCCCACATGGAGAATGGCCAAGGAGCAGAAAGAGGATGGAGAGTGGAAGTCGGAGCATGAATCTTGTCGGCATGAAGCTGGCACTGAAGACACCTACGGACATAGGTGGAGCAGTCTTCTTCTAGGGTTGGCCAGTAATAGCCCTACCTAAGAATCTTCTTGGCCAACGCCTGTCCATTAACGTGTCCTCCGCACTCACTTGCATGAGCTGCTTCTACTACCTTCCAAGCCTCATCGTCATCCAGACATCTCATGAGAACTCCATTAAGAGATTGCCTATATAATTCTCTTGCAATGATTGTGTATCTGACGGCGACTCTTCTGATGGCCTTGCACTGCTCGTCATTGGCCGTTTCTGGAAAGGATCCATCCCTGTAATACTGCTCTATCTCGTGGTACCACGGCAGTTCTTCTTCTTCTATGATTTCCTCAAGCTCAGTCAATGAGACTTCTTTCAAATCTTCCCTCCCCGCTTTCCTTTCTACAGACTTCCTAAGGTTGTCAAACCAGGGATCCTGAAGAGAAGGAGCGTCTAACCGCTGGACCACAATGGTCTCAGTGGTGCGACTGAGGGGGAAGGACAGAGAAGAAGCAAGGGATGCAAGTGGATCGGCCAAGATGTTCTGAGAACGAGGATTGTGAATAAAGATTAACTTGCAGAATTGCCTAGCCAAGAGCATGTCCAAATCCTGATAAGGTTTGAGTTTGGGGTCACGGGTGCGGTAAGTGGAAAGAACTTGATGCAGCACCAATTAAGAGTCTCCTATGATGTTTAGGTATCCCACGCCCATGAGGTAGGCGTGCTTCAGTCCTGCAAGGAGAGCCTCATACTCGGCTATTTTATTCGTGGCAGCAAAAGAGAGCTGGTAAGCGATGGGGATGGCTACTCCTTCCGGAGTGAGGAGGACAGCGCCGATTCCACAGCCCTGAGAATTGAGAGCACCGTCGAAATGAAGAGACCAGAAGGGAAGATGAGTGAGTACAGCCAAGTGTTCATCAGGAAACTCGTCCTGAATCGAATCAGTGCGAGGGATAGGAGAATGAGCAAGATGTTCAGCAATCGCGTATCCCTTGATCACTTTCTAGACAACGAAGGTGATATCAAATTAAAAAAGAAAGCTCTGCCAGCGAGCTAATATGTTAGAAAGGACAGGTTTCTCTAAGAGGTAACGAATTGGGTCCATTCTGGAGATCAACTTAACTTCATGGGAAAGGAAATAATGTTTGAGTTTCTGAGCTACCCATACTAACGCTGCGCAGGTCTTCTCCATGGCAGTATACTTAGATTCAGCAGGATTAAACAACCTCGAGAGATAGTATGCTGCCCTTTCCCTTCCTTCATCATCCACTTGAGCCTGGACAGCTCCTAGGGAGTCCTCAATAACAGAAATGTATAGGATGAGGGGTTTCCCAGGGACGGGTGGTTCTAGAACCGGGGGATTAGACAGATAAACCTTAAGATCCTCGTAGGCCTTTTGACACTGTTCATTCCATTCAAATTTGGCCCTCACCTTCAACAGTTCATAGAATGGGTGGCACCTTTGCGAATGTTGAGATATAAACCTCCGAATGAATTGTAAGCACCCAATCAAACCTCAAAGCTCGGTGATGTTCTTTGGCGGTGGCATTTCTGCAACGGCCTTTGCTTTGTTCGGATCAATCTGAATCCCCCGCTTACTAACTATGAACCCTAGCAATTTCCCCGATGCAACTCCAAATACACATTTCCTTGGATTCATTTTCAGTATGTACTCCCTAGCCCTTTGCAACACCTTGGCTAGAATGACAGGGTGTTCCTCTTTTGTCCTTGACTTCACCAGAATATCATCAACGTAGGCTTCCATATACACATGCATCATGTCGTGGAAGATAGCCATCATTGCCCATTGATATGTGGCACCTGCATTCTTCAATCCAAATAGCATAACGACATAATAGTACGTGCCCCAGGGCATGGTGAAAGAGGTCTTCTCTTGGTCCTCGGGAGCAAGACGGATTTGATTATAACCAGAGTATCCATCCATAAATGAGAGGGCCTCATACCCAGCCGTGTTATCTACTAACACATCGATGTGAGGAAGCGGAAAATCATCTTTCGGACATGCCTTATTTAAGTCCCTGAAATCAATACAAATCTGAATTTTTCCATCCTTTTTCATTACTGGGACTATATTTGCCACCCATAACTCTAATAAACTTGGCCTTATATAATTTATCGACTTCCTCCTTGATCCTTAAGGCCATTTGAGGGTGGAACCTTCTCGCTCTTTGCTTAACGGGTGTTGCCCCTAGTTTAAGAATATATCGATATTCAACCAGAGCGGGGTCAAGACCCAGCATGTCCTCATAGGACCAGGTAAAGGAATTGCTATACTCCCTCAAAACCTTAATCAGCTCCTCTTCAACTTGAGGAGAGAGATTAGCGGAAATAATTATGGGCCTGGAGTCCTCTTCGGTTCCAAGATTGATTTCTTTGGTGGGCTCATCCACTGCCGTCGACGGTTCATCGAACGTTTTCAAACTTTGTGCACATAGATCGGCAATGTCCTCCACATCACTTTCCTCATCATCGGCTGGGTCCTTCTCATCTATGATTTCATACACACCTAATCCGTCATTACTCCATACCCCGTCTATTTCCTCATCATCTTCTAAGACTATTGCGGTCTCTACAAACTCAAGGCATTCGAGAAGGGCATGACATATTTGAGCTAAATCTTGCAGAAACCTATCTAGAATGGATTTGGAATGATGCATCACAGGGTGCGCCGCGGACGTGGACGGACTGACAACACTAGAGCTAGACTCTACCCCAACCGACTCAACTAACCTAGGAGATTCTGCACACTGTACATCTAACCTAGGAGATAAGAAATCTATAGGGAAAGAAGCAGGGGTTTCATGCCCCTGGGAAGATGGACAGAACAGAGCGTAATCCTCTATTGAAACCTCCATTTTAAAATTGGTGTTTTTTTTGGAGGTCGGAGGAAATCATGAAGCAAGAGGGACCAGAGGAGGAAGGAGGAGGAGAAAGTTACATGGGGAATAGAGAGGGGAAGATACAGTCGAAAAAGGGGTCGGAAGATGAAAACCACATCTCGTGGAGTTCGACAGTGGGGAGGGGAGGAGTAAACAGAGTTGAAAAATCAATAGGTGGGCAGCGCCCACATGCACAAGGGAGAAACATAATTTCAAGTGGTCTTCCTGTAAAGCACGGGTTGACCATAATTGGCAGAGAACGGGGAATAAACCCCAACTGCTGAGACAAGGAAGCTAGACGGGAAGGGGATAAAGAAAACATAGTGATAGAGCTCTCCGCTTCCCGCAGCCTCCGGTATACTGGCTCAATCGGAGAATGCTTCATCAACTGCATCTCCATCTCTTTCGGACAAGCTTCTTCTTCATGGAACATCCTCTCAAAACAGCTATAGAAATCATCCATGTCACCCACCAGCCCCTTCAGTGGCGGCGGTGGGTAAGCAACAACATAAGCGGCATCGATCTTCTCATCAGAATAGGGCGGCGGCTTCTTCAAAGTACCAGGCTATAACGGGCCTTTCACGAAGTGTTGACGATAATCCCACGTCAATGGCTCGGAGTCTCCTAGTATAGACAGTGCCGATTCTCAGTAGCCAAGGCCTCTTCGGCTCATCTTTCTACCCCTGGGGACGGGATTAGTCCACCCCTGCAATTGTGCGCCGAGACCCATGCCCGGCTGATAGCCTAGTTTCAAAATCATGTGCCACCCTTTTGAATCTCTAATCTTGGACTTAATTTTAACATTTGTCAGTGCAGTGGCGGGCTTGCGTGGCGCATATGCCCAAGGAAAGTTCAAGTCCATTACAGACAAAACTGGCCTATTACTCGACCAAAGCATAGGAAGAATCTTATCGGTAATCGCATCAACCGTATGAATTATGGAAACACTCTTTACTTTGACTACCTGCCCCAGAAATGGGAACTTGAGACATTGGTGGGCAGTCGAGGGTACTGCATTCAAACTGTCTATCCATGGACGACCCAGAATTGGCTTGAACATCGGGTCTATGTCCAACACATAAAATTGCACATCCATTTTTAAAGGCCCTAGCTCGGCCTGAACTATTACAATCCCGTGGCAGGCTCTCCTAGAGTTATCATTGCTGCAACGGTGGTCGGTGTCGGGCGCAGCACGTCTTCTAAAATATTGCAGGCACGTAATGTGCTCAGTAGACACACATTAATAGAGGCTCCCGTGTCCACTAGAGCTGACTCAACTGCCACCTTGTTTAAGGAAATAGTAATGCAGAGTGGCATCTACCGTGCCTCTGGGAGTGCTAACTCTGATTCAGAAAATGAAATGGAAGGCCCCCTCGTGATAGTGGCCAACACTGACGGCAAACTGTCCACTGCTACGTCTTCGTTAACCATCACTATCTACAGAAAAGACCTTAGGGCATCCTGGTGTAGCGTAGACCTTTTTATTAACTCCAGTACTGAAATCTTGGCCGGCATCCGGTCCAAGTGCTGTAGCAAATCATATTTCGTGTCAGGCATGGGGTCTACTTCTTCTGCTTCAACTGTGGAGGAAGGAATTGGAGGGTTGGGTGCAGGTGCACCAGTGGAGGGGTAGCTTCTGTGGAATAAACGCCCTCTCTGGAGGGCGCAGTGTCGTGCCGGCACAGCATCAGATGGACTCCCGACTGTGGAAGGGATATAGATGGGGGTAAGGATGGCGGAGGCTATCCTAACGGGCCCTGGTGGAGTGGTGATTGGTGGAGGTGTGATGATGGAGGGTATGGCGGGTGATGGTGGAAGGATTGGCGGAATGGTGGGGAATGTGACGGGTGTAATAGGTGACCTGGAGGGAATGGAGGGTGGAGAGTTAGTGAAGGTGGTGGGCCGGAGGATGGAGGGAACAGAAAGTGCAGGGGAGTTGGTGTGGTGGAAGGCTAAGAGATGAGTGGGAGTCTCATCATCAAAAGACCACCCAGCATTAGGGGCTGGGTGGTGAACTACATTAACCTGTGCCGGTGCCGGTAGCTGCTATTGCTGTTGAGGAGCGGGTGGATGTTTTGGCATGGGATTCTGATGAATCTCGAGGTCTTGCTGTTGCTGCTGCTACTGTGGAGGTTGTTGTTGAGGAGGTTGCTGGAACTTCTGCTGCTGAGGTGCCGCCTGCTGCGGCCTTGCTTGTCTTCTTCTTTCCTTTATATCTTCAATCAACTTGTGCATTTGAGCCCAATCAATCCTCTGGCCCTCATGCAAATCATAAACTAGATCCCTAACTGATAACACCTCTCTATCGTGTGCCCAGGTTGCCGATGGTATATGTAATACCTTGACTGGTCGACTGCCGGGTTCCAGTTCTGACGTTCCGGAGGCAATTGTATGTCACCAGTGTACATTAGGGCGGAGAATATATCCGGCAAAGTCTCAAGGAGTGGGGGATAATGAGTTCTCTTCAGACCCGGTCGAGCAGGCCCATAACCAGCGGGAGGAGGGACGTTGTGGTACTGGGGTGGCTGTTGAGGTTGTTGTGGTGGTGGTTGTTATTGTTGTGGCTGTTGAGGAGCTTGGAAGGGGGGTCGGGGAGCTTGGGGAGTGGAGAACTAGGGGTTACGTGGGGGGAAACGGGGTGGAATGGACTGGTTAGGGAACTGAATAGCCTGGACCTGCTCGTTGGTTTGAACTTTCTCGGTAACGGGGCCCTGGGATTTTCTGGTGGTCTTGGATTTTTGGGCCTCAAAAAGGGAATGAATAGGGGAGTCTTTGAATTGGGTCTGGATGAACAGGGCCCGACTGAACAACTGGTGCATATTTGAGATATCATTCATTGCCAATATGTTCCGAAACATAGGGGTTGCATTCAAAATCAACAATTTCACCTTTTCTTCCTCCGGGATCTGCCCGAGCACACGGGAGGCCATCTGCCTCCATCTGTCTGCATATGTAGCAAAGTCCTCGTCTGCCTTCATCTTCTCTACTACTAAGTCGGTAAAGGAAAACTCCGAGTCCACCCGGTCTTGGAATCTTGTTATGAACTTCTCTTTCACTGTCTTGAAACTTTCTGCCTCCTCCAGAGGCAAGGTATAGAACCATTCGAGGGTGACCCCGTCTAAGGATCGGTGAAAAAGATACGCCATCAGGCGATCATCATGCTAAACTGCGCTGATTCATAAAGGAACTCCCTGACATGGATGAACGGGTTGCCATTCCCGTCATATTTACGATATACATGGATCTCAAACTGGGAGGAAAATGAATGTCCCGGAAGTTAGGAATGGGGACATCGGCAAGGGATTGTGGGCCGACCCTTTTATGAAGGAGATCGATTTGCTACTGCATGGCAGCCCACTTTTCAAGAATCTCCCGTTCCCGGGATGGAGGAGACGGAGCAAGAGGAGCAGAACCTGTGTACGGAGTAGATGGATAAACCGATGGAGGGGGAAGCCCATACGAAGGACAATGAGCCAGGGAAGGGCCCATGTCTGAGTAAGCAAGCTGGGCAGCCCTTGGCTGGAGGCGAAAAAAATCAGCCGGGGCCACAAGGGCCTGCGGCGCTGGGGAGATGGTAATGTAGGGATCAAAATAGGAGGGCAAGAGGACCTGGGTCTTCCCCTTGTCAAGAGGCTGATGGGCCGAGGTAGAACCCTGGCCCGCTTCCATGTTGGAGAATCGAAGAACCTGACGACGAATTGGAGTAAGGTCAATGGGGGCCGCAGAGGTGGCTCCTAATCCAGCAATTGAAGATGTAAAAGTGGCGACAGCAGTAACGCCAGAAGAGAGCACTGAAGGCGGGGCATCTGCCCCTTGCAACGCTTGTTTCAGAAGATGGAGTTGAGTAGGGTCCAACTGGGCCATCATGTGGAGAACCTGGCTGGCCGAGTTGTGAGTGGACGAATCAGAGAGAGAGGGTTGGGCACCCTCAACAACAACGGTCGGGAGAGGAGGGGTAGTCCCCTCTCCCCCTTGCACATGAGCGACCCTGGGTCGGTCTTCTAGAAGTCCCCGAGGGAGAGAATCCTCATGGGAATGGGAGAAGTTGTAGGATGACATGGTGGGTGATGAATCAAACAAGGGATTGAAATAAGAATAGAAATGTGAGCTGCCCCTAGGAGATGATCCTAAGGGTGTGAAGCAACTCCACATACACTAAAATACCTAGGGGGAGAGAGAAAACAACCCTAATATCTAAACAAACAATCCAATAATGCACACAAGAGAGGGGAGGGATGAGAAGAGAGACAACCAAGTAATCACCCAAGTTATAAATGATGCACGGGAGATTTTATGAGTTTCCTTTTAGGACCTTAGTGGATTAATTAAGATATGAATTCACTCAACCACAAGGTACTTAACCAGGGTAGGAAAGGGGAGACTGGCTGACTCTAAGGGACTCTTTCTCTCTCACGGATGCAAACCGTAGACTGGGGTGGTACGGTACAACCTGCCCGGCGTCCGTGTAGGAATCCACGGCTCACGGGGACTTACGGAGGTCCTCGGTAAGGTCACCTAGTTGGCTCCAAGGAGTATGGAGATGAGAGGATCCCCTACCTCGATAGGAATGCAACTAACGTGAAAAAAATGTGTATATGGTCCTATGCGCACCGGAGTGCATGCAAAAGTCTAACCTAGGTCTAGCAACCAATGAGCAAAAAAATATGACAAATATGAATAACAATCATGCAAAGGGAAAGAACAATCAAGGGAGACCAATAATTAACACCAAAATATCCTGAAGAGTGTGAAATGATAATCAAAATGGAGGCTCGGGTGCACTGTAGCACAAATAGACGGTCTGTACCAGACCGCTCAGGGAGGACGACGGTCTTGGGTGGACCGCTCAACGGCAGGGAGTAATGACAGGAACCGATAGAAATGACAGAATGCTGAAACGGGGGAGTACCTCGATGAACGGTCTCTCGACAGACCGTGTAAATTCTGGAACGGTCTTGCAAGAACCGCAGAATATCGGCGCAAACAACCAGCGCAAGGACAGAAATGTACCTGAGCCAAGAGTGTTGAACGGTCCTTATTAGACCGTGGAAAGGAATGAACGGCCTTCACTGGGCCGCGGAATGTAGTGGGTTGGCACGACATCAACACTAGAATGAGCACTGGACAGCCAATCCACGGCCGTGCAGCTACCTGAGCGGCTCTGATGGAACCGCACAAACGCCAGAGGATAGAAACAGTAGACGGACCGGAGAGCAACCTGTAACACACAAAGAAGAAAACTAACCAAGCACACGAATAGGTCAGCAAAATACTAACATGATGGGCACTAGGGGTCCCACCGTGATCGCCAAAAAATGGGTTGATGACATGTTTTCCTTCCTTTGCCTCCTTCTTCTTACCTTCCCTTTTCTAAATGTATCAAAGTGTGAAAACAAGCTAAACAAGGAAAGCAAAAAGAGAGAGGGTGGAGGAGTGTGTGTGATCGTGATCGCCACCAAGGTTCCGAACTGTAAAATAAATACACCCGTACCTTGGAAAAGAGGAGACACTCGCATGTGAACAGCACTACAGAAATAAACGGCTCGGGTAGGACCATCCTGTGAACTGAACGGTCACTCGACAGACTTCTCATCGGCGCTGGAGGAACGCGGGATGTAGCCTGACATGATGATAGAACGGTCTAGAGGAGGCAGCAGAGGGGTGAAGACCGACTCTGTGAAGACCGTGCTCGTACTCGAACGGACAGGAGGACGACCGCCCAATGCACCAGGTCTTAAGTTGTAAAATCTAGACCTCTACCCCTTCCGGCCGGCCAGAGGGGATGGGCCTCGTGCTAGTATGCTGCTGACCTGCAAAACACAAGGGAAAACACAAAGAATGACCCAAGATCAGAACTGAGAAGTGTAGTAACCATAAGAAAGAAAGACAATAGCCATAATAAAGTAGAATGGGGGATACCTAGGGATTTTTAAACCCCTAGGGGTGTGGAAAATAACAAGAGGGTGTGTGAATGAAGTGCAATGATAAAAACATAGAAGAAAAAATGAAGAGAAAGAAGCATGCCATGACAAAAGTGATGGTGGGACTATCCAATAAAGACCGAAAACACAAATACTCCCTGAACCAGAGGCTTATATGGATGTAGAAAGCCTCCCTCCCTGACTATAGGTCACTCAAAAGTTTGACAGGGCTTCGCCGTGACCTTAAAATCTCCCCCCTTTCAAAGCTTGGACCACGGGCACTATTTATAGAGCCCAAAAAGCCAGCCCCGAAATTAGGGTTTTTAGTAAAAATCAGCTCGAGATATTAATAGATAATCCGTAGACAAATGAATTATCTCCCAACCAGTTCAAATAGCATCTCATTTGGTTGAGAAACCTCGGAGAAAATGGTGGGGAAAGTTAGGGGTTTTAGCCACGGATTGGAGAGAGAAAACCTTAAACTATTCAGAGATCGGACCATTGCACGGTCGTTCGATAGACCTCCCCGTCTATTGCGCGGCCCGTTCCCAGACCGTTCAATTTTGTCGGCGGAAATTCAATAAATAAAAAATATTATTCAAATATCCATCGAACTGACCGACTATTTCGTCATTGGACTCCCATGGATTGGACGGTCTATTGCTATACCACTCAATTCATTGGGCGACCCAACTACAACCGTGCAGTGCCTGTCGGTGACTAATCCAAAAAATAGGACAAATAGATAATTATATGAAAACTAACGACCTGGGAACTCTGGGAACTGGACGCTCTACATCCACACCGTTTAATGGTATTAAACGGCTGACGAGGACCGTTCAAAGACTGGTCGGTGGAAATTCATAAAATCAAATAAATATCCAATAAATCATATAAACGGTTCCCACCTGGCCGCTTAATAACTGAACGGCCCATAAATAGCCCGTCCTCATTAAGGAGAGACGCTAGTTAAGACGCTGTTATGATCAACGCGGTCCTTCACTAGACCATCTCACTCAAGATGAGACGATAGTTAAGACGCTATTATGATAAAAACGGTCCTTCACCAGACCGTCCCACTCAAGATGAGACGCTAGTTAAGATGCTAGCCTTTCATGTCTTTAAACGGTCCTTTAATAGGCCGTTCAATTAGTAGCGGTTCACTTGAGACCGTTTAATGAAAATAAGGTCGGTGCAAAAAAACTCAGGTTGGTGCAAGCTCAGAACAAGGTCGATGCAAGCAAAGGCCCGATCGGTGCAAGTTCAATAGACGGTCTCAACTAGACCGCTTATATACTAAACGGTCGATCGATAGGCCATTTTTTATGCAAAAGCAGGTCGGTGCAAACCCAACTCAGGTCGATGCTAGTTTCAAAGGCACGATCCTCCAAGGACCGTGCACTTAATTGAACGGTCAACCAAAAGGCCGCGTAAAGGCTAGATATTTAAAATCAATAAAATGGGATAAATAAACCCATTCAACCCAAAGATCAATCAAAATCAAGACCTAATAAGCCTGTATTCGAGAACAAACTGAGCCAGGGAGGGATGTACTCATAAAATAAGCTCAAAGGCATGCCTGAAAATAGCCCAATGATTAATGGACAACTCGAGACATCAACAAATGGTGATAAGAGGAATGAACCAACTCATAGGCAAAAAATGGGTGTCAATAATATGCTCTGGGTTGAAAACATGCTCAAAGGCTTCAAGAAATTCGTACCATGAAATCTGCCAAAGAGGGCGAGACTAAAATGCTGACTCCCACTCTGTAGTCCACCATGACAAAGCTGGGCCCTGCAGTTGATAACTAGCCAGCAACACCTTCTCATCTTCCACACACTCCATGGAGTGAAACACCCTTTCCATAGCATCAATCCAAGCTCTAGCTACATCTAGGTCCGGTTGTCCCACGAATTGAAGTGGATGGAACTGTAGAAATTCCTTCAATGCTCGCCCACGGCCTCCTTGAGACGAAGAACCCTCTCCAGCCTCCCTGCCATACTATTGGAGATAGAACTGATACATGCCTTCGATGAAATCCTCTCATCCTTACGCTCCTACTGCTTCTGCTCCAGCCGCAGCCGATGCCCTGCTCTGACCCTCTTGATCCTCGGTTGACTACCCTTGCTGGGAACGGGTCCTCCTCCTAGGCGCCATGATATTCTAACACAAGGGAAGAAAACAGTGGAATCAATAAGACACACGGTACCCTATACAAGTTGCCAACCATACTGCATGATATGGACATTCTAGACTGCTGTGATCACTATAGATTCCTATACACCCCCACAACCATGCTCTGATATCATCTGTAACGATCCAAGATCCGAATACCAAGAAAGGCGTCGATATTCTTGGATCTTGGCCCGCCACCCACGAGCTGAGGGCTTGGAAGGGTTACGGGGATGGTGTAGTAGTGTATAAGAATCTAAATAATCGCAACTCTAAATAATTAACATGATTAATTCAAGAAATAAATGGTTACATAATTCAACATTTACATAGTCTAGAATCCATATGTCCATACATAAGTGTAGTAAACTAAAAACGTACAAGACCATGGGGCATACTCCCGCCTCTGGCAAACTGGTACTAAGGCTGACCGCCTGCTCCACGTGAAGCCTCCGAAGCACAATGTGCAAGCCGCGCCTCACCTAAAAACAAACGGGGGTGAGCCTCGTCTCATTAGCTCAGTAGGGGTCCTGCGGATCCCCACCTCACAATCGATAAGTACACGGTGCAATAAATAATAATTCAGAACAATAGCTATAACAAAAGAACAACATATAATAATTAAGGAAAAGTAACTTCATCACACGTGTATCAAGGCTATTCGTAATAAACTACAAGTCGATACCATACAATAGAATACCCTCGGCCGCCCGAACACTAAGCCACAACGGTAAGAAACTAGGGTTGCTACACTCGAGTGACAGGAGTGTTGTGACCCCTCTATGTTGATGATGTTGACCCTTGCTTTATTTCATTGGCAACATCATTGTTTTGATTGATTGTCAACTGTATTGATTTGATGAAATTGCTCTATCAGATTGACTATGTGTTCTTTGCATTTAATACACTACTGTTTGCATTTCTTACTGTCATGGGTCGACGCATCATCTGATGGGTCGACTCCTTTAGAATACTTGTTTAGATTGAGTCTATACACTGGAAACTCTTCAATCGATTGAGTCTATACACTGTGCATGTTAGATAAAGTCTATACGGCTTCAGTTCATGCATGTCTTAGGCTAAGTCTATACATTGTCTTAGGCTAAGTGTGTACATCATCTTAGGCAAAGTCTGTACAGCGTCAGTCGCATGCATGTATTAGGCTCAGTGTGTACAGCGTCAACACATTTCACTGGCTCATGTTACAGCGTCAACGCACTAAGTCTGTACACTTGATTCACCTTTGAATTGGTCAAGTGTGTACATTCCTTCACTGTAGCTTTCACGTATCAAAGTCTACACATCGTGAAAGTCTATACATTCATCACTTACCTTTCGCTCAAGGTAAAGTCTATACACTGGGGTCTTTCCCTACGTTTCTTAAGTGAAGTCTGTACACTCGTTTCTGAAGCCTAAAGTCTATACACTCCAGCCTATTCCTACGATCAAGGCTTTAGCTACACTCAAGTCTGTACATTGGCTTCGCTTCATCAAGTTTGTACATTGAATCGCCAACTTCTTTGAAGTCTACACATCGCTTGATTTCCTGAAGTCTATACATCCACAGTGATATTTGAAGTCTATACATCCACAGTGATATTTGAAGTCTATACATCCATCGTGGAGCTTCAAGTCTACACATCGCTTGATTTCCTGAAGTCTGTACATCCACAGTGAAACTTGAAGTCTGCACATTGGTCTTCAAATCCAAAGTCTACACATTGGTCTTCGAATCAAAGTCTATACAATGGTCTTCACACTTGAAGTCTAAACATTAGATGTACAGAGTTGATGTCTATACTGTGCCTTATGCTGATCGAGTCTACACATTGGTCGGTGGCAAGTCTGTACACTGGCCTCAGCTATTCAAGTCTATTCACTGGACTGTTGGTCAAGTCTATACACCCTTCAGTTGAAATTCCAAGTCTGTACATCGGACTGTGTTAAGTAAAGTCTATACATCCGATTGTACAGTGTCTTAGCCATCGTCTCACTTCTTCAAGTCTACACAATGGTCGGTGGTAAGTCTACACATTGGTGTTTCATTCGAAGTCTGTACACTCACCAGTGAACGACAAGTCCACACATTGGACTGTAGCTACTTGTTCTTCAATGTCTGTACATTGGGTTTTCACATGAAGTCTGTACATCCGTTCGCTCTGCATCGTTATCAAGTTTGTACAGCCACTCTTCGTTCATCATGTCTATACATTGGTTTTGAGTGAGCTTAGTCAAGTCTGTACACTGCACTCGAGTCCGTTGTCTTCAGTAAAGTCTATACATTGGCATCGGTCTTCACCTTGAGTATGTACAGTGGCTGCTTCATATAGGAAGTATGTACAGCCGTTGCCTCTTCATATAAAGTCTATACTTTGGGCAAGTCTGTACACTGGTTTTCCTTTTATGAAGCCTATACATTCACTAAGTCTGTACACTGCATTCCTTCTTATGAAGCCTTTATATTCATTAAGTCTATACACTGCGTTGTGCATACTTTGCATTGCATTCGTGGTTGCAAAGCATGTACAGGGTTTACAGTTAAACTGAGTATGTTCTTGTCTGTCTGACAGGGAATGCAGACACAAATGAAGGGCACGTGATCTGAGGTACCTGGCTCGTGATCCGAGAAGAACAAGGTATCCAGATGAGGACACATGTTCTGACACTCCATTGGATGCTGCCAAGTGGTCCAAATGCTTTGGCGGGAAACGTGGAGAGCACACGCCTACTGCTGCTGCTGCTATATATACATGCCTTCTTCCATAGAAGAAGGGAGATCGAAGACAGAAGGGAGAAAGTCTATACAGCCACAGCAAGGCTCCTTCGATCCACAGAGAGAAAAGGGAGGAGAAGAAGAAGATACAGAGAAGAAGAAGAAATACAGAAGAAGAAGAAAAAGAGAGAGGAAGAGATCGAGAGAGATAGAGTTGAGAGAGAGCTGATTGAGAGTGAGAGTGAGAGAGTTTGTATCTCAGTCTCGTGGTTCAAAACCAGAGCTGAGATTTGCTCTTTAGAGCTACATTGCTTTTGGGTTTTGCTTTTTCGTTTTGATTCTGTCTTTTCAATTCCGAACATTGTTTCTTCAAGCTGTGTGTCAGCGGTTGCAGTGGTAGTCTCCACTGGACGGGTTAAGCTGTATTTCCCCAGCGGTTGCAGAGGATCAGATCCTCTGGTCGGCAAGCTGTAGTGCCCAGTGAAGCTGTGTATCAGCGGGTTGTTTGGCCAAGCTGTAAAGCCCAGCGGACGCAAGCTGTGTTGCGCAGCAGGAAGCCATACTCGGTTGAGTGTGGGGTGGACGTAGGTCGTTGACCGAACCACCTAAAAATTATGTGTGCAGTGTGTTTGTGTTTTTGTTTGATCTGTGTGCGATGGGAATTCTTGCTTAGCTTATTTGATTTCATCGCTCATGCTCATGTCTAGCTTTCGATATATAGATATGGTGAATGGCTTTCATGGGTCGACCCTTTGCTTAGCATTCTTCCTTTAGCTTAACTGACGTTTGCCTAAATTCCGCTTTAGAACTTACAGTAGTTCTAAATTAGGCAAGTTGATCTATTCACCCCCCTCTAGATCCACACTCAGTGGAGATAGACTGCGTCCATCTAACCCAACACTTGGTATCAGAGCCTAACTCTTCTGCAGGGACTCATCGCCCGAAGAGAATAGGCAGAGATGGATGCTCGAGGGATTATTGCCGAAGGTCACTCAACAACGAAGCCCCCATTCTTTGATGGATCAAACTACGCATACTGGAAGAACCGTATGCAAGTGTTCCTCAGGGCTAAGGATTATGAGATTTGGAAGATTGTCAGCAAGGGACCTTATGAGCTGTCCCCGAATGAAGATGTATGGACCAAGGAGGAGATCAGAAGGTCCACGCTGAATTGGAGTGCTATAAATGCTATCTAGTGCGCTCTCCATCCTACAGAATTTTCCCGTGTGTCTGCTTGCAAATCAGCTAAGGAGATGTGGGATGCGCTGGAAGTAATTCATGAAGGTACATCTCAAGTAAGAGAGCAGAAGGCCAATCTTCTTGTATCTGAGTATGAAGCCTTCAAGATGAAGCATAACGAGTCCATCAGCGAAAATGTACGCTCGGCTGACTGTCATAACCAATGGCCTCAGAGGTTTTGGGAAACCTCAGACAGAGTATGATGTAGTGAGGAAAATTCTGCGCTCCCTGACTCCCATTTGGCACACCAAAGCAACAGTGATGGAGGAGTCAAGGGACTTGCGTAATACTAAAGCTGATGAGCTGATTGGCTCACTAATGGCATATGAGATAAACATGCCAAGGATAGATGAAGCCGAGAGGAAGAAGAAGCCGATAGCGCTGAAGGCTAGTTCCAGCAAATCAACAAAATCCAGCTCCAGCAGCTCTTCATCATCAGAGGAGAGCCTAAATGAAGAAAAAGATGTGACTCGATCTGAGATAGCCATGATGACTAGAGAGTTCAGGCGATTTCTCAGAAAGGGAGCAGGACGGTTCGGCCAGAAGAAATACAATGGTGGCCGAAAGGATAAAAGGTATAAATCTAAATCTACAAAGAAAAATGAAGCTAATGTCTGTTATCAATGCAGGAAACCAGGGCATCTGAAAGCTGACTGTCCAGACAATCAGAAACATAAGGACAGGTCAAAGAAGAAAACCAAGAAGGGAAGAGCTATGATCAGCACATGGAGTGATGAAGATGAAGGCTCTTTCAGCAGCAGCTCAGATAGTGAAGCCGAATCTGAACAGCCCATTTGCCTTATGGCAACAAGCTCCGAAGATAGAGAGGAGGACACAGATGAGGTAATCACTAGATTTGAAAACTTCACAATTGCTGATTGGGTAGATGCTTATCATGACATAGCTGATAGAGCTGATGATATTAGAAAAGAGAATAGGCATCTTAGAAGAAAATCAATTCCATGCAAAATGATAAAACTCTATCTGATAAAATTGCATGTTTGGAATCTGAAAATGATAAACTAAACTCACATGCTCTGAAGTAGAGGACATCAAAATTGAGTTAAAGGTTTCTAGGGAAGAGAATCTAAGGCTTGAAAATGAAATTGATGAATGGAAGCTGAAGATTCAAAAATGTGAAAGTGAAGTAAAAATCATCTCTGAAAAATATGAAGCTGTCCTCAATGTCAACAATGAGCTGAAAAAGTCTATTGACGAACTTCAGAAAGATAATGAGGATAAAATGAAAACCATTGAGAAAATGACCCAAGGAACAGATAACTTAAATGCTTTGTTAGGGTCAAAGGTTAATTTCAGAAAAGAGGGCCTAGGATTTAGTTCTAGTGCAACAAAAACATTTGGGATGAGAACAATTTCATTTGTTGCTCAAAAGGAAAAGGGACCTCTAATTAGCATGAACTCAACAAATTTGATGAACAAAACTACTAATCTGAAAAAGCCCAGTGCTGAGGAGAAGGGCAAACGAAAGGTTAATGAGCCTAGTAGAGCCAGCACATCCAATCAGAATCCTAGGGCTCAGACTCAGGTTAGGGGTCAACCTACACAGTCCAGTAAACCCCAGGTCAAGGTAACCAAGTCTCCACCATCAACTCCACCTCTGAAGAAGACCCAATACAAACCTGTGTATAGGTCAGCAGGGTCCAAAGTACAGGGGAGATAGAGTGCTGCTAGGAGTCAACCCAATTATTTTTATCAACCCAGAGCTCAGACCCACTACAATGCACAGCCAACCTACTTCAATAGGTCAGATTGGTCTAGAACTCAGGGTAGGTTTACAGGTCTTGCACACCAGGGTGCTCAATATCAAAGACCTTACAGTAGAAATTGGGTCAATGGGTATGGTTACTGGACATCTAGAAACCAATATTTCCATAGCCAGCCCAGGAACTACTATGGCCAAAATTTTGTGAACACACCCTGGCCAAGGCACTGGCACAGAAATAACAATACTGTCAATAATCATGCTGCTGCCAATAAGAAAAAGAACAATAAAAAGAAAAGGAACAACAACAGAAGAAAATCTGTAGGATCCACTGAACAAAGTTCATTTAAACAAATGTGGATTCCGAAACATCTGCTTTCCTGCTTTGCTTCTAGTTCATTTACATTGGAGCCCAATCAGTCTTGGGTTCCAAACTTCTCTACCTAATTGTGTATGCAGGTATGCCTGGCAGCCAAGAACAACTTGTGGTACATGGATAGCGGCTGCTCCAGGCATATGACAGGAGATAAGGCCAAATTTTGCATCTGACTGAGAAAGTAGAAGGCCTTGTCACCTTTGGAAGCAACACAAAGGGTAGGATTATCGGATCAGGTAAGGTAGGTAAGTGTTCTACCTGCTGCATTGATGATGTTATGCTGGTTGAAGGGTTAGCCTATAATCTACTTAGCATCAGCCAGTTATGTGATAAAGGTTACAATGTTTTATTTAATTCTCAATGCTGCAAGGTTTTTGAACCTGATTCTGATATTGTCAAATTTTCTGGAAAAAGAATAAATAATACTTACATGATAAATTTAGATGAAATTCAACACACTAACCTTTGCCTTACTGCCAGTAGAGAAGACATAGCATTTTTATGGCATCGTAGGTTAGGTCATGCTAGCTACACTGTTTTGCACAAATTAAATAAGCATGGCATGGTTAGAGGACTTCCTGAAGTCTCATTCAAGAAAGAAAATAAAATCTGTGATGCATGCACTCAATCAAAGATAACTAGAAAGTCATTTAAGTCTAGAACTGAAAATCTGTCTTCCAAACCCTATGAGCTGATACATATGGACCTTTTTGGGCCAACTAGATCTGTCAGCCTATCAGGGAGGAGGTATGGGTTTGTCATGGTAGATGACTTTTCTAGGTATACTTGGGTTTATTTCTTATCTAATAAGAGTGATGCTTTCTCTGAATTTCAAGAGTTTTATGATAAAACAAATCAGAAAATTGAAAACATTTTGTCTGATCATGGAGGTGAGTTTGAAAACTCACAATTTGATGAATTCTGCAGGTCAAATGGAATCAACCACAGGTACTCCTCACCAAGGACACCTGAGCAGAATGGAGTTGTGGAGAGAAGGAACAGAACCCTAGTGGAAATGGGTCGTACACTCCTTGTCGAAGGTGGTCTACCAAGGAAATTTTGGGCTGAAGCAGTGAACACTGCCTGTTATGTAATTAACAGAGCCATGGTAAGACCTTCTACCCAGCAAACACCATATGAGATCTTAAAAGGTAAGAAACCTTCTATTGCTCACTTCAAGGTCTTTGGTTGTAAATGTTTCATTCACATAAATGATAAGAAGGACCTTGATAAATTTGAACCTAAAGGAGAACCAGGAATTTTTCTTGGCTATTCTGAAAACACCCGAGCATACAGAGTGTACAATCTGAACTCTAAGACTGTTGAAGAATCTCCACACATAGTTTTTGATGAATCCTTGGTAAATTCTAATGTTGGTCAATGCAGGAATGAAAACAATGGTGAAATTCTGAAGGAAGGAGATCCTGCAGACAAATCCGAGGATGAAGAAGGACATAAAGAGCTTAATGAAGAGGAGCCTACAGTTCAGGGGGAGGTAAATCAAGTTCATGATAGTCCAATTGCAAATATTAGATATCTCAAGGATCATCCTGTAGATAATGTTATTGGAAATCTGCATGACCCTCCTAGGACTAGAGGCCACTTAAGAATTCAACATGAACTGAATGCTTATGCTTTTGTATCAAACACAGAACCCAAGTCCATTGACTGTGCTCTCCAAGATGTGCATTGGATTAATGCCATGCATGAGGAGCTCAATCAATTTGACAGGAATAAGGTGTGGTTTTTGGTTCCACCTCCTGATCATGAAACAGTCATAGGGACTAAATGGGTATTTAGAAACAAAACTGATGAAGCAGGGAATGTTACTAAAAATAAAGCCAGACTTGTAGCTCAGGGGTACAATCAGGAATTTGGAATAGACTTTGAAGAGTCTTTTGCCCCTGTAGCTAGGTTAGAAGCAATAAGAATTTTATTGGCTTATGCATGTTCCCTAGGAATAAATCTTCAGCAGATGGATGTGAAATCTGCTTTTCTAAATGGGGAAATTAATGAGGATGTATATGTGAGACAGCCTCCTGGGTTTGAATGTTTAGATTTCCCTAATCATGTTTACAAGCTCAATAAAGCTCTCTATGGTTTAAAGCAAGCTCCTAGAGCTTGGTATGACAGGTTGAGCAAATTTCTCACCGACAAGAACTTCACAAGAGGTATAGTTGATCAAACATTGTTTACCAAGGTAAGCCATCCAGATATTCTTATCATTCAGATTTATGTGGATGACATTGTGTTTGGGTCAACTAACCCCAAATTGTGTGAGGAATTCTCTCAAATAATGACTGATGAATTTGAAATGAGCTCAATGGGTGAGCTCAAACTATTTCTTGGACTGCAGGTTACACAAACAGAAGATGGCACCTTCATCTCTCAGTCCAAGTATGTAAAGAACTTATTGAAGAAGTACAAAATGGACAACCTCAAGGAAATAGCTACTCCAATGTGTACCTCAACCAGTTTGGATGAAGATTCTAAAGGTAAACCTGTGGACCAAAGGCTATACAGAGGTATGATCGGATCTCTTCTCTATCTTACAGCATCTAGGCCTGATATACAATTTGCTGTGTGTTTATGCTCTAGATTTCAGGCCAGTCCTAAAGAAACTCACTTTAAAGCTGTGAAAAGGATTTTTAGGTATTTACTAGGCACCCAAGAACTAGGTCTCTGGTATCCTGCTAAGTGTGAGTTAGAGCTTCTAGCCTACACTGATGCAGACTATGCTGGGTGTCGAGTAGATAGAAAAAGCACCAGTGGCTACTGTCAATTCCTTGGTGGCTGTCTAGTGTCTTGGGCATCTAAGAAGCAACACACTGTAGCATTATCCACAGCTGAAGCTGAGTATGTTGCAGCATGTAATTGTGCAGCCCAAGTACTTTGGATTAAGCACCAACTGGCTGATTATCAGATAAATCTGGGATGCATTCCACTTTTATGTGATAATACTAGTGCTATATGCCTTGCTAAAAATCCTGTTCACCATTCTAGGACTAAGCATATAGAGATAAAACATCATTTTCTTAGAGATGCTGTAAATAAAAATGAGATTGAAATGAATTTCATAGAAACTGAAAAACAAATTGCTGATATTTTTACTAAGCCTCTTGGGAATGAAAAATTTAAGTTTCTTAGAAGAGAACTTGGCTTATGTAAATTTCAGCATGATGAATGATTGTTTAACTGCTGTGAATAAAATTTCTGATGTGGACTTGCATTTGATTGCTTGGATAATTCATGTGGATGTGAATATTGAAACAGACTCATAATCATTACTGAACATGCATGTAGAACTGTCTTGCATTGCATTTCTCTACATAACCGTGGTATATTAAATAGTAGGCTACTAAAGGGCAGGGAAATCTGTCTGGAGGTTCTTACTATGTGTGAGATGGTCCTTGAGACCAGGTTCTCCGCCTAGTACCATGGGTTATATTGATTGATAGGGGAGTCTGAATGAGCATGAATTTCAAAATACTTTGTTCAGTGTTCAAAGAAAACATTGCATATATTCAGGGGGAGCTTGTCGAGTATTTGCATGTCTTTGCATATCATTCATTCATGACCTATGCATAAGCTCTCTCTCAATTAATTCTTGCCTTTCATTAGCAAATTGCATGCATATAGACAGGGGGAGTATTGCTAGAAATTCAGAGTGGTTTCAACTTTCTTGAAGTCATTCAACCTTTAACTCTGAATACTTGTCTCTGACATTATGGCAATCTGTTGGTCAGTTCTGATTTCTAAGCAGTAGAAAATGGACTTCTTCATTTATAAGAATTTGAATTGTTCAAAGACTGATGTAATGGTTTAAATCTTATAATGGTTGGAGTTTAAAGATTGCAATCAGTATATAAGTAAGTTGAAAATTGATAAAACTCTCAACCTCTTTCTTATTTCATGTCAGACAAAGCTAATCATATCTGAAATCTGAAAACTCATCTGAAATCATGTTAGAGAGGTTAAGTATGTGTATTGTTCTTAAACAAGTCATTCTGAAACATAAAAAGGACAGCTAAGAAAGATATTGAAAAATATTGAAAATCATTGAAAATTAATATTGGCAGAGCAATGACTGGTAAATCACTGAGAAACTGAGTGATCCATCACAGAAGTGGACAACACTCATGTCATGAAGTGTATCAGCTATCTCTGTTTAAAATGTTCAAAACAGCAGGCTGGTTTCACTGAGTACCTGGGGGTAACTGGCGTCTGATAAACGTGTACCCTCACACAAAAAGGTGTAACTCAGTTCTGTTGAATTTGATCATAGGCAGAATGGTCCATCTTGTTGAGTATCTAGGGGTATTGGCGTCTTATAAACGTATACCCTTACGCAGAAAGACTTATGGTACCTGAATGCTCTAAATGATCTAATATTGATAATGCTGCTCCTTCAAAAGAAAAGTTCATGAGTGTCAATTTGTTTAGTTTCAATACATGACTTGGTTTCTCTCAATATTTTTTATGAGACTATGAAAGTAAGATATTATGAAACTGAATCTTTCATGCAAATGTGATTCTGGTTTATTGTTTTATCATGCACAGTGAACTTATCTATTGCTTGTAGTGCATGAACTCCAAATTTTATCATCCTTAAACCAGAACTCTTTCTGACAGCAGTTTCTAATTTCATATGACTGAAGACTCTATGCTTTAGAATGCTTATTCATGAACTACCTGTTCAGAATGCCAGTCAGTTCTTCTCTTGCTTCCTTCCCTTCTATTTAATTTTTCCCTCCTCTTTGTTGATGGCAAAGGGGGAGAATATTGTCTAGGGGGATGTCTAGGGGGAGAATACATATCTGTCTGAATTCTGAATTCATTCCAAGGGGGAGTGGGAGTGTATATGCATAATGATAAGGGAGAGTTTGAGGCAGTGAGTTGCATGCATTCATAGCATCTGCATGTCAATCTGCATAACTCATCATGTCTTTCATCAAACATATACTTATATGTCAGGATGTTGTTATTCTACTTATATGGGGTTGCCATCATCAAAAAGGGGGAGATTGTTGTGACCCCTCTATGTTGATGATGTTGACACTTGCTTTATTTCATTGGCAACACCATTATTTTGATTGATTGGCAACTGCTCTTGCTTTGATGAAATTACTCTATCAGATTGACTATGTGTTCTTTGCATTTCATACACTGCTGTTTGCATTTCTCACTGTCATGGGTCGACGCATCCTCTGATGGGTCGACTCCTTTAGCAGACTTGTCTAGATTGAGTCTATACAGCGTCAGTTCATGCATGTCTTAGGATAAGTCTGTATAGCGTCTCATTCATGCTTTGATTAATGAAGTCTGTACATCAGTCTTCACATTCTAAGTCTGTACATCGTCAACGCATTTCACTCGCTCATGTTACAAGCGTCAACGCACTAAGTCTGTACACTTGATTCGCCTTTGAATTGGTCAAGTGTGTACATTCCTTCATTGTAGCTTTCACGTATCAAAGTCTACACATCGTGAAAGTCTATATATTCATCACTTACCTTTCGCTCAAGGCAAAGTCTATACACTGGGGTCTTTCCCTACGTTTCTTAAGTGAAGTCTGTACACTCGTTTCTGAAGCCTAAAGTCTATACACTCCAGCCTATTCCTACGATCAAGGCTTTAGCTACACTCAAGTTTGTACATTAGCTTCGCTTCATCAAGTCTGTACATTGAATCGCCAACTTCTTTGAAGTCTACACATCGCTTGATTTCCTGAAGTCTATACATCCACAGTGATATTTGAAGTCTATACATCCACAGTGATATTTGAAGTCTATACATCCATCGTGGAGCTTCAAGTCTACACATCGCTTGATTTCCTGAAGTCTGTACATCCACAGTGAAACTTGAAGTCTGCACATTGGTCTTCAAATCCAAAGTCTGCACATTGGTCTTCGAATCCAAAGTCTATACAATGGTCTTCACACTTGAAGTCTATACATTCGATGTGCAGAGTTGATGTCTATACTGTGCCTTATGCTGATCGAGTCTACACATTGGTCGGTGGCAAGTCTGTACACTGGCCTCAGCTATTCAAGTCTATTCACTGGACTGTTTGGTCAAGTCTATACACCCTTCAGTTGAAATTCCAAGTCTGTACATCGGACTGTGTTAAGTAAAGTCTATACATCCGATTGTACAGTGTCTTAGCCATCGTCTCACTTCTTCAAGTCTACACAATGGTCGGTGGTAAGTCTACACATTGGTGTTTCATTCGAAGTCTGTACACTCACCAGTGAACGACAAGTCCACACATTGGACTGTAGCTGCTTGTTCTTCAATGTCTGTACATTGGGTTTTCACATGAAGTCTGTACATCCGTTCGTTCTGCATCGTTATCAAGTTTGTACAGCCACTCTTCGTTCATCATGTCTATACATTGGTTTTGAGTGAGCATAGTCAAGTCTGTACACTGCACTCGAGTCCGTTGTCTTCAGTAAAGTCTATACATTGGCATCGGTCTTCACCTTGAGTATGTACAGTGGCTGCTTCATATAGAAGTATGTACAGCCGTTGCCTCTTCATATAAAGTCTATACTTTGGGCAAGTCTGTACACTGGTTTTCCTTCTTATGAAGCCTTTATATTTACTAAGTCTATACACTGCTTTCCTTCTTATGAAGCCTTTATATTCATTAAGTCTATACACTGCGTTGTGCATACTTTGCATTGCACTCGTTGTTGCAAAGCCTGTACAGGGTTTACAGTTAAACTGAGTATGTTCTTGTCTGTCTGACAGGGAATGCAGAGACAAATGAAGGGCACGTGATCCGAGGTACCTGGCTCGTGATCCGAGAAGAACAAGGTATCCAGATGAGGACACGTGTTCTGACACTCCATTGGATGCTGCCACGTGGTCCAAATGCTTTGGCGGGAAACGTGGAGAGCACACGCCTGCTGCTGCTGCTGCTATATATACATGCCTTCTTCCACAGAAGAAGGGAGATCGAAGACAGAAGGGAGAAAGTCTATACAGCCACAGCAAGGCTCCTTCGATCCACAGAGAGAAAAGAGAGAAGAAGAAGATACAGAGAAGAAGAAGAAATAGAGAAGAAGAAGAAAAAGAGAGAGGAAGAGATCGAGAGAGATAGAGTTGAGAGAGAGCTGATTGAGAGTGAGAGTGAGAGAGTTTGTATCTCAGTCTCGTGGTTCAAAACCAGAGCTGAGCTTTGCTCTTTAGAGCTACATTGCTTTTGGGTTTTGCTTTTTCGTTTTGATTCTGTCGTTTCAATTCCGAACATTGTTTCTTCAAGCTGTGCGTCAGCGGTTGCAGTGGTAGTCTCCACTGGACGGGTTAAGCTGTATTTCCCCAGCGGTTGCAGAGGATCAGATCCTCTTGTCGGCAAGCTGTAGTGCCTAGCGAAGCTGTGTATCAGCGGGTTGTTTGGCCAAGCTGTAAAGCCCAGCAGACGCAAGCTGTGTTGCGCAGCAGGAAGCCATACTCGGTTGAGTGTGGGGTGGACGTAGGTCGTTGACCGAACCACCTAAAAATTGTGTGTGCAGTGTGTTTGTGTTTTTGTTTGATCTGTGTGCGATGGGAATTTTTGCTTAGCTTATTTGATTTCATCACTCATGCTCATGTCTAGCTTTCGATATATAGATATGGTGAATGGCTTTCATGGGTCGACCCTTTGCTTAGCATTCTTCCTTTAGCTTAACTGACGTTTGCCTAAATTCCACTTTAGAACTTACAGTAGTTTTAAATTAGGCAAGTTGATCTATTCACCCCCGTCTAGATCCAAACTCAGTGGAGATAGACTGCGTCCATCTAACCAAACAAGGAGCACTACCCACTAGAAGCAAAGCCGGATGCGTCCACTGACGACTTAGTACACAGCCTCAGGTGTCTCCCTACATGCCCCAGGCGGACACAGAGACACCGTACACGGAACATAAGACAAGGGTCTAGTCAGGGTCGTGCTCGTCAGCATGCGTCCGAAGTCCCCAACCACGTGTACACACACTGACTGACTGCGCTACGTCAGACCCTCTAGGTGGTTTTCCTCCCGGCCCGAACTCGAGCCGCCACAGTGGGAGTCCCTACAGAAACCAGCCCCAAACTGCCTCTCTCGGGTCTAGTTGTCCACTACTCCCAAGTGGGTCAGCACACGTGTGCCCAGGCAAGCTACGACTATTAGGAAAAGGTCACTCCAAGTAAAGACCCACTGTGAAACCATTGACGTGTAACCGATCATGGACACACGCTCGTCGCACGAAAACGCAAGTCTAGTTCGTAAGGCACAGGGCCGCCAAGGTTGCTATCTCGAAAAATCATAAACTATTCATATTTCCCCGCCATGGGATGCACCCACACATTCTACACTAAGTCATCAGGTGTCCCACCATGAGACGGACCTTACGGGATTTACACGGCTCATTTCTTGTTTATTTTATCCATAAATATCTCTATTTAATTTCTGGGATAAAAACCAAGTTTTCGGGGCCGAATTGGCTGCTTTCTATAATGGCTCTGGGAGTTTCGGTCCACTGGTCCATAGGGGTCGGTCGACCGTATTTCCCAGAAGTAATTTTCTCTTGAACCGATCGACTAGCCTCTACGGTCGGTCGACCGAAACTAGGGGTTCGGTCGACCGAACCCAGCCACAGGCCAGACTTTAGCCCTGCCAGGAACCAATCGACCGGGCCATGTGGTTTGTCGATCGATTCCGGAGATTGTCGAATGGGACGACGCCCTTGGGCCTCGTTCCATGCTCGACTCGCCCCCATTGCTAGCGAGAAGCTTGGGGAATCTATCCCTAGCCCCTAATACACCCTTTAGGAACCCATGGGTCACAAATCAACAATCAAAACCACGGATTCGTCGCTCATCCCGAATCATGCGAATTTTCCCAAAACAAACCGAAACCCGCTCATTCTCACCTGGATGGACATGGTTCGGCGGGAAGACACGCGTGGAAGGTGGGAAGGTCCGTCCCCCTACCTAGAACGTCACTTTATCAACTTAGATCACGCCAATCGTAGCCGATTCGCGTCGAAAATGTTGGAACTTCAGAAACCTGCGACCCACTCACACGATCTTCCTCGTTCACGCACTCACGAGCCGCCTCCCGCTGCTATCGACCCCAGCCACACCTCCTCGCCACCTACCTTCTCCATCCGGAGGGAGAGAGAGAGAGGAGCCAGAGGTGGAACGGAGAAAGGACGGAGAGGTTCGACGAGGGGGAGAGAGATCACACGGGAGGGGAAGAAAAGGGTTTAGGATTGCTCCCAAACCTTAAAACAAGAAAAATTGTATATATATGCCCATTCTCCA